>CM067170.1:133224225-133265969 GCA_034093135.1 Erigeron breviscapus | reverse complement strand
AGTTCAAGAGGCTGCCATGACTGCATGTCCTTACACTCCTTAAAGATCCCACACATCATCCTGAAGGACCTCCATAAATGGTTCATCTCCTTTGACTGAATCAAGACATTTGCACTAACTTGTTCTTGACCAGTTTTCAATTCATTTAGGATCTTGGAGTCTTCATCCAACCCAGAGACAACCTTATCCTTCACTTCATCATCCTCCTTCTTCAGATTTTCTACTTCAGTTGTCAGTCTATCTAAAGATTGAGCATGTAGAGATACCTGGGTGTTCAAACTTTCAATGCTGCCTCTCAACTGGTTGATCTCACTGGTGAGTGGGGCCAGATCAACCTGAGGAGTGGCTAGCTTGGTGATCTCAGATATCACCCTTTCAACCAATTGTGCTTCTCTAGCACCCAACGTATCCTCTATTTTCTGACCAACCGAAGTCATCAACTGCTCTCCAAGTCCAGTTACATCTAGGCCAGGTTTTTCAATCAATTCCTTAACCTGCCTTTCAATCTCTTTCAAATCAACTTCTGAAGTTCTGACAGTATTTCCCAGCAAGTTGGAGATTGAGGTTGTAACCTTGGAGTGAGTTAGGTCAAAGGCTTCCTTTAAAGTACCAGCAAGATTGTTGCAGCCAGTGACCAACTCATTTAGCTTTTTAAACACCAAGTCTTCATTAGATGAAAACTTGTTTATCCCCAGATCCACCACTTTGATGTTTGTCAAGTGATCCTTGTGGTATCTGGAGAATTACTTGGTGTTTTTGTCAAGTGTCTTCTGAATCTCCTCCACCCTGGTTAGAAGGTTTTGGAGATCGGCTTGAAGTGAGACAACTTGACTGTCCAGTGACGAAGGAGAAGGTGTCACTGGACCAACAGCAGTTACTACTGGAGCAACTGGAGGAGGCAAACTTAAGGAAGTCTTCCCAGTTGTCAAACCAGCAGTTGAAGATATAATAGGAGTGGTGGATGAAGAAAGGACTGGAAAATCAAAGTGTTGTTCATGCTGAGAATGCTCAGGTGTGAACAACGGCGACGGTGGGGGTGGCATTTCCCGAGCAAATGAGAATTGCCCAGTTGGTGAAGGAGCGGTATATGTTGGTAAAGATATATCAGTAGGCACATTTTCTTGGGAGGGTGAAGTGAAATTGATGCGTCTGGAAGGGAGACTGGAGATGAAGGGTCTTGAGCTTGTACAGAAGCATCAAGAATCTCCAAGTCTGTTTCAGTACCTTCAGAATTCGAAGATTCTATAAGGATTTCCTCGTCATTAACATTCATGTCCAGATCCATGAATGTAACTGAGGGCTGACCAGTTTCCTGGTCAGTCTCCAGATGACCTTCCCCAGTTTCCTGGATGGGTACATCTGTTGGTGGATCAGATACCGAAGTATCTTCACCAGGGATAGATGTAATTGGGTTGCTTCAGTTATGGTTGCTCTATCCTCAACCACAACATTAGACGAACTGGAGGGTCCCTCATTATTTTGAGGCCCGCCCAGTTGCCTTTCTGACTCACCTTCAATAGGTGCATCAGTTGAAGCGAATGCCAGTTGCATTCGTTCAGGAATTTCGACCTCTTCCAGCTTCAGATACTAGAGAGTCTAAATTCCTTAGCATATCTGGAGCAGTGTACGGTGAATCTGTACCATTATATGCTTCTCTGCCCAGAATATGCTTAAAACAAAGAGAGAGGAACCTTGAAAAGGAGATACATACACCCCTTGTGCCCTTCAGCTTTTGGACCAGGCTTCTAAACAAAATATCTGCAAAGTCCACTCTCAATCCGTTCCACAAGCAGTAAGCCATTTCTGCTTGTGAGGAGTTAATCTGGTCAAGTCCACCAGAACTCCCACCCATGCTCTCCACCAGGTGGATGAAAAAATACCTCCATGAAGGTGTAAGGCCCTTCATGGTCATCGCACCTTTCGTTTTCAACACCCCATTGTCCAAGCACTCCTTGTGTCCCATTTCAAGAAGTACTTGACGAAAATTTATGTTTGGGGTAAGACGACTGGAGATTCACCCTCTCTCCAGTAATTGAGGCGTAAGGCATCCCTCAATACATCGGCGGACAAGGTACACTGGATTGTTCCATCCTTTAATGTGAAACTGATGGAGGAACAATCAGAAGAAAGACTGGCAGTGTACCAGAACTCACACAAGTAGTTGTGAAACAACTTGCGTGGGTTAAGAGAGAATGAGGGTCCTATTGGAGAATCCTTTAAAAACTTTTGGATTCTTCCAATAAGGGTATCGGACCCTTGAGATCCTCGTAAGCTTGCCATCGGATTATTAGGATTTAGTTTGATGACTGAAGCATTACTAGGAGCACCAGATGCCGGTTTGACATCTGGTGAAGGAGCATATGGAACAGTCAAGAGATTTACATCTCTTGAACGAGATGATCTAGGAGCCATAGGAAAATGAAAATGAAATTTGGGATTTAGGGTTCTTGATTTGTGAAGCAGAGAGAAGAATGAAGCAGTTTTGATGATTGGGAAGTAAATGAAGGAATGTAAGAGAAAGAAGTAAATGAGTTCGGAGTAAATAAGGGTATTTATAAAGGGATTCAAGATCCCAATGAAATACCAAAAATCATATTTTAATAAACAAAATCCTTTTTGAAGATATTTTCACAAAGTTAGTTTGAATTTTGAAATAAAATCATAATTTTCCATGTCAACATTAAATGCTACCATGTCAGCATTAAATGCTACGACGGCTTATCTTACCCACGCGCCCACTCACTTTTAATTTTCTCAATACAAACAGTTGTCAAGTACTAAAATAGCTTCAAACACGTCAGATCACGATATCAAGTGGTTTAAAACACTCGAGTATCATCACGTGTCACACATATTGACCAAGTATTTCTAACGTTATAAAAAAAATAAGACAAGACTGAACCTGGTCACTGGAGGATCAGTCCAGTGCCAGTTTCCAACTGGAGAGTTCTCCAGTTGCATTTTCAAACAAAAACGAATTTTAGTCAGAAAATTATTTTGAGTCTTTCCCCCTAAAATGATGATCCAGAAATCGATTAGTGCCAAGATAGTATCACTAAGGCGTTCGATAGCCTGGCGAGCAAAGATTATCTGGACCTCCTCAACTGGAGAACTTCATCAGTGTCACTGACGCGTTCAATAACAAAGAAAGCTCCAGTTTTAAGGATTTAACATTCCCAGTTCGCTGATGAGATGTTTAAAGGTTTCTCATCGAGAGGTTTGTAAAAACATCAGCTAACTGTTTGTCAGTGGGGATGAAATGAATTTCAATATCTCCTTTCATAACTTGATCTCGAATGAAATGATACCTGATGTCAATATGCTTTGTTTTGGAGTGCATCACTGGGTTGTGAGATATAGCAATTGCACTGGTGTTGTCACAAAAGATTGGGGTCCTTGTATACTTTTGACCATAATCTAGTAACTGGTTCTTGATCCAGAGAATCTGGGCACAGCAACTGGCCGCAGAAATGTACTCTGCCTCAGCAGTGGACATAGAGACTGAAGTCTGCTTCTTGCTGGTCCAACTCACCGTTTTCCTCCAAGGAAATGACAACCACCAGTTGTTGATTTTCTATCTATCTTACAACCTGCATGATCAGAATCTGAATAACCTATTAGATCTAATCCTGAGCCTTTGGGGTACCAAAGACCAAGATTAGGACACCCTTTCAGGTATCTAAAGATACGCTTTACAGCGTGCAAATGTGATTCTTTAGGGTTAGCCTGAAACCTGGCACATAAACATGTTGCAAACATTATATCTGGTCGACTGGCAGTTAAGTACATCAGTGAACCAACCATACCTCTATAGTCAGTTATGTAACTGGTTTGCCAGTTTGGGTCAGAGTCCAAATTCAATGGTGCTGCAATAGGTGTGTTTTTCGATGGGATTGAATCATATTTGTATTTTCTTAACAAATCTCTGACATATTTTCCTTGGTTTATGAAAATTCCATTTTCAGTTTGCTTAATCTGAAGACCTAAGAAAAATGTTAATTCACCCATTAGACTCATCTCATACTCAGATGACATGATTTTAGAAAACTTTTTACACATTGCATCATCAGTTGAACCAAAAATAATGTCATCAACATAAATTTGTACCAATAAGATATTACCTCTTTCTTTCAGGATAAACAAGGTATTATCTATTGCACCTCTTTGAAAGCCATTTTTAAGAAGATGTTTAGTTAAAGTATCATACCAGGCTCTTGGGGCTTGTCTTAGACCATACAATGCTTTGTTCAGTCTATAAACCCAATGAGGATGCTTCTCATCGATGAAACCTGGAGTCTGCTTAACGTAAACTTCTTCTTCCAATGTTCCATTTAGGAACGCACTTTTGACATCCATCTGGAAGACCTTGAACTGCAGATGGGCTGCATAAGCCAGAAATATTCTTATGGCTTCAAGTCTTGCAACTGGAGCAAAAGTTTCATCAAAGTCAACGCCCTCTGCTTGACAATAACCCTGGGCAACTAGTCTGGCCTTGTTTCTTACAACATGGCCATCTTCATCCATTTTGTTTCGGTAGACCCATCTAGTACCAATAGGTTCTTTCTTTAACCCTGGTGGACAAGGAACAAGCTCCCAAACATTGTTCCTTTCAAACTGGAGGAGCTCTTCTTGCATAGCTTCCACCCAGCTTGGGTCTGCCATAGCCTCGTCAATCTTCTTTGGTTCAATTAAAGATAAGAAGGTGACGTTTAAGCATTGCTCACTGGTGGCTCTTCTAGTCTGAACCCCACTAGTTGGATCACCCACAATTTGTTCAATTGGATGGGCTCGAGTCCATCTAGTGTATTGACTAGGCTGGTGAACTACAATACCAGTGCAAGTCACCTGGCGATCTTCTTCAGTTGCAACAGCTTCTGGAGAAGGATCAGTCCAAACAACTTCTACATCCTCATCAGAGTCAATGAGGTCTCGATTAGCATCATGAAATTCCTCATTAGAAGGCATTTCATGAAGAACTGGAGAAGTAGGTGTTTGAACTGGTGCTGATATTAGAGTAGCACGTACATCAGATCCAATCACCAATTCTTGTGGTAAGTTGAAATTGATGGAGGGATAGAATGATGTGCCACTGGTGCTTTTCTTCTTCTTAACTGGTTCCAATTTGTTGTAACTGGAAACATCTTCTGGTGAAACAACTGACCGATGAACTTGGTCAGTTTCACCAAAATTTATTGGAACGACTGGAATAATATCAAGGCTTGGTCTCTTGTTGATTGCTTCAGTTGACTAATCGAATGTGACATGAATTGTCTCATGAACCTTTTGGAGTCTATAATTATAAACTCTAAAGGCCTTTCGAATATCTGAATAACCTAAAATACTTCTTCATCAGCTTTTGCATCAAACTTTCCAAGCTGACTGGAATCGTTTAAGATATAAACTGGACAACCAAATACGTGGAAATATCCAATATTTGGTTTACGATTCCTAAGTACTTCATAGGCAGTCTTCTTATGTCTCTTGATGTAGACTGACCGGTTTTGGGTGTGACAAGCAGTTGCAACTGCCTCAGCCCAAAAACTGGTGGGAAGACCAGATTCAGATAGCATACTTCTGGCTGCTTCTATCAGTGTACGATTCTTTCTTTCCACTACTCCATTTTGCTCTGGAGAGTGAACTGATGAGAAGTTTTGAGAGATGCCAGTGTCAGTGCAAAATGTTTCAAGTACCTTATTTTGGAAAACTGACAAACTTTTCGAGTATACTTGAGCTTAATTCTTTTGATGAGAGAGATGATTTCAGCAGGTGCATCACTTTTGGATCTGATGAATACCACCCAGCAGTATCTGGTGAATTCATCAACCACAACTAGAGTGTACTTCTTTCCAGCTCTAGTTTGAACATTCACTGGACCAAAGAGATCCATATGTAGCATGTGAAGAGGTTCAGTGATGCTAAAATTTTGCCTAGCTTTGAAACTGGCCCTTTTCTGCTTGCCCATCTCACACCCTGGACATGGCTTTTCTTTAATGAAAGAAATTTGAGGTATCCCATCAACCAGTTGTTGATATTCTTAAAATTAAGATGGGATAATCTCTTATGCCATAGCCAGTTGGTGTCCTCATCAGCTTTGGTATAGAAACATTGCTCTTTTGGAGCTGGTTCCATATCCATGATGTACACATTTCCTTTTCTTGGTGCAATCATCACCACTTTTCAATCCTTGTTAAATATGGTGCCTTGAGCAATATCGAACAAAACTATGAAGCCATCATCACAAAGTTGGCTGACACTGATCAGGTTGTATTTCAAACCATTCACAAATGCAACTCTTTTGAATTCGACTTGTCCTTTATTGAGCACACCATATCCTTCAGTCTTTCCAGATTGATCGTTACCAAAAGTCACTGTCGGTCCATCTTGGACAGTGAACTCTTCCAGTAGGGGCTTACATCCGGTCATAGTCCGGTCAGCAGCGCTGTCCAGATACCAGATATTCTTCTTTCGATCGCCCTACACACACACAAAAATCAATAGTTCTTTTTGTGAACCCATCCTTTCTTGATGGGTTCACTGGACTTCTCTACAGAAGTCACAGTTGATTGTTGAGGTGTTGAACTGGAGGCTGCATCTGGAGCTTTATCACCAGCTCCAAGTGCAGGAGTAAAAACGATTGGTACTTGATACTTACTCCCTTTATTTTTACCAGATTTTGTCCCAGATGGAACAAACTTTTGTTTTGATATTGAAGGGAGTGGTTTAATATTTTGTTTGAAAACTGGAGGTGATAAACCTCCTTCCAGATTGTTAATCCGGGCAGTACAACTCTGAACCTGCCGAGACAAAAGTTGGAGTTGACTTTCCAGATTAACCAAAATATTATTTTTCTTCAGGGAGTTGAACCTTGGACCTTGGTTCAACTGGAGCTTTAGTCTGTCTGGTCTTGGGCACCTTAGACTTTTGAGGTAAAGGCTTGTTACCAGTGGCCTTTTTGACTGGAGCTTTAGCCTGATTGGCTCTAGTTTTAACCTCAATGGGGGTGGTCTCAAAGGTTTCAGTTTCAACAGCTTCAGGTTGATCATAAGGTGTTTCAACCTTGAGAGCTGGAGGCAATGCATGAAGATCTGGTATGAGAGCTGTAAGGGCTTTCCACTGATGGTCTCCAGTTTGTAACTGACTAGAATGCCAACTGGGCTTCGCTGCCATTGTCATTCTCTATCTTCCATTTGTTTTCTTCGACTTCAACTGGAATGATTCTTTAACTGGTCAGTTCTCAACTGGAGGAAGTCTTCAGTTGCGTTGACTGTACGGTGCAACTGGACTTCAATATATTTCTGGACAAATCTTCTTGGTCACCAGTTTCACTGGTCTCCAGATGCAACTGGTGACTGGCAAGTGTAAACTGATGACTGGACAGTTCCAGGTGAACTGGTCCTAACACTTTTGAACAGCTCTGAGATTCACCTTCAATTTCTCATAAAGTGTATGGATGGTGAGTTTGCCGAATTCGTCCTGTTGATTGAGTTGATTACCATAGACTTGCCATTCGTCATGAAGGTGTCTGAGGAATTTGATGTTTAGTTCCATGTCAGTCTTTTTAACATCATTCTTTCGTAGCTCATTGATGACATTGCAGAAACGTATGTACACCTCCTCCAGAGATTCACCCTTCTCTTGGTTGAACGTCTCATAGAGGGCAAGGACATTAGATAGTCTGATTGTTGAAGACACCTCAGACTCCTGGAATTGTTTCTCAAGTTCATCCCAGATCTCTTTTCCAGTTTCATAAGAATCAACATTGCAGTAGATATCATTAGGAAGAGCCATGTATAGATGAGATCTTGAGAGATTATCAGCTTGAGTACGGTTCTTTTGAGCAGTGCTCCAACTTTCTTTTGGAAGAAGTTCCTTAGTGACTGGGTTTTTGTGAACTGCAGGGCCTTCATCATAAGAAGCTTTGATGCCATCACCAAGAGGTTGTCTTGCTATCCAGTCCAAGAATCTCTTTTTTCATTGAGGATATGACCCGCGATACAAAACGGGAGGTCTTGAATCGGAACCGAGAACCAATGAATCAGTCATTGACATTTTGAGAAATTATGTTGAAAAACCGGTTTTCAGAAAATACAGTACTAATACCGGTTTTGGTAAATTCAGTACTAATACCGGTTTATGGAACTATGAACCTTGGTTTATGGTATCCGAAAGATACTGGTTTCGAACTAACCGCCTACTCAGATGCTGACCATGCAGGGTGTAAGTTGGATCGCAAAAGTACTTCAGGTAGTGTGCAGTTCCTTGGAGACAAGTTGGTTGGTTGGTCCTCAAAGAAACAAAATTGTGTTTCTACATCCACTGCTGAAGTTGAGTATGTAGCAGCTGCTAGTTGCTGCTCTCAAGTTCTGTGGATGAAGACTCAACTCTCTGACTATGGTTTCCAGTATGACCGAATTCCCATCTACTGTGACTCCAAAAGTGCCATTGCAATCTCTTGCAATCCTGTTCAGCATTCTAAAACAAAGCATATTGATGTAAGGTATCACTTCATCAAAGATCATGTTGAGAAAGGTAATATTGAACTTTACTTTGTCCCAACTGACTACCAACTTGCCGACCTCTTCACAAAACCTTTGGATGAACAAAGGTTCAATTTCTTGAAAACCAAGTTGGGTATGCTTGATCTACAAACTTAAATGCTTCCTTGCCATGTATTCTATGTTTATTTTCTTGGTCAAACCATTGATGTGTGCTTGTGTGCTCTTACATGCAATGTTTGAGGGGAGAACAAGGGTAGAATGCATGATTTTAGGGGGAGTTTGTAGAATTTATCTGAGTCTGCATGTTCCTAGGGGGAGTTTGTATATATCTTTACTCATTGTATGTCCTCTGTGAATTTCTCATTTCTTGCTTAAACCTTAAAACCTTGTTCCCTTAAATTTTTCTAAGTCCTTAAAACCTTTTTTCCTTAAAGTTTTCTAAAGTCCTTAAACCTTTTAATAAAATAAATATAAAAAAAAGCCGAGTTTGACCCGGTTTGACCCGAAAACCGGAAGTCATACCCGGTTCTGACCCCTATAAATACCGGGTCTGACCTCCATTTTGACTTCCTTCGAAATTTTTCTAAGTATTTTAAATCTTTAGTAAAACCGGCTTTCTCTCGTTCAAAACCGGCTTTCCTACCGGCTTTCCTTTTTCAAAAACTTTTCCAAAACAAATACCGGTTTTACAACACAATTTCTTCATTTCAAGTTTTGAAAACCGGATTTAGTTCATCAATTCTTCATTACCGGCTTTCAGGTATATTCTTCACTAATTCCGGCTTTCATCTTTTTATTCATTATTTCCGGCTTTCGTATATTCTTCTTTAATACCGGCTTTCATAATTCATGTCTAAAACCGGTTTTCATTAATTTCAGTACTATTACCGGTTTTCATTCCCTTAACAATATACTTTGTGATTATCTTTCCAGGGGTGATTTACTTGTGTTAGTGATTTGTTTTTCCTTATTTGTCATACATTCTAGCAGGTATAATCTCATTTACGATTGTGTCATTTCATCATACTTCATTTATATGTATATGCTTTGAGTTGATATTGTTCGTACGTGCTTTAATTGCTTTCCTTGCTTGAATATATGTTTGCATGTGTGTCTTGACTGTGCTTGATTGTTTTCATGACTGCCTGCTCAAAACAAGTGCATCGATACTTAGTGTTATACTAAGTATCTTGATGCTTTGTCAACACCAGCTTTCTAACAACCGGTTTTAGTTATCTTTTAAATCATCTTTGTTATAAAAAGGTAATTTCTTCACTAATACCGGTTTTCCACATGAATACCGGTATTACAACTAAAATTCATGTTTGAATATGAAAACCGGTTTTTCATAACATTTTCTGAAAACCGGATTTACATAACATTTTCTGAAAACCGGTTTTACTACACATTTTTCTGAAACTCTTTACATAACATTTTCTGAAAACCATTTTACTACACATTTTTCTGAAAACCGGTTTTTATAACATTTTCTGAAAACCGGATTTACATAACATTTTCTGAAAACCAGGTTTTACTACACATTTTTCTGAAAACCATTTACATAACATTTTCTGAAAACCAGTTTACATAACATTTTCTGAAAACCGGATTTACATAACATTTTCTGAAAACCGTTTTATAACATTTTTCTGAAAACCATTTACATAACATTTTCTGAAAACCAATTTACATAACATTTTCTGAAAACCAGTTTACATAACATTTTCTGAAAACCTTTACATAACATTTTCTGAAAACCATTTACATAACATTTTCTGAAAACCGGATTTACATAACATTTTCTGAAAACCGTTTTACTACACATTTTTCTGAAAACCTTTCATAACATTTTCTGAAAACCGGATTTACATAACATTTTCTGAAAACCATTTTCTGAAAACGTTTTACTACACATTTTTCTGAAACTCTTTTATAAAACCGGTTTTCAACATTTTTAAGAAATTTTTCATATTTGTTCAACCATCAAAATCTCATTTTCCTTCAGGTTTGATCTTTAATGAAACTTTTCTTATACCAACTTTGTGAGTCAAATCCTTTTTCTTGAACAAAATTCAATGTTCTTTGATCTATCTGGCTTCACAAACATTTGTCCCTATATTTCTGTAAAATTGTGCTTAATTTTTCCAAAATCTACCTCTCAGTTTACTTGGGATGCAAGGTATCGAACGCCTTGATGTACTACCTTTGTTGTCTTTTGGAAACTGAGTGTTAGAACCTTTTTTAATGTGTCTTTAATTTCTTAAAAATCTTTTCAATCTTACATTGGTTTTCCCTAAGAAGCAAGGTATCGAACGCCTTGTTGTACTGCCTTCGCATCTTCTGTGAAAAACAGTGTACGATTAAATCTTTTTTGAGTAAATTAACCTTGGAAACAATGTTTCCCATTCGTCTTCTTCTTAACCGCAGAATGAATTTCCTCCAAGATGGTGCGACAGAAAATATGCCTAACAACTATCAGTTGATTATACCCTTTTCATGTCATCATGGCATCATACCGGTTATGCTTACATACCATCCTCTATATCATGTCTTGACTGTAACTGCTCCGGGTATAGAAGAAGAACTGCTATTTCAACTGTGGCGTACCATCGAATATATCGCACCGAGAGGAAGATCGAGCACACCATACTTTCAATTTGAAGCTCCTAACAACTGATGGATCAACTCAAGCTTTCACATTTACGCTTGAAGATTTCCGAAGAGTAATAGGTTTTCCCACAGCAACTTCTCGCAAGGGAGCCACAGAATTTGTTGATCCACCTCCTGTTCGTGAAATGCTTGAACGGGTCAGAGAGCTTGGATATAACGGTCCTCTCAACACTATAGGTGAATTCAAAAAGAAGAATCTTCACAGATTGTGGTATCCGTTATGCTCAATCATCAATTATTGTCTATCACCTTCAAGAAAAGGCCAGGAGGCGATAACCTCCCAAACTCTGACATACTTGTTTGCAATAGCCTACGATGTTCATGTCGACTTTGCAGCAGTTGCGTGGGATCATCTTAGACAGAATGTCAAAGGAAAGTATAATGCAACGAAGAAGTATATTCCTTTCATCCGTTTCCTGACAATCATTCTTCAGGGAACATTGAACACTCATGACAACATTCAAAGATTTCCTCGCTCCCACCGAATTCGCTTCCCTCGCTATCAAACTGTTTATGGAAACTCTGGTGTTGAAAATATTCCGTTTATGCCAATTCCAGCTTCGCTTCTTCGCTTGGTGCCCCATGAGGATAGTGACCTCATGAATTACAGAGTGTTTTTAGCCGGGGGTATGGCTGCTCAACGCCGAGAGCCGCCTACCGCTCCCCCGCATAGGTCGCCTGGTGAGGGTAATAGGTCTAGGAAAAGAAAAGAGGGGTTAGTAGGAGAAGAGGCACCAAGCTCATCTGCACAATCCTCATCAACTTCCGCTCCACCGAAAAAGAAACAAAAATCCCTTCACAAATCCAAGTCTAAATCAAAAACAAAAACACTTCTCCGTGATGAACCATCACCTCCACATGATCAATCCTTCAACATTCCTTCTCCTTTCACTTCATCTTCATCCGAATCTCAAACATCTTCAACTCAACATAAATCAAAGAAAATTCGCAAAGTCAAATTCAAATATTCCAAATCTCTTCCACCGATTGAGGAAGAGGTTACCTTAGAATCTCCGGAGAGACAAGGTGGTTTAGAGGGAGGGGTTGAAAAACAAAATGGAGAGAATGAGCGGTCCGGGCTAGGTACAGGGCATAAAGAAAACGTTGGCCCTTCGATAGTTGAACCACTTATTCGCTGGGATGACACCCCCAGGATAGAAGCCGAGGACTCCCCACCCTCGCATATTTCACCTCCTCGCCGCTCTGGATCCTCTCCACAGGATTCAGATGCATCATTGCACAGGCACCAACCGCATCCACTATCGATTCCTCATTCGAAGGAAGCCGATATTGAAGCAGCGGAGACTCTTGCCTCTCTCCCGACTTTTCTTGATCACACAATTGAGTCTAGATCGCCAATTAGGTCACTTGATCGTGAGCACGCACGTCCTTTGGACGTTGCCAGAACATACAGAGAATTAGTTCGTGAACCTTTTCCAGGACCGTATGGAAGACCTGTCGGTGCCATCATCGAGCAAGCACTGAATACAGGCGCTGCGGAGAGAAGCTTTGAGGAGGTTAGGCTCGCCTGGCTTCCTCCTAGCCCATCTTCCAGTTCAACGGGCAATCCAGAGGATCCCGGAAGTCCCACCAACCGGATCATTGTGCTGTGCGTTCGCGCAAAGCCAATTCGTTCTGCAACAACCAATGTAGAGCTTTCGCTTCATAAATCATTGGGAAGCCCTGTTGGCTCACAACCTTCAGGCCGCACTGTAAACCCTCCGGAGCCTACAGTTGCGACAACGACTTCTACGTCGGTCTTACCTCCTTCTTCTATTGAACCGCCACTAACCGAAGCGCTCCAAAAAGATAAAGGAAAAGCCATTGCCGCTCCTGAACCATCTGATAGCGATAAGTCTGATAGTCCTCCTGCAGCCGCTGAACGCCTAAACATTCCATATGATCCAGAAAGCGTGCAGACATAATAGCTCTTGACGCTGCAGGACTTCTACACACAAAAAGAACACATACTCAACCGCCACCTATCATCCCTCGTAACTCACCGTCGCCTTCTCACTCATCTTCCTCATCATCATCATCCGATAAAAATTCTAAATCTGGATCTGCACATGCTCCTTCTCCTAGACATACTCGCCTGGCGGAAATTTATAATGATTTATATGCCCATCTCATCTCCCTCGATGATCAAACTGATTCATTTGACAAAGCTATCCTTGCAACCCTCCAAGCTCGCTATGATCACCAAAACAGGCTAAATCTTTTAAAGCAGCAAGCAGAACAAGATAAGTTTATTGCCAATGCAGCACTTGAAGCGGCTCAGAAAAGAATTATTGAACTTGAGGCCACATGCAAGCAAGCTGTTGTTATGCAAAGACGTGATGATTCTGATGATCAGGATCAACACGAGGGGGAGAATATGGATGAAGATGTGGCCAATGTAAGAGCCAGTGCTGCTACTGAGGATATAGATGACACAAATGTTGCTGATGATGCTCAATCAAGAGATCCTCCTCAAGATGTTGATATTGTAGAGCACGTGGTTGATAATGTTGTGGTTGATAATGTTGTGGTTGATAATGTTGTGGTTGATAATGATGAGCACACAGAATTAGTTCGTATTGATGAATCTTTGATTCGAGCCAGTGCCGTTACTGATGTTGTTTTTGGCTCAGATTTTCGTGATGATGCGCACTTTCAAGGATTACTTCGTGATCCCTTGATTATTGGCGAAGATTTTGGTGAAACAGAGTTCCCTGAGTATGATCCTAGAGATAATAATGATTCCTCTGATGATGATGATGTTCCCCCAGGCTTTGATACCTACCAATCTATTCCTCAACCAAACCCTGCTCTCAACCAAATGAACCTTCATAACCTAATCCACCACCTTAACAACCCTCATCTCCAAAATATCACCAGAACTTATATTGTTCGAATAAATGATGGTGGTTTCAGAAAGAATGTTGAAAGAAAGATTGATTATCTCAGAATACCAACCAGACTCTTCAAATCCACTAAATTCCTTGAAGAAAAAGCTTATGAGATCTTCTCAAAGGAACAAGAGTTGGTAAAAATCGATGTTGACGAATTACGGGCAAGGAGAGCTTATGATGTTGATCACCAAAGGGCAAAATACTTAAAGGATCTCGTAGAAGCCAAAAGCCATAAAGCTAACAAAGTATGGAAGAATCAGTTCAAATTGAAGATTGTAAAGGTTGTCAGCATTCATTTCAAGGAATGGCGTAATCCCGGATTTGCAAGACCCCCTGGCTTGATCTGGTTAATAGTGAGACGTGATGATAACCGTCGGTATATGTTTGGAGAAGCCAGGTTCAATCTACTGTCTGCTGATGATCTCATTTTTCTCCTCCATCACTTTGCTAGCAGACTTATTCAGCCTGATCCAGAGAATGATGAAGCCTACTATGCTGTTAAGAGATATTTGGATAGTCTTGTTTTGAGTCAAACTCAAAAAGACTTCCAATTGGCGGTGGAAAAGAAAAGAAAGAAAATGAACCTCACCTTGCCTAACCAAAGAATTCAAGGAATCAACCTCGAGAACTTTAACACTGGAGCTGTATTTGATAATCCACGAGGGTTTGTATTTGAAAGTGATCAAGGGCATAAGATCTTTATAAGACTCGAAGAACTCTCCAAGTACTCTGATGGCACACTGATGCAATGTTTGGCTGTATTTGAAAGTCTTGCTGAGTTCGAAGAGTCAGTAAAGGAAAAGAAAAGGTTGATGAAAGTGATTAAAAGGATCAAGGCAAGATTGGATCACAGAGATAGAACGAGACAGATCATTGAGGCTAGGCTTCCAAAGGAAAGAAAAGGAGTAATTCCTGTACCAGAAGGTACTTGGGTCAGATATTCTCCTAATAATGAACAAGGTCCTCATAACATGCCTCCTGTTGATTTTGCTGACAACATCATTGAACCACCTAATCGCCCTGAAGATCCGAAGTACCATTTTGTTCCAAAAAGGTTATGGAAGGAGAATTATCACAAGTACAGAAAGCGAGCATTCAAATCTCAATCAGTTCAACCTGATAAGCCTGAATCATCCACAAAGAAAAGGAATCGGAGACAGAGAAAGAGAAAGAGATCAAGAAAGTGATCGTTCACAAACAGCACTAAAGGGGGAGATTGTTAGCTTTAAAATATATATAGTTAGTGCATGTTTGTAACAATGAAATAGAATTGTCCTTTTAATTAATCTTGTTTAGTATGGAAGGATTGTTAATGTAATTAGACAAGGACTAGTGTGTAATTAGTGAGGGGTTATAGTGCAAATGTCAAGCCTATATAAACCCCTCACCTCTCATTTGTAAATTAACCTTTTGATAATAGAATTCCCTTTCTCCTTTTCTCTCTCTAACTCTCTTTCTCACACACATAATCACAAATCACGATTTAGTACTAGTTTACAGAATTATATTTGTTATTCTTAACGATTGTATAACTTGATCAACTTCCATTTTTGTTCTTATTATGATTGCGTGTAGCATCTCTAAATTTATGACTTATGAGTAATGATTGCTTGCTTTTCCCCTGCGTGGCTGCAAAAGTGCCATAGAGAATACAAGATCGACTGCAATGCAAATCAATTAAGGATCTTTATATACATTATAACATAATAATTAACTAAGTATCTCCTCGGTCATCATTTATCATAGATTATAATTACACAAGGAACATGTAGATAGAGATTAGAGACCATACCATAATCGATAACACCAACGACTGATTCTTGTCAAAAAAAAAGAAGAGAAAAAGTTGTTGCTTTAATTTATGCCTTATGGAACTATTATATTTTTGAATTATCACCATGTCATTACTAGCAGTGTGCTGACATGTGGTGATGTAGAGATCGACTGATGTTTTCCATTTCTTGCTGACATAATCCATCCGATAACCAATAAGAGATGTACATGTGTGAAAGGTGGAAAAGTTGTGTGTCCATGTCATCATTTACGACACGTATCATGTAGTACTGTTACCCTCTTTGTGTTTTCCAAAGAATAAAAAAGTACTCCTATTTGTAAATTTTTTTTTTACAAGTGAATTTTATCTCATACGCGTTTGATGTGTGCTAATCGCACAATGAAAGGGTCCCGCACTAAGCGGATCTTAAATAGCCTTTCTCACCATATCACCTCCTTAATTGAAAAATACCGTCGAGGAGAACCTACCAAGGTTCGAACTCGAGACCTTGGAGTAAACTCCCCCGGGGCCCCGCATAGCAGGTTTAGTGAAACACCTCTGGCCACTGGGGTTTAACCCAGTGGTTACTCCTATGTGGGTGTAAGTCAAGGGGGGGGGAGTACAAAAAGTACAACCTTCTTCCTTCTTCTCCGGCGACCGCCACACCTCCTCCTTCTTCCTTCTTCTCCGGCGAACAACCACCGCCACCACCTCCGGCGACTTTCCGGCGAAAATCAGGTTCATTTTCGGGTGGATACGGTACGGGCCAGAGGCCCTTATCCGTTCTAAACTGACCGTCAAGGGACGCATATGGGAATCGTATGGATTTGATGGGCGGCGATCCAAGAGATGGTGACGGTTTGCTACGGTACGGGCGAAACCCTTGCTGCCGGCGCCGGCGCCGTGGTTGGGGTGGTCGGAGATGATGGTGGCTGGTGGTGGTTGTCTCACCGGAGAAAAAGAAGGTGGTGGCTGGCGGCGCCAGTCTCGCCGGAGAAGAAGCAAGCTGCTGGCCGGAGAAGGAGAAGGAGGAAGAAGGAAGATCTGAGCCGTCCAAAGCTTTGATCCAACGGCTGGAGATTGTACTTTTGTACTTTTTTTACCCTTGTACTACAATTATCTTTCCTCTCTCTACTATATATATATATATATATAGCTCATGCTTTTGTACATGTCTTGTCTGAATCAGTGGGTGAGATCGAATTGTTTCCCCTGTATAGACATCATGTATTTCACGTGACAAATGCCCCCTAAAATCCATAATAATGAAGTCATCGATCACTCGAGATTTCAATCTATTCACGTACGTTGCAATTTTTGGACTTAGCTTATTACTTTATTAGTATAACTTATACTTATTTTAGTAATATTTGAATGTTAATGCATACGTAGGTAAGTACGTAGTGCATATGGGTAAATTAGTTGTCTTCCTAATTTTGTAACTATGGTCAAGTGCAGGGTATCCTCGTAGTAAAGTGACACACGGCATGAATACAAGAATGCACTATAAACACCTGTCAAGCTAAATTTACATGCCATATATAGTTACAAATTCTAGGCTGAACTGTGAATATACGGATCATCGCCCGCTTATTATGATTGTTGTAATTTGTTATTGTATTGTATAACTGTAGGCTAGTTTGTTGCATGATTTCACAAATAAAGGAGCCAAATTTCACTTATTTGGTCATCAACGACATCTTCAAAAGGCCAGATGGCCTGGTCATCGATCATGTTAATTTTGTGTGCATGCATTGCTACAATGCGACATGATATGAATAGACATTCTCTATGTCTATGGAAATTGCTATAGTGATCTCCTTTTAGGGAAACCTTGTAATAATTAAGGGAATTGATATAGGATATAGGTACTACACTTTGATATACATCTATTATTATGTAGAATTTATTAAGCATGTTGTACAAATCAGTATCGAACAATTGTTATTTGTATTAACAATTGGGGGATTTGTAAAAAAACAAGTTAATCATAGTAAAACCTTTACCCAAAAACTTTATAGCGTCTTGTTAGATTTTATTACATACATATACAGTTGTCCAGATAGAAAAAGTCAAATCTTGCCTATTAATTAAATTAAAAAAATCGTTATATAGCACTATGCATGTAAGCATGTTAAACATGTAATCTAAACTATTTTTTATTACCCAATAGTTTCTGATTATGTGTCTCTTTAATTTCCCTTGTTTCGATTCATGACTGGGATTTTATTTGTAATTTTTTAATTGTATGAACTATGAATTGAAGACGTCACTTTGTTTCATGCATTTCACTAGTAAAGTAAGTCTAGAAAAATATGACCAAACTCAAGATTACACCTATAATTTGGTCATCCATGACGTTTTCAAAGAGAACAGAAGCTAAAGTTTGACATTTTATACATATGGAAGCAGGGGCGGATGCAGTATAATAAGACTGGGGGGTAATGCCCCCGACAAACCAACGTGAAACTTTAGTAGCTTTCAAACAAATATAAGCCCAAATAACTTGTGCCCTCAGCCCAGTATCTTGAATGCCCTTATTGGATGGAACAAAGACTAACAACTCAAATCTTTATATGATTTTTTTAATTATTTCATAGCTTTATATTCTTGTTATAAGGCTTTTACTTTGCAGCGATGTGAAATATATGAATAGTCCGTATGTCTTTTTCCATTTGGTTGATCTTAATTTAAAAAACAAGCTATATAAATATAATTGAATGTCTTGACTTCCTTGAAAACTGAATTTATCTACGTTTCTCAGCTATCATCAAATTGCAACTTATTACTTATGTTGCAATATTTAGTTGTAACCGTTTAACGTTTTTTTTCTTTGCTTTTAAATATTAATTAGTATAGCTATATTATGTTGATGTATTTTGTTATTTGGCTGGTATGAAAATTTTTTTGCCCCCTGTAAATTAAATTCCTAGATCCGCCTCTGTATGGAAGAAATATATATGATCTAAACGTTTGTGTTCGAGATGTCTATATTTATTCATTGAAACCGGCCTTGTAATAAGGGTGATATGGCACGTATACATGTTCCTCGACACGTTCCAATGGAGACCTGAACCAATTGGCAAAATTGGCTTACGAAGTGATTCTAATTGATCTAATTTGTTCACTTCTTTCTTGCCAAAATAGATCGAAACAAAATACATTATGGCCTTGCAGGTTTTGCTACCCAAGCATCATAGCTTAACCTAAACATACACACTGATACACAAATGACGCAACAAAAAGAAGGCTAAAAGTTGTGTATAATGGGGTGGTCAAATACCTATATTGATAAATGACTGATCACGGTAAACTTATTTTAATTTTAATACTAATTAGAAAACATATATTATATACTAATTATATATAAATTGGGTAAATTACACAAATGATACCTGAGGTTTGTTCGAAACTACACTGGTCATACCTACAATTTAAAAATTACGCGAGACATACCCATTGTTGTCAAAAACTTACATTGACCATACCTATCGCTGACGGTCGTCTATTTGACCGTTAATTCAAGTCACGTGCCGTGCATGTGAGGTATCAAAACCGTAATTTCGTGCATACTTCAGGTATTATTCTTGTAATTCACCCTAAAAATAATTATTAACAATTTAAAGTTTTATTTATACTTGAGTTATTAAGTTGGATAGATATGAAATTTATTATGAGAAAATAGTTTTTTTTTTCAATGAAAATTATATCAAGAAAAATGGTTGATACAAGAATGCATTTATAATAATATATATTATTATTATTTTGTTATATTTTTTTTTCCCAGACTTTTCTTCCTCAAAAAACCTCACTGCAATCATAATCCCGAATCACGCCCCCTCTTCTCCCTGCCTTCATTCTTTTCTCTTCATCTTTCTGTAGTCTTCTTCTTCTTAGTCTTCTTTTCAAGTTTTCAACATGTAATTGGGGTTTTGAGTATTATACTATACCTATAACACACACCGGTGTTTTGTACCAACGATTTTAGATTCTCGGGTCAGGGATGCGGTTTCTTCATCTTCCTAATTTCGACTGGCTTCCGAACCCTTGATGTTACTGTTGTGTGAAAATTAAGGTTTCCCTATTTTGGGGACAATCTGAAGTGATAGTGCCCTAAAGGCTTGCAATATTCTGATTGAATCAAGGTATGTTCTTTCCTAATTTTTTTCTTCCGTTGTGTCAATAATTTGCCTTTGTGTTGGTTTACCTGTGGTTGCTGCTAACTCGAAGTATCATCTGGTTTTATGTATGTAAGGTATTTGATAAATTGCCTAAGAGCAAGTTATACTCCAAAAAGTCCACATTTATCATTCATCCATATAGAATATCGTATGTGTCATTATTACCAAGATTTTTATTATCCATATTCACTTCTGATACAATAGTTGTAGCAAATACTTTCGTTCTTAAGTAACTTACGGTATTAATTTTTCTTGACATCCTAAGTACTAAGGCTATAAATAGATGGCCAATACTTTGGATACGGGGGGAGTTGGAAAACAAGAGACGGCTGACAGTGAGTAGAGAACTGTCCATTACATTGCCATAGTATATTGCGATTATAAACATTATCTGCAAGTCGATAGTGATGGTTATGCACAGAACCTATAACATTCTTGGAGGTTTTATTATCGGTAATCATTGCAAAATAATGAAATATAATGTTCTCTTCCCATTGTGCAAGTTATTGATGCATTGTTTACTATTAGATCCAACAACATGTTTTAATGTAGAAATGATTGTAATGATTAATGAGCTTATAATGTCATAATTTGTATAAGGGGAATGTCGGGTTTCATACAATTAAGATTGACTTTGACTGATGTTATATATTTTCAGCAAGAACCTGAAAACTTAAGTTTGTATATGTGGCGTATCAGGCGTTGCAGAAAAGTAGTTCACAACCTTCTGATTGAGTTGTAGTGTGCATGTCTTGGACCGTCTCCATAATATTCTGTGTATATATTGTATTCCAAACTTTCTTCGAATCCTCACCTCTTGTTGTGTGTTGTTTTTGCTCTTGAAACAAATAATATTTATTCTCTGTTAATTAAGCTTACAGGAACTTACTATTGTCTAATTTAGTCTTTGGCCATTGTGACTCTTAGAAGTTGGTTCGATTGATGTAGGATTGTAGGATGCTATCAAATACGGCAACATGTTTGGTCTGTAGTATTTTATGTAGTTCATATTAGTTTCCTTGTGTGAAACATTAATACTCTTATGCATTTCAGCAGTGGTCTCCCCGTTTTATCATTTTAAGGAAGGTCACAGGCGCATATGTTGGTGGTAGGGCCTATCGTAACTGCTTTGGTGGCATTTGCAGCACCACCAATGTATTTTGGTTGTCAAGAAAAACGCTTGCTGGCTGGCCTTACTGATGGTTTGCCAAAAGTCAAATACTGAACATAGTTTTGAGCTTAGCAACAGGTTAGCACATCGACCACCGTGGCTCAATGTTGCCATTTAGTATATATGTTTACTTTTCTTATTTGTTTTTCGCTAGACAGTTCATTTAAATGATATATTAGTAATTTTATTATGGGGAGGTCAATTAAATGTGCTATAAATATCGGGAGGTCTTCTTCTGAAACATCATTAAATGTGTAATGCTTTGCCATCCCTGGTTGACGTATATTTGGTCACATATGGTCAGGTAGTTAATTTAGCAACTATTATCTTTGATTTGTTACTTAATCGTTATTATATCTTATCGTTGATCGTTGATGGATGCAGTTCTTTTACATTGAGATATAACTCATTAGTTGTCATTATGTAGATTGCCTAATTATCAGAAGAGCAAATGATGGATATAGGACCCGAATAACTATCTATAATGGTTTGTTTTTGTGCTCGGGCACCATCAACATGGTCGATAGCAACCTTAAATCTGCTCTGTGCGTAGGAGCAACAATCTTTAGTTGGGCACTTTTAGTAAGTTCACTTACAATTTTATAACAACTTAATATATTTATCGTTACTATTATAATTGCCTTTTGTATAGAAGTGTATGACCAATAGACAAATGTAAAAGCTTTCTAAATCTATGAAAATATTGACCTTTAAGATGATGGAAGATCAATGCTACTTTTATCAACAAAAGAACGTTGATCTTTATCAATAGCATCATCTCTGTGCTATTTTCCTTCGAGTAGCCAACGCATATTTTTATAATGTCTTCCTGTTTTCAGTATATATGGATCTTCAAATTTGTTGGTTGCATTGTCAAAGGCGTTGTACATGCGTATGCAAACGTGTTGAACCCGCCGCAACGCGCGGGGTAAAATTCTAGTTATCAAAACAAGAAATATAATTTCATGAGAGAATAATAATGTAATGTCCAACTCAATTGATTAAAAATCTAATTAAAAACTTAATTCCTAATTAAACTTAATTTGTAGTCTAGCTTCAAATAAACTTGCACAAGGTATAAAATCTTGCCACTTATTCCCATGTTGATTCTCAATGATTAAGATGGTGGTTCAAATGATTAACACCAACTAACTTCCTATTATATATTAGGGCATTTGTTATGTTAATTAGGGCCCTTAGGGCATTTGTTATGCTGCATTTAATGAAGTCAGATTTTCTTTAAATATAAAATTATGTATTTATTATTCATCTAAAAATGATAATTATCAGATTGAATTAATGAGCATTAAATGTACATTTTGATAATAATTTAAGAAAATCTGACTTCATTTAATGCATCATAACTAGTGCCCTAGGGCACTAGTTAGCAAATCCCTATATATTAATGGTCCAGTTATAAAACCATTCATAATCGTCTATTCCGCCATTTACCAAAAGTATCGTATCATATTCTTCCTACCATTTTTCATGTTATCCCACAACTCATCACTTACAATTTGGATTTCACATGTATTTAATTAAAAACACAATACATTGTGACACGTCCCAAGGTGTATCAATATACCAAAGTATATTGTACGCAAAACAGTTGTAGAGAGGGGGGGGGTGAATACAATTTAATTTGATCTTTACTAACTTTTATAAACGTTTTAAAGACTCAGCTTATATATTAAGTAAGTAAAGAGTATGAATCAATAAAACAGTAAAGCAGTAAATATTAAAAGACATTTTTGCACACAGATTGTAATTATCAATGTAATCACTTATTAATAAATAATCTATACAAAGAATTACAGGTTTGTTGCGGAAACAATATAGCCTATACATATCTAAACAACCCTTATAAATGACAAATTACAATCAACAAGTTTCTACTCAAGAGAATCAGCCCAAGCTGATCTCAAACAGACTAGGCTGTGTATAAGAGCAAAGAAAACTTTATGTGAAGAATGATTATCAGGAATGTCACACCTATGCAACCAAGGAATGGAGCTTTTATAGGCGAAATCCCTTCTTCACTTGGTGTCCAATGTAACCACGTAATTGTCTTCTATTGGATGACAGACGAATATTGATCGTGCCAATTCATAGTACTTGTGGTCCCCAAAGTACTGCCACTCATTCTTTTCCATCCAATAAGAGTATGGACACGCAGATGTAAAACCAACCACCAACCTGAATCCTAGGATTCTTCCTAGTCACATCATTTGTCCTTATCTTCAATCCAGTTGTTATCTTCACTTGATTGTCAGACTCCTAGTCACATCATTTGTCCTTATCTTCAATCCAGGTTGTTATCTTCACTTGATTTTTAGACACAGATTGGGCCATTTGTCAAAGCGTCAATCCGCCAAAGTGTTTCCAAGCTGACTGCCAATCCCAAGCTGCCTTCCACTACCAGCTTGGTCTTCTATCTTCAATCCTCCTCTTCAACTTGGATTGAATGCTACAAACATTATTGATGCAGCTTGAAACAACACTTGCTTCCATAAGTTATTACAATACAAAACATGAAGTATGATCTGGGTCAGAGACAGATCGTAAGCTGTGTCAGCTTAGTCTGACCCATATCAGAATACAAGAACCAAAATATTTCTAAGTGTATAACTATCAGATTTGTCATCACCAAATTTATAATGAACATTGGGACTCAACAATCTCCCCCTATTTGATGATGACAAAACCCAACACACTTCTAACTATCAGCTTACAAAGAATCAAAGTAAAATATTACTAACAGCTTGTGACCCTTTAAATCTTTTGGGTTTTTTTTTATCTGATACGAAATTTTAACAAAGAAACAGAATTTGTACAAATACTTTCCTTATATTGTGAAATGAAAAAGATTACAATCAAAGATCTATTCCCCAATCATTTCTACTGCTTCTTGTTTAACTTCATATGATGGGAAAACAGTTACATTCAGCTTTCTATCTAGACCCTCATTGATGAGGAACTGCTCATACCCATTACCTTTTGTTGGGTTTTATCAAAGCAATATTATCCTTATAATATTAAAACGCAGCGGAAAAATTGAACCTTTCAAGATGTGGTATGTAGTTAAAAACCAAAGTTTAACATATAAAAGAAAACCCAAACAATAAGGATCCATGTATATGAATGACATACATACAAAATAACAACCATAGGGTGTTTTAGAAGACTACCTTTCTTCCAAGCTAGTAAGAAGATAGAGATGAAAAGGATGATGTTCTTCAATAAACAAGTCTTCAATGTAGAAGAACCTCAAGCTAGTATACCCCAAGCTTCCAACAAACACCCAAACTATGCTAGGATTTATACTTGTTAAAACCCTTCCTTTCTCACTTCTTTTGGGCTGAAAAAATGAGAAGAAAAAGGAAGTTTTTCTACCTAAGAATGAGAGAAGAATGTCTTACAAATGCATGTAAGAAAATTGATGTAAACTATGTGTTGTGTTGTATATTGTATATGAAGTACAAGTGTTATAAGTAGATCAAATCTACTTCAAAACCACATGGGGGGGGGGACGGCCACATGGGGATTTTTCAACCAATTTTCCTTTAAAATTTTATTTAGTATTTACTTGTACATTTTATGGATAAAATTGCAACATAACTTATTACATATCTTATGTAACATATTACATATTATACACAACACACATAAGTGTTTATTATACCAAATAAACATATTCACATTTTTCTCAAAATAAATCATCCATATAATTTATTTATATATCTCAAGTGCAATTATTTAGAAACTCACTTTCTAAATACTTCAAGTATTGATATTTATTTAAAGATCATATCATATAAATAAATATCATAGGTGTTTGTCTAGCTTGTTATTGGGTATGACCCGACTTGGATCATCACGTACTAGCCACGTCAATTTAATATGTGTCTTGGGCAGACGGATTCCTACAATCTCCCACTTGCACAAGATTCATAGAAGATTGACGCAAGCAGCAAATACCGCCTAACAACGGTTTGATACCTAATAAATCTTTTGCCCTTTCATTAGTGCCATTGAAAGGTGCTTTGGTCATCTTGCCTTGTAAACAAGATTCACATACATCGAATGAATCATCCGTTTTTGTTTTCAAAAGACCATTCTTTTGAAGTGTTAGTATGCGATTTTTATTTATATGGCCAAGACGACAATGCCAAATATAGGTCTCACTTAAATCTAATTTAAGTTTCTTGGTGGTAGCTTGGTACATTGAGTTATCATATGTTGTGTTTTCATGAACCAATTCATAAATACCATTTAAAGGCATGGCTTTAACATAAAATACATCATTCATAGAAATATGGATATCATTGTTAACAAACTTAAAATCATATCCAACATGTCTTAAACAGGAAACTGAAATAATGCTCCTAGTCAAACTAGGGGCATACAAAACATCTTTTAATATAATTTCCAAACCACTTGGAAGCTTCAAAAGATAGTCTTCTTGGGCTTCAACTTGTACTATTGCACCATTGCCCATAAAGAGACTAATGTCTCCCTTCTTGATGTACCTCCTTCTTTTGAACCCCTGTAACATATTACAAATATGAGTTCCACATCCGGTATCCAATACCCATGTGAAAGAAAAAACATTATTAAGCTCAATATATATCATAAATATTATACCTGAGGTATGCCCTGCATCCCTCTTAGCTTTCAACTCTTTGAGATAGGTTGGACAATTTCTTTTCCAATGTCCTATCTCCCCACACTCAAAGCATGGGTCATTAATAGCAACCTTTTGCTTCTTCGGTTTTTGAGTTTCCATTTTTGCCTTTCCCTTTCCTTTGTAGTTCTTTTTGTTGAATCCTTTTCCCTTAGCAACATTTGCCTTTGGTCCAGGGTTGGGCCTTTTCTTTCCGCCTTCATTGATCATGAGAACGGGTTGAACTTTTCTTCCCATGCTAGCCTCGGCCGTTTTGAGCATCCCATGGAGCTCGGAAACGGTTTTGTCCCATCCGTTCATGTTATAATTTAATACAAAAGTTTCAAAACTTTTGGATAAGGAGTTGAGGATCAAATCCGTAGCCAACTCTGTTGAAACGGGACAATTTAGCCTTTCGAGGCGATCAATGTAACTTTTCATTTTAAGAACATAAGTTGAGACGGATTGTGAATCATCCATGCGACATGCATGAAGCGCTCGAACCGTTTCGAAGCGTTCTACCCTTGCCTTTTGTTGGAACATTTCCTTAAGTTGGGTAATCATGTCGTATGCCCCATGGTGTTCGAACTCCTTTTGGAGTTCAGGAGTCATACTCGCTAACATGAGGCAACTAACTTGCACGGAGTCCTCAGTATATTTAACCCAATCATTAAAGGCTTCAACATCTCCCTCTTCGGGCTCATCGGGAATAGGATCGTCTAACACATAGGATTTCTTTTCATGCTTGAGAACAATTCTCAAGTTACGAAACCAATCCACAAAGTTGTTTTGGTTGAGACGATCCTTTTCGAGAATGGATCTTAGTGAAAAATTATGGACGTTTTGGTGGGGGTTAATTGCATTGTTAGCGGCCATCTACAAGATTAACAAAGTCCTTTATTAGTATTTTCGATATCAAATATAAATTTTAATTGTTAATACCCTTTTATGTCTCATGGACAATTAATAATTAAAATCTAGAATCCAACGTTACATTTAAATGATGGTTAGGTGATCTTTATCCCATGATCTAAATTAACAAGGTAGTCAACGTTTGACAATTGCAACACTTTACAATTTCTAGTGGTATGGGACTGGTTTAATATCTTATATTAAGTCGCATGTTTGATCCCATCAACGCCTTTGGTTACCATGCTTCGGTGACCCTAATCACATGGCTTCCAAATCAAGTTGTCCTACTTACACACACATGTAAATTTATATACACAAGTGGTTAGGTGACCTTTATCCCATAAGTATATTAAATTTACCTTAACTTATAAGTTCCCTCAAGGTAGTTAGGTGACCTTTATCCTACAAAGAGTTCCCAAATAATTAAGTGTTGTATAAAAGATGGCGTTTTAACTTGTTTTTAAAGGGTCGTTTGAGTTTTTATATTCTAGTCAAAAACTATGTACCATACAATGTTGTAAGTATTCAAGTGCATGGTACCATAATGAATTTTTGAAATCCATATTTCAAGGTTCTTTATAAAATCCATTTTTTTATAATTATAACCATTAACTTTTAATAAAACCCATTTTAATTTACCAAGTTAATGTCAATTTTAGAACCAATTTTTAATCTTTATGTATGTCATCTAGTTGTAAGTTTTGAGCATCCACATGACAAAAATAACAAACAACCACACAAACATGACAAACATCATAATAAGTGCACAACATTAGCCAACTAATTTGACCACACTTGTTAGCCGAAACAAGTGTGTCAAAAGGTCTCAACCTAAGGGACAAAGTGACACAAAATTTGTGTCGGTGAACTCCCACTTGATCTTGCATCCAAATGCTTCAAGTAATCTTTTGTGATGTGTTTTGAACACCTTTCTTCATCCTTTCTTTTGGCCTCCAACTTCAGCCCCAAACCTTCTTGATGCTTTCATGGAGATTACATTTTACAAAAAAAAATGCAACTAATCTATTTATTACATACCAAATGGAATAAATAAATTACATAACCAAAAGAATGAAGAATATCCTATTTAACTATTACAACCATTTAATAATTAAATAAGATACAAACATATCCACACATCACAAACAATCACAAGGTCTTTTGGCTAAGTTGTGACACTAAAATACACAAGAAAAAAAAGAACCCTCTTTTTTGTGTATAGATTTCGGCCAAGAAAAAAATGGCCAAAACATTGGATTTTGTCCAAACAAAATATCAACTTTTGATGTATGCATCCATATAACCGGCTCTAGATGCCATTGTTGGGTTTTGTTGGGTTTTATCAAAGCAATATTATCCTTATAATATTAAAACGCAGCGGAAAAATTGAACCTTTCAAGATGTGGTATGTAGTTAAAAACCAAAGTTTAACATATAAAAGAAAACCCAAACAATAAGGATCCATGTATATGAATGACATACATACAAAATAACAACCATAGGGTGTTTTAGAAGACTACCTTTCTTCCAAGCTAGTAAGAAGATAGAGATGAAAAGGATGATGTTCTTCAATAAACAAGTCTTCAATGTAGAAGAACCTCAAGCTAGTATACCCCAAGCTTCCAACAAACACCCAAACTATGCTAGGATTTATACTTGTTAAAACCCTTCCTTTCTCACTTCTTTTGGGCTGAAAAATGAGAAGAAAAAGGAAGTTTTTCTACCTAAGAATGAGAGAAGAATGTCTTACAAATGCATGTAAGAAAATTGATGTAAACTATGTGTTGTGTTGTATATTGTATATGAAGTACAAGTGTTATAAGTAGATCAAATCTACTTCAAAACCACATGGGGGGGGGGGACGGCCACATGGGGATTTTTCAACCAATTTTCCTTTAAAATTTTATTTAGTATTTACTTGTACATTTTATGGATAAAATTGCAACATAACTTATTACATATCTTATGTAACATATTACATATTATACACAACACACATAAGTGTTTATTATACCAAATAAACATATTCACATTTTTCTCAAAATAAATCATCCATATAATTTATTTATATATCTCAAGTGCAATTATTTAGAAACTCACTTTCTAAATACTTCAAGTATTGATATTTATTTAAAGATCATATCATATAAATAAATATCATAGGTGTTTGTCTAGCTTGTTATTGGGTATGACCCGACTTGGATCATCACGTACTAGCCACGTCAATTTAATATGTGTCTTGGGCAGACGGTTTCCTACACCTTTATCACTAAAATTGACACAGAATCTGTACAAGGTAAATAGGTGCATATGTGGTACCTTTGTTAGCTCAGCAGTCCTTTGGAACACCAATTGGCCTCTTGCATTCACAAAATACATTCCATGCTCAGGTTCAGTGATGAACAATTTGTTAGGTCCATATTTACTGGACTCGCTCCAGACTCGACTACTGTAGCCTTACTGAAGATCTGTCCAGAAATGTGTTCTACTGGACCTACTCCAGACTTGGAATCTGGAGTCCCTCTGACGTGCACGTTTGAGGTTACCAGTCTTTCAAAAATGGTTTTCACTGGTACTTTACTGGAGTGTCCCTCCAGTGTACCATCAGTACATATTTCACTGGACTAATCCACCAGTGATACTGGAGTGTCCAGTCAACCTCCAGATGCACTGAAATAAGTCATAATATTTTTTAAATACTTGGTCATTGTGCGTGCCACGTAAGCAAACTTTTTAAAGATATTTATAATCCTACGTGGCATGTAAATTTTTCAACGTAATGATTGTATTTTTACCTTGGGAAAACAAAAAGTGCAACTTGTTACTGTTTGTGAGCTGTAAACCGTCACACATTTATGTGTGATGTGATGTAATTAATGCGGATCTCAGAACCTCGATCAAAATTATATTTGATAATTTCAAATTAAACCGTTTGAGTTCCACATTCTCTCTCCTATATATACCCACTTTCACTTTCAATTACATTTACTTCGAACATATTTACTCCCAAATCTTTCAAATTCCTTCATTTATTTCTTCATTCAATTTCCAATCATAATCATCTCTCATATTTACTCCATTTCCATTCTATTCTTCATCATTTCTTCATCAAAACCCTAAATTTTCAATTTCATCTTCATCTATTCATCATTCAAATGGCACCAAGACAATCCAAATCGCTTAAAAATCTGCTCGCTGCTGAATATGCTCCAACTGAAAATGTTGAAAGGGCACCCCATATCACTCTTGAGGCTAAGGCCATAAGAATAAACATGAATAACTGGATGGCCAGACTTTCACTTTCCAGTGTTCATGATGCCCAATCTGTTATTGGGAGATTAAACACATTTTTTCTCTCATGTCCATTATATGGTGCTCTAACATTAAATCCAGGAAGGATGTACCACGATTACCTTTGTGAATTCTGGTACACTGCACAATATGATGATACAACTTCCTCAATCACTTACTCTCTGAAGCAAGGTACCAGACACTTGGGTTTCACTGCTAGTTTACTCAGGTCTGTTCTACAGTTGAACTATTTTGAACAGAATGAGTTGCCCGTTGAACTTCCCTCTGGTATCAATACAAGGGAAGTGTGCAGACTGATGGGGCACACAGATATTGTGGATGGGCATGGCCAGCTATCCAGGAAGGGAACAGTCTACATGAGCAAACTGACAGACTCATGGAGATACTTCTTCACGCACATCGTTGAATGCTTGGGATGCAGTTCTGGAGGGTTAGACCAGATAAATCAAACTCATCTCCAGATTGCCTACTGCCTCTGGTTTGGACTAAGAGTGGATTTCGCTCAGATCCTATTTGATGATCTGGTAGAGCGTCTTAGGGTGAAAGGAAGAAAAGCTTTTGTTCCTTATATCCGTTTCCTTTCACTGATGTTTAAAAGAGCTCTAGGAGACCAGTACGATTATGAAACTACTCACTTTTCTGTGAGTGAGTATATGAGGGATCTGACCAACCTCAGATCTCCACTGAATGAGGTAGATATTGCTCAGTCCATGCTCTCCTTTCAAAGGGAAGAAGTTGAAGTGGCTCCAGGTAGAGGTCAAGCTGGTGAAGGACTCTCTGGTGACCAAGATATACAGATTATAGAAGTTGTACAACCAATTAGACAAGTGGCTCCTGAAGGTCAAGGACCAGAAAATATTGAACCTTCCAGACGACCTAGATCAAACAGGCGTCTGATGAGAGCTGGAGTTCAGGTGAATCCAGAAAGACATCCTGGTGATGTAATGAATTTGGATGGGTCTCCAATTTTTGAACCTGAAGAGAATGTTGAACAAGTTGTTGAGCAAGAGAATGTTGGGCAGGTGACTGATGAACAGATAGAAAATGTGGCTCAGATTATTGAGCAGGTTGTTGAGCAGGTCGAACAAGATGTTCAGACTGATGAGCAAGTATCTGGTGAGCAAGAGGCTCAAATAGATTTGAATGTTGAAGCAAGTGAACCGGCTGGTGAACTGGTTAGTGCTCAGGCTGGTGAAATGTTTTGGGATGAGGCTGATTCTCCCATGTCAGAAGATCAAAATTTTGATGTAAATATGAACTTTCTGGGTGAAGATGTTGTACAAGAAGAAGAAAGTCTACCAGAAATGCCACCACCTCCACCAGAAATAAATATTCCTCCACCAGAATCAGAAATGCCACCACCCCCATCAAACATGCCACCACCACCACCACCACCTTCAATTCCACAATCCACTTCTTACTTTAATCCTTTCACAATCCAAACTTCACAAACTCAACCTCCACCAACTGAAACTCCAGTCGAGATATCTGAACAAGGTGCGCTGGACTCAACAGTTGTAACATCTGAAGCTGCAACTGAAGAGGTCTGGGCACAAGTACCTCTCATGACCAGATTGACTTCCAATCTTGAACCTCCCAGTGGTCTCTCCACTTCATCTTCTGCCGAGGTCCAAGGCCTTCTTAGTAAGGTGGCGGACCTGGAGAGATCACTCCAGACTTCATCGCAGGTTATTTCAGACTTTAAATCTTTATTATCAAATAACCTTGCATCTGAGATGAATGTGTTTGCTGGGAATGAGAAGCTTGTTTATGAGAAGCTTGATGAACTGGTACTGGCCACAAACAACAATACTGAAAATTTCAAAGTGGCAGTCCAGGGATTGGAGACAAGGCTGGTGAACTCTGTTCAGACTGCAGTGACTGGTGAACTTATTGAACCACTGGCAGGTCTGAAAGAAGAGGTTCAGAAGTTGGTTACTAGGGTTAGTTCTCTGGAGAGCAGGTCCACACTTGATCAGGATGCTGTTGTTAGCACAATTAGTGATGAATGTACAAAGAAGTTCAGAATCAGTATGCTGAAAGAATTATCTGAAGAAATTTCTGAGACTGTTCTTCGAACTCTTCAAGATGGGCTGTTACCCCAAGTAGAGAGCTTGATGGAAGAAAAATTGCCAAAGCACTTGCCTAAAGAAGTTGAAACTGTTAAAAAGGAAGTGCAGGCACATAAGAAAGTTGTGACTGATACAACTCAAGTGGCTGGAAGAACCTTTGGTGCACTGGACAGACACATGCTAGAACAATTATGGAATGATCTCAAGTCCAGAACTGGTGATCATTCCAAGGGGGAAAAGTTGTCTGGTGACCAAGAAGGTTTGATAAGGAAGAAGAAAGATGTTGTTGCCAGTGCTGTTGAAAGGGCCTTTGCTACTGAAAGCATTGTGCAAGAAAAACAAGTGACTGGTACTGATGCCAGTGCACGATTAGCAAGAAGAGCATTTGGCACTGAAGCCACTATGCTGACTGAAGAGGCTGCTGGTACTGAAGCCAGTGAGCCCCAGTTTGAGTCTTTCCCAGATATACCAACTACTCTGAAGGCTGTTAAAGGAAAAGAACAAAGGGTATCTGGAGAAGAAGAGCAAACTGCTGAAGAATCATCAGAGTATCCTACTGCTGATGATGAAACTTCTAAAAAGATTGAACAAGAATGCATCATGATTGAAATCTTCAAGAGAAATCAAAAAGATGAACTGTTGGCTCATCAAAGGGAGATGGCAAGTATGGGGACTCTGGACTCTTACAATGCTGGCAGGTTAGGCATAAATATCGATGTTTACAAAAAGATGAAGGAAGACCCCATAGTTCATCAATGTCTGAATTCATTGAATGATGTTCATGTACGCTCCTTTTACGCCGAAGAAGAACAGATCTATGATTCTATAATTTATGGCGTTAGTGTACCAGAACTCATCAGGCAGAGGAAGGAGGAACTGGTGATGCTCCAGAGGAAGATAAGGAAAAATGCTGCTGCACTGGAGTTAGAATACAGAAGGAAACTGACTGGCTTACCAAAACTGACTGCCAAACAGATCAAAGCTATTAAAGATGCTGATGTAAGCAGATTCATTCCCCTGGACACTTCTCTGAAAAACAATCGTCAACAACTCCAGTCTGCTGTAGAACGAAAGAGAGTGTCAAAGGAAACTGAAGCATTGATCCAGACAGCCAAATTGAAAGACAAGTATAATGAAATGTTAAATTTCAGGGCTGATGCTAGAAGGATCACTGGTGCAGAGATTAAGCTTGCTGGCAATCATGAAGGTATGTCAAAGTTTGAAGTAAAGTTGACCAGGGAAGGTAACTTTACTGTTGAAAGAAATAGTATTTCAGTCCAAGCTTTTGGATGGAGTGAACTGAAGGAAATTGCCTTAACATTCAGGGGGAAGACAAATGTGTCGACTGATGTTAAAGCATTTCTGAAGAGGGTTGAGAAGGTATGGAGAAGAAAGCAACAGATGGAAGTTGCAATGGGCATGAAATCGCTAGAATCAATACCATCTTCTCCATCACCAAAGAGAAAGGCTTCTGAAGATGCTCCAGGACAGACATCGAAGAGAAGGGCCTGACTCTTATCATTTACTTTTTGTAATTTATTGTTTGATGAAAATTGTAAACTACTTATCAGTTGATGTATGTAATATTAGTTGCAGTTTTTGATTCATAAAAGTAAATGATCAGATTTAGTCTAAGTTAGAACTTAAAAGATGAAACTGAAAACACTCATGATCTATAAAGTGTTTTCCAGTAACTTAGATTTTTTAGACTAAAATCAAAACTTGTGTTTTTCAAGCATACAAAATTGTATAGATTTAAGCTTGAAAACACTTGCATTATTTCTAAACAAATAGGGGGAATTTGTTAGGTCCAGATTTACTGGACTCGCTCCAGACTCGACTACTGGAGCCTTACTGAAGATCTGTCCAGAAACGTGTTCTACTGGACCTACTCCAGACTTGGAATCTGGAGTCCCTCTAAAGATTTGTCCAGAAATAATGGAAGACCAGTGAGCAAATACTTGTATAGGAAATCTGGAGTATTCTCCAGATTAGCTCACTGGACTTCACCCCAGTCCAGATCCACTCTACTGAAGACATTCTCACTGAAGTCAAAGACTGAAGTCAGAATAAAGAAGACTGACAAATGGCGGAGTCCACTGGAAGTCTTACCAGATCTGTACACTGGAGGATTGTCAGTGTTCTAGACCTTACAAGTCTGAACACTGATATCGAGTAATTGACTTTTGCCTTTACACACTTTTCAAAGAACAATCCACTTGTTCTTTTCCAAAGTTTATACGTGTGTAAAGGTGGTTGGTTAAAAGAATAAAGTCATATTGATGTGACTTTATCCTTGTACCTTATCCAATGCATTTAATGTTCTTGTCGGATCATTAAATGCATGCAACCATATTTGTACGGCACAAAATTCACTGGTGAATTTTGTTGCCTATAAATACAAAGTCATTTCCTTGAGAAAATTACTTTTAAGCATACATTTTGCATTAGAGTGAATTTGTCTAAATACTCTCGATCTTAAACAGGGATACTTCACAACTTTAAGTATCTCGATCCAAAAGAGTTATTTGACAAATATAGATCATTTGTAATTCATAGGTTGTTAGGATACATACTTATTTGTATTATCTTGATTCCGCACAACCTTGTATTTTATTTAACATCATAAATAAATTACACATTGAAAAATACATTATGTTCCACTTTACTTGTTTATTGCTTTAAGTCATGTATTACTTTATTTATATACTTGCATTTATATTTAAGTAATACTAGTTCATTCTAGTGATTATTAGACTTGTTGTATTTTACACTTTCAGGGTTAACCATCGTAATTTAAGGGACTCACACAATCCACTCCTAGCATTTTCAACACCAGCAGGCAGGGACAGATCAAGATGATTCAGTATCTTGTCAAGAGCTTCTGGAGACAACAAGTCATGCAACTCTGAAGGGTTCAAACTTTTGATGAAGTCTGAATGATCACCTTCAGGAGCAGCAATTCTTCCAAGTCTTCTTCTTTTCTTTTTAAGTGGCTCAGCTGACTCATCTTCATCGTCCATATCAAAATCTTTTGGTCTTGGAAGACCAGAGATATCAATTTTGAGTTTAACAATGATGGAGAACTTTCTCTCAATGGCTTCCAAGACTGTCTCTTGATGAATACTCTTAATACCAGTAATGATATTATGGAGTTCAACCCACTCTGTGTATCCAAGTTCAATCAGCTTGTCAAGATCACAAGTTTCATTACTTCTCTCATATCCAACTCTTGTGATCCTGAGGCATGGGATGGATTATCCTCTTTTTCTTTTCATTTCTACATCAGTGACCTGCTCTGGATATTTTCTATAACGAATCTTCTTAGATACCTTTCTCTTCTCCAGAGCTTCCCACTGATCATGGAATTCAGTACTTGTAGTCACATCTTTCATCTTTTGTGATGGTTTTGAGTGAACCACCACTTTCCTTTTTCCTTTGCCTTTGACCTCTTTCTTCTTTGATCCCACAATTGCAAGTTCTTCTTCATTTTCTTTTTCAATTGTTCTTGAAGAATCTTGGCAATCTCTGGATCAGATTGGGTCATTTTCTCATTCACTTTCCTTCTATCTTCCTTTAACATTTTGTATGCCACCTCAACTGTTACAACAATCAGTTCAGCCTGTTGCTTTGCAGTCTCCCAATCTCTTTCTTTGTTAGTTAGGACCTTCACACCACTTGAACCAGCTTCAATAGGTCTTTTCTTCACCATAAATTGATCCAAGGTGGTATTGTCTTCACTTGAAGAGGATTCTGCAAATTTTTCTTTTGAAGCTGGGTCAGCTTGAGATGACACAACTTGTACAGGGTCAGCTTGGGAAGATTTCTTTTTTTCCATAACTTTTTCCACCCTTATTTCTCCAACATCTTGCATAACCACATCAGTCTCCCCCTTAATTGTATCACTCTTCTTTCTTGCCCCTTCATTCATCATTTCAGCATTCAATTCACCACCAGACTCAGACTCTGGCATTTTTATCTTTTCTTTCTCACCTTCCACCTCTTTTTCATTTGAACCAAACACAACAAGTCTCCTATCATTGACCTCCCCCTCAGCTCTAGCCTTCTGCTCTCTTTCTTTTAACTTTCTTATGTACTCAGTGTTTTGGTCAAAAATTACACAAGATAATCAACCTTGAAGACTTAGATCAATTATGTAACCAAACTTTCGTTTGTGAGGTTAAGGGCTTGTAAAATATGTTGAGTTTCAAAGATGCGTGTTAAAGTAAAGATTTGCTAAATAATTATGTCGACTAAACAAGGAATTAAAGGACTAATGTAATCGTAAACTAAGAATTTGTAAACATTAGAATTCGAGCTTTTGTGTGTGTAAGTGTGTGTGTTAATGGTGTGTTAATGGCGGTTTCTAGTGAGAGAAAGTAGAGAGAGAGTAGAGAGATGTCAGTGAAAGATTGGATTGTATTATGGGTTGAAATGTTAGAAAATGCTTAATGGAAGGGGTTTATATACATATGGCTAATTTACACTAAGCCCCCTTCCATACTTAGACATTTACATTCTAAGTACTAATATACAATAAGGAAAACAAATCAACTACTACATTTATATTTCTAACAATCTCCCCTTAGTAGTGATTTGTAAAAATTATCCAGTCCTTGTCATTCTTCAAGCTCTTGTATTTGGTCTATCTTTGTTTGGATGCCAGAACCAATTATCTCCTTCAGGTCTGTCATCAGGAACAATCATGTTTGCTTCATAGTTTCTTGGTGGAATGTTTTGTGGGCCTGGAAGATGACTTGGGTCGTACTTGATCCAACAACCTCCTCTTCGACGTACGACGTACTTAGACTTCTGAACATTCTTTGCCTCTCTCATCATTCTGATACTGTCTCTGTACTCGAGTCTTTGATTGATCTTGGAGATTACTTTATCAAATACTTCCTTTTTCTTTTCAACTTGATCATCTTCTTTCAAGCACAACAAAACATTCTTACAAAATTCTAATGTTCCATCTGAATAAGAAGCAAGTTCATCCATACGAATGAAAATCTTCTTCTTTCTGCTATTCAAAAAGACAACACCGAAGGATGGTTCTTCTATGATATGACCAATACTGAGCTGTTCAATGTCTCCGGTGTAAAGACTTTGATCTGGATATGGTACATTAATCTTTCTCTTAACAACTTCAAAACCAATTTGAAAGTCTTCCAATGAAGCGTATTGAATGCAGCTTGACATGTATCTTTTAACAGCTTCAAAGGCAATAACATCTTCTTTGTATCTTTGCATTGCATTCAAGAAATGGTTTTAGAGAAAGATAATGTCATCAACTGGCAGCAGCTTGAACTGAGCTTCTGTGAATCTGTACATTTTATTGTTATCTCTTTTTACATGAAAGCAAGGGACAGAGATAGAAACCCTTTTAACCAAGATTACTCTGACAAGCACCAAAATTTTGTGGTTTCTTTGTTCTTCGAGAAGCTTTGGATTGTATTGCTTAGTGAGTTTAAGAAGCTCTTTGTATTCTTCAATTTGTCTTGCTTCCTTAAACTTGTACATCGAATCCAATTCTGGTCTATTTGTTTTGGTTACTTTGGTAGCTCCACAAAAGATCGGATAAGCTCTTTCTTCCAGAAATCTAGACTTCTTAGCTGCCTCCTTGGGCTTAACACCTAGAGCAACCATTCTTTCTTTATCCCTCAAGAAGTATCCCCGATTAATAAACCTCCTTTCTTCTTCAGTCAAATCTGTTGGAAAATAATCAGGAAGAACTTCCTCGGATATGATTGCTTCTTTCAACACTTGTTTATATGTTGATTTCTTGAAATTCTGAGATGCCGCTTCAGGAGTCTTTCTCAATTCATCAAAACTATTGAAGTCTTCAAAAGTGTAATGCTGTGAAGTTGTGCTAGCTGGAACAGAAGATTCTCCAACTTCAATTCTGCTTGAAGAACCTGTTTTAAAGTAGTCAAAATCTGGAAATTCTTCAAACATTGGTTCTTCATCAGCTTCTACATTCGCTGGAATCTCAACTATTTCTGGCTCATCCAAGATTACATTATCTTTTCTTGCCTCATCTTCTGCTTCACCTTCAGCATATTCCATAACTTCATTTTCAATCACAAAACCTTCTTCTTCATTGACCTCAATATTTTCAACTTCTTCTTCTTCACTTTCTACATCAGAATCAGCACCAAAAACTTCAACTAATCTTCTTCTAATCACATCATCTAAAGTATCGTTCTCAACATTCTCAACATTCACACCCTCTGCTCTTTCTTCCATTACCACATCCTCAACATTCACATCAACTCTTGCCGAATCATTTTCAATATTGGCTTGACCCTCTCCTTGGTTCTCCCCCTCGGGGGGATCATCAGAATCAGGATCATCCCGTCTAGAAGCAACCGAGGCCGGTCGGCAAGATTCTAATGCTAACAATCTAAGTTCTAATGCAGCAAGCTTTGCATCATATTCAGCCTTTTGTTTTTCAACTTGTTCTTGTAAAGCTTTTACTCTTCGTTCAGTAGCAAGTTCTCTTTCTCTCACCTCTAGAGCATTCAACACTCCTCTTTCAGTTACAGTCAACAAATTACCCTCAGACCATAAGATATTCAACAACACTTCACATGCAGAGTCTTTGGTAGGTTGATTTGTTGATGTTGATGGAATTTGATTTGGTGTTGGTGTTCTTTGTGTTGGTGTTTGAGATGGAGTAGCCAACCCGGGGGTTGTTTGCACATTTGAAATGTGACCTAAATTCAGCGAATCTGATTCAGGATTTCCTGCGGATCCTCGGGTTATACCCTCACCAGCAGTTTGAGATTCAGTAGCTTTGCAACCAGAATCGGGTTGTGTCCTAGACTGTGATAAATCACTGTCCGGGACTTGTTGTTGGGTAACACCTCTAACAACACCGGGGTCACTGAGAATGCCCGTTAATACAGTCTCAGGTTGATCCTGAGGAACAGCAGTGTCACTACGGCGTTCATACTGTCCCCCAATCTCAGTCTGAGGACTGTTACCTGCGGCTAAAGCTGGCGTGATGTTAGCTAAGGCAGGATTTCCAAGCTGTCCTTGAGGGTCACACAAAGTGGGTCCCCCTCCGCTTGTTCCGGCATCAGTACTCAACTGTGCTTGTGGATCCGTGTACCTAGGAGATCTAGACTCTTGTGCACGAAATGAAGGCGAGAGGTGGGGCTGGTCCTCTCTTATTTCAACACTCTCATCCTCCAAATGAGGAGAGTGTGGTGAGCGGGGCTGATCCCCGTGCATTTGTGAGACTAACTCCTGTTGTGAGGAGTCAGAATGGCTAGGAGAGTTTGGTGCAAGCGAGAATGGGCAGTTCCCGACTTCTACCCTAGGGTAAACAACCCGGCTAGACACATTGGTTTGAACTAATGGAGGGCCAACGTTTTCTTTATGCCCTTGTCCTAACCCGGACCGCACATCCTCTCTGGTATTTTCAACTCCTCCCTCAAATCCGCCTTGTTCCTCCTGCACAACATCATCTCCAGTGCTAACATGCTCAGTTACCTCAGATACAACATTATGAATTACTTGTTCAGCATCTAATTCTGTCGAGGCACCAATATTTTCAGATCCAGCAGATGTATGCTTTCGTTTGGATTTCTTCTTCTTTGATTTCTTTGGTGACCTACGAGCAGCCATTTTAAGTCTTCTCCCTGGTGGTGGAGTTGGTTCATTAGGGAGTGCTGAAGCAAGCGGTGTTGGATTAAGTACAGGTGAAGAGCGAGGTGGTGTAAAAGTTGGTGGATTAGGTGAAACAACGGATGGTAAAGGTGTAGATTGTGAAGGTGAAGATTGCGAAAAGTGAACGGTTGGTGTAGTTTGTGTTGATGGTGAAGGTTGAGAAACAGGTGAAGAAACAGGTTCAGGTGTTACAACATCTTGTTCAAACATAACTCGTTTCGATTTTCTTTTCCTCTGCCCAGAAGTCCCCTCCACTATCCCCTCTTTTTCTTTTTGATAACCTAGGACCCTCACTTGGCGACCTATGCTCAGCTTGGGTAGGAGTCTGTCGGCTTTCAGACCCCATTGCTGAGACTAATGTTAGAAATCTAAAATGGTGTTAAAATGTAATTATTTTAATAATGGAAGGAGTATTAGTGAAAGTTAGTCAAGTGTATAAATACTCCTCTCCATACCCAAAATTGAAAGCTTTTAACATAATTCCATAGTTACTTCTCTCTAATCTTATACTTTCTCTCTCTAAACTCATCTTCAACCTCCATTTCACTCACAAACACACTTTTCACACACTAACCAAAATCCTCCATTAAACCTTCAAATCGAGCTTAAATTTCTACTTAACAATTGGTATCAGAGAAAAATCAGTTAATCTGAACGATCCATAGCTCGATTTGTTGCAATTCTCATCCAATTTTCAAATTTTTATTCAAAATCGATCTTCACTGTTCTTCAATTTTTCACCTCTCAAATCACATAAAATCACAGATATTTGTTCACCAATAGATTCCTAGTAGTTGAAAACATAATCCTGTCAAGTTTCAAGTTCCAATTCGATCTAAATCTCTAGTTTTGATTTTGGCGCGATTTTTGGGTTTTGAATCTGTTGTGTTTTGTGTTGAATTTTGTTAATCGGTGTGTTGCTAAGGTGAAAACAAACAGTTTGCAAGTGATTTCAAGTTCTAACTCCTAGTAAATCAAAAGTTATTGAAGCTTTTTGTAGTTGTTAATGGAGTTCATGTTCAAAACTGTTCTGATGAAGAAGATGATGACCCTAGGACGATCTTGCACTAGGACGATCTTGCCAAGATCGTCCTAGCCTTTATTCCTTTATTTCTCATTTCTAGTGCTTAGAGGCTTGTAGGACGATCTCCTCAAGATCGTCTTGACAAGTAGTTGTGTTGTGAAGTGTTTGATTGTGGCTAACTAATCCAGAAGGATTGGTTTGGTCAATTCAAATTCTTGGAAAGAAAAACAAGACGATCTTCACCAAGATCGTCTCATCATTCTGAAACTAAGACGATCTTCACCAAGATCGTCCCATTTCCTCTGAACTTAAGACGATCTTCACCCAAGATCGTCCCAGTTCTTTGAATCGTTTCATTCCAAACTCATTTAGTTCAAGATCGTTTCATTTTTCATACTTAACCAAATTTCACAAAAATTACCTAAAACGATCTTACCTAAGACAATCTTCTCAAGATCGTTTCATTTCCCATTTCTACTAAACTTAAGACGATCTTGTCAAGGTCGTCCCAGTTCCTTTGAAGACCGTTCCCTAAAACGATCCTCACCAAGATCGTTTCACCAAGATCGTTTCATTTCCTCGAAACCTAAGACGATCTTCAACCAAGATCGTCCCAGTTCTTTTGAACCGTTTCATTTCAAGATCGTTTCAATTTCAAGACTTAACCAAATTTCATCAAAATCCTAGGACGATCTCACCTAGGACGATCTTGCTCAAGACGATCTCACACAAGACGATCTCACCGAGGACGATCTTCACAAGATCGTTCCAATTCCAAAAATCCAAAAAAAAAAAAAAAAAAAAAAAAAAAGAAATTTTTGGCGGGAAAAATTATTTTTGCCCAGGATCTTAAAAAGGGATAATTCATGAAGATTTAAAATTTGATAGCATTAAAATTT
>CM067170.1:133190133-133223225 GCA_034093135.1 Erigeron breviscapus | reverse complement strand
TTCATCAATGAAGACTTGGTGTTTAGAAAGCTTAATGAGTTGGTCACTGGCTGTAACAATCTGGCTGGTACTCTAAAGGAAGCCTTTGACCTAACTCACTCCAAGGTCACCAGTTCAATCTCCAACTTGCTGGGTAATACTGTCAGAACTTCAGAAGTTGACTTGAAAGAGATTGAAAGGCAGGTTAAGGAACTAATTGAAAGACCTGGCCTAGATGTAACTGGTCTTGGAGAGCAGTTGATGACTTCGGTTGGTCAGAAAATAGAGGATACGCTGGGTGCTAGAGAAGAGCATTTGATTGAAAGGGTGATGTCTGAGATCACCAAGCTGGCAACTCCTCAGGTTGATCTGGCCCCACTTACCAGTGAGATCAACCAGTTGAGAGGCAGCATAGAGAGTTTGAACACCCAAGTATCTCTACATGCTCAATCTATAGAGAAACTGACAACTGAAGTAGAGCATCTGAAGAGGAAAGATGAAGAGGTAAAAGAAAAGGTGGTTTTTGGTTTGGACGAAGACTCCAAGCTTTTAAATGAACTAAAAACTGGTCAAGAACAAGTTAGTGCAAATGTCTTGACCCAGTCTAAAGAAACCAACCACCTTTGGAGGTCCTTCAGGATGATGTGTGGCATCTTTAAAGAGTGTAAGGATATGCAGTCATGGCAGCCTCTTGACGGGTTGCCATCTCACCCCTCTGATTGGGAAGCAATTAGGGCAGGTCTAGATGCTGCCAAGGGGGAAAGAAGTTCAGTCCTTACACCAGTTGCACCTGGAAGGACTCCATCTGGAAGAGAATTAAGTGTGGCTACCAGTACTGAAGCTGGTGAGCAAAGAGTTGGTGGATCTGGTGATGATGGTGATAGGGCGAATGTTGTTTTGGATAAGGGTAAAGGTTTGGCTATTGAAGCATCTGCCCAGCCGGCCACTGATGTAATGCTTGAAACTGGTAATGCTGATATACTTCCTCCAGTTTCAGATAGTGATAGCAGAAGACTGGCCAGACTTGGAAATGATATCAAAGAAAGAAAGAAAATGAAACAAAGAAACCAAGCTGAAGCCAGGGCACATCTTGCACAAATCAAGTTACTTGATATGAGTGATGCCAATCTTTTGGGTATCACTAAGGAGGAGTATGTTAGGATCAAGAATGATCCCAGGATAGTTCACCAGTTGAAAGAAATGCTGGATGTAGAACTGGACAGACACTATCCTGAGGATGAAGCAGAATTTGATGCCAGGAGTTTAAACATTTCAGTGGAGAAGGCTAAGGAGATAAGGGCCAGTGGGATTCTTAAACGAGTTAAAAATGTTAAAAAGGTTCTGAAGAAGGTTTTGAATCCACCAAGAAGGATTCCACAACCAAGAAGACCACTGTCTAGAGATGCTGACCTTAGCACATTTGTTGAACCAACTGGCGAGGTTTCAAATGAAGACATCAAGTCCGCTGTACTGGCTGCTGGTGCTGGGAGTATAAGAATTACAAATGAATCTGAAGCTAGAAGCTACTACTCCCAGATCATGTCAACCAGAAGACATAGTGGTACTATTAATGGTGTAAATGTAACAATCAAGCCAGGCACCAAAGTCTTTCAAGTCGAAGTTAGTTATACCAGGGGGCCACTGGTTAAAACTGACAATCTTGGTGCTATGCAATATGGGTTCAGCGAATGAGTTGAGATGGTGAATGTGCTAGATGCGAAGGCACAAAAGAATAGGTTTGAGAAAGCATGGGTAAACTTTCTAAGGGGGAAAATTCAACATAAAGAAAAATCTTGAGCAAAAGTTGAATATTGATCCTGAAGATACTCAGCCTATCTCTTCAGTTGCCAAGAGAAGAAGAACTGGCGAAGGGCCATCTCATTAAGTTCTTTCTTCAGTTATCTACTTGTAATTTGTATTTACATTCTGTAACTTGTATAAATTCCATTTCCTTGTATAAATGAAGTTACCAGTTTGTAACCAGTTCACACTGACCAGTCACCAGTTGCATCTGGTGACCCAGTAAAACTGGTGACCAAGAAGATTTGTCCAGAAATATATTGAAGTCCAGTTGCACCGTACAGTCAACGCAACTGAAGACTTCCTCCAGTTGAGAACTGACCAGTTGAAGAATCATTCCAGTTGAAGTCGAAGACAACAAATGGAAGATAGAGAATGGCAATGGCAGCGAAACCCAGTTGGCATTCTAGTCAGTTACAAACTGGAGACCATCAGTGGAAAGCCCTTACAAAGCTTTACACTGATTACGAGGAATTGACTTGTATACTTTATGTACTTTACCCGGATAATAAGCCTTGTCTTATTATTTAAGTAATAAAAGGTACATAAAGGTGGTTGTGTAAAGTTGCTTTATCATGCGACTTTACACTGCTTTTTAAGGAATTAATGTTATTCCTTAAATGCTCTCAACCACATTTGTACGGCTAAAGTTAACATCCCAATGTTAACTTTGCCTATAAATACAAGTCATTGCACAACTAAGAATTTAAGTGTTCAACTCACAAAGTGAAAAACATACAAACACTTCACACTTTGCAAACCTGCAATATTCTTGGTGAACTTGTGCAATCTTCTCTCAATCGCTAAAAGGAACATTTCACAACTTTAAGTGTTTCGGTTGTCTTGAGAAATTCCGAGTATAGATCAATTGTATTTCATAGGTTGTTAGGATATTTACATTCGTGTATTATCTTGGTTCCGCATCAACCTTGTAATTTGTTTAATATCAATAAATAAATTACACATTGAAAAATACATATTGTCTCATCAAGTTATCTTACAAGTTATTTGTATTATTGCATTGTTCTTTACTTATTGTCTTTTATATAAGTAATCTATCTAGAACTTGGTATATACACACTGCAACTGGTCGTCTCCAGTTCAGTGCATATATTGCAAAGTAACTCCACCATCGACATAGAGGTGTCTTCAGTAGTACCATCTATCGAGTTGGGACTTACAGGTATCTGAAGATGCGCTTAACAGCATGCAAATATGATTCTTTTGGGTTAGCCTAAAATCTGGCACATAGACATGTTGCAAACATTATATCTGGTCAACTGGCAGTTAGATACATCAGTGAACCAACCATACCACGATATTCAGTGGTGTTCACTGTTTTGCCAGTTGGGTCAGAGTCCAAATTTAAAGGTGCTGCAATAGGTGTGTTTTTCGATGGGATTGAATCATATTTGTATTTTCTTAACAAATCTCTGACATATTTTTCTTGGTTTATAAAAATTCCATTTTCAGTTTGCTTAATCTGAAGACCCAAGAAAAATGTTAATTCACCCATTAAACTCATTTCATACTCAGATGACATGATTTTAGAAAACTTTTTACACATTGCATCATCAGTTGAACCAAATATAATATCATCAACATAAATTTGTACTAGTAAGATATTACCTTTTTCTTTCAAGATAAATAAGGTATTATCTATTGCACCTCTTTGAAAGCCATTTTTTAGAAGATGTTTAGTTAAAGTGTCATAACTGACGCTTGGGGCTTGTCTTAGACCATACAAAGCTTTATTCAGTCTATACACCCAGTGAGGATGCTTCTCATTAATGAAGCATGGAGTCTGTTTAACATATACTTCTTCTTCTAGTATTCCATTCAGGAACGCACTTTTGACATCCATCTGGAAGACTTTAAACTACAGATAGGCTGCATAAGCCAAGAAAATAATTATGGCTTCAAGTCTTGCAACTGGAGCAAAAGTCTCATCAAAATCAACTCCCTCTGCTTGACAATAACCTTGGGCAACTAATCTGGCCTTGTTTCTTACAACATTGCCATCTTCATCCATCTTGTTTCGGTAGACCCATCTTGTACCAATGGGTTCTTTCTTCAACCCAGGTGGACAAGGAACAAGTTCCCATACATTGTTCCTTTCGAACTGGATAAGCTCTTCTTGCATAGCTTCTACCCAGCTTGGATCTGCCATAGCCTCGTCAATCTTCTTCGGTTCAATTAGTGATAAAAAGGTGACGTTCAAGCATTGCTCACTTGTGGCTCTTCTAGTCTGAACCCCACTACTTGGATCTCCAACAATCTGTTCAATTGGATGTGCTCGAGTCCATTTAGTGTATTGACTAGGCTGGTGAACTACAATATCAGTGCAAGTCACCTGATGATCCTCTTCAGGTGTTACAACTGGAGGAGGATCAGCCCAAACTACTTCTATATCCTCATCAGAGTCAATAAGGTCATGATTTGCATCATGAAATTCTTCAGTTGAAGGCATTTCTTGAAGAACCGGAGAAGTTGGAGTTTGAACTGGTGCTGATATTGGAGTGACACGTACATCTGATCTAATCACCAGTTTTGCCTGGTCTTGAAACTGGCCCTTTTTTGCTTGCCCATCTCACACCCTGGACATGGCTTTTCTTTATTGAAAGAAATCTGAGGTATCCCATCCACCAATTGTTTTTGAGACAATTTGTTAATATTTTTAAAATTAAGATGGGATAATCTTTTATGCCATAACCAGTTGGTATCCTCATCAGCCTTGGTATAGAAACATTGCTCTTTTGGAGCTGGTTCCATATCCATGATGTACACATTTCCTTTCCTTGGTGCAACCATTACCACTTTCCAATCCTTGTTAAATATGGTGCCTTGAGCAATATCGAACAAAACTATGTAGCCATCATCACAAAGTTGGCTTACACTGATCAGGTTGTATTTTAAACCATTCACAAATGCAACTCTTTTGAATTCTACCTGTCCGTTATTGAGCACACCATATCTTTCAGTCTTTCCATTTTGATCATTACCAAACGTCACTGCCGGTCCATCTTGGACAGTGAACTCTTCCAGCAGGGGCTTACATCCGGTCATAGTCCGGCCAGCTGCACTGTCCAGATACCAGGTGTTCTTTTTACGATCGCCCTGCACATCCATAAAAAATCATTAGTTATTTTTGTGAACCCATCTTTTCTTGATGGGTTCACTGGACTTCACTTCAGAAGTCTTAGTTGATTGCTATGGTGTTGAACTGGATGCTGCATCTGGAGCTTCTTCAACAGCTCCAGGTGCAGGAGTAAAAACGACTGGTACTTGATATTTGTTCCCTTTTTTCTTTTCATTTTTAGCTCCAGATTGAGCAATTTTTTGTTTTTGTTTCAAAGGGGTTTTGATATTTTGTTTTTCAACTGGAGAAGATGAGGCTCCTTCCAGATTTTTAATTCTGGCAGTGCAACTCTGAACCTGCCTGGACAAAAGTTGGAGTTGACTTTCCAGTCTTGACAAAATATCTTTTTCAGTAGGCTGCTGAACCTTGGACCTAGGTTCAGCTGGAGTTTTAGTCTTAGGATTCTTGGGCTCCTTGGACTTTTGAGGTAAAGGCTTATCACCAGCAGCCTTTTTAACTGGATCTTTAGCCTGTTTAGCTCCAGGTTTAACCTCAGAGGGGGTGGTCTCAATGGGTTCAGTTTTGATATCTGTAGGCTGGTCATATTGGGTAGCTGGCCTAAGAGCTGGAGGCATAGTGTGGATATCTGGAATGATACTGGCCATGTGCACATCTCCAGATTTATAAGCATTTTTCTTTGCATCAATGGTGTTTGTAAAAGCATCATAATTTAATCCAGATGCCCTTATCCAGGATTTGACAATCTTCTGTTCTTTTTCAAGATCAGATTTTAGTTTTTGATTTTCAAAATCCAATGCCTCATATTTCAAAACTGACTCCTTGAGAGCCAACTGGACACTTTGCAAATTTGAAATTTATGGTTTTAAATTATTTAATTCTGTCAGAACTGTTTCTAAATATCTTTCACTGTCAGTTCTAACAGTTTCAACAAAAATCAAATCACTGTTAAGTGATTCAGCAAGGTCCAGTTTCAGTTCAGGGTCCTGTTGAATATCATATTCACACACCTTTTTTAAGATGATGTCCACCCATCTTCCAGAAATGACATCATCTTTCACCACATGTTGCTGGTCTTCCAAAGCCATGGAACACATGTCCCTAATCTCTTCATCATCATCAGATGAGTCATCAGAGTATTCTCACTTCCCTTCAGTTTGTGCAATCATGCACTGATTTTTTTCTTTTTCCATGGACAGTAAGGCAATCTGGGCTTTAAGCTTCTTGTACTTAGCTTTATATCCATCATCAGCCTGATTGTTGTTAGGGACAGGGGGACCAGTTTGATTGTTCAACTGACTAGATCTGCATTCCTTCATGAAATGACCTTTCTTGCCACACTTATAGCATGTAAGATTGGTCTTGTCTAGAGAGTTGGAGATGGAAGCATTGTTGGGGCCATTAAATCTATTAGATTTATGCTTAAACCTGTTGAAGGTTTTAGCAATCATGGCGACCAGATCATCATCGTCAGTTTCATGACAATTATCACTGATATTAGTGGTCAGGCCTGAGTTCAATAAGCCATTTAACATCTCCTTAATTGAGTGTGGCTGGACACTCTCTACAGATATCAAAGCAGCACAAGGTTTCTCAGTTATAGTAGAAACCTTTGAACTCTAGGCATGATTTAAGGCATCCTGCTCAGCCACCAGTCTTTGTGCATTGTTATCTTCAGTTAATCTGAAGGCTCCATAAAGAGATGCAAGAGTGTGGTTGTGCAGGGTCTTACCTTGTCTTAGGACAAGAATCATGTTTTCCCATTTGGAAGGAAGAATATCACAAAACTTCTCAAGAAGAATATCCTTATCCTTCTCTACACCCAGCCCTCTCAGTTGATTAATCACACTGATGAATCTGGGATAAGTACCAGTCAGGCTCTCATTGGGTAAACCAAATAAGGATTCATACTTCTTGTTTAGGGCAACTTTTCTGGTGACAATGGTGTCATCACCTCCTTCAAACTGAATGACCAATTCATCCCATATTGCCTTGGCACTGGGAACAACACAAGTGTTGGAATAAGGTCTTCAGGAACAGCCCCAAGGATCATGTTTTTCAGTCTGGTGTCCATGTCCACCAGTCTGCGATCCTCATCAGACCAATGGTCTTCAGGCTTTTCTCTAGAGCCTCTTCTAGATCCAGTAGGATCAAGAAAGGGACTCACCCCTTGAGACATGGGTACATGTGAGCCATCCTTAAGGATTCTCAACATGTATCTCTCTATCCCACCAAAATGCAAGAGCATTATGGCCTTCCATGTACCAAAAGTCTCGCTGTTTCCATCGAATTTGGGAACAGGAGTATTAGAATAATGTACATGGACATGGTTAGGGGGAGTAGGAAGAGGAGGAGGATTAGTATTAATATTTTGAATAGGTGGATTGTTAGCATCAGTTTCATTTGGACCAGAACCATTATCACTTTCAGTAGTAGTCATCTAAGCAGATCTAGGCAAATATATTAGCCTTCTGCTCTGATACCACTTGTAGGTCCCAACTCAATAGATGGTACCACTGAAGACACCTCAATGTCAATAGTGAGATTACTTTGCAATACGTTCACTGATCTGGAGACGACCAGTTGCAGTGAACAGTATACCAGGTTAATCTGGAGAGTTACTTATAAAGGTGACAATATATTATAAGTAAAGACAATGCAATAAGTAAATACTTGTAAAGTAAATTGGTGAGACAATATGTAATTTTCAAGTGTAATTTATTTATTAATGTTAAATAAATTACAAGGTTGTTGCGAAACCAAGATAATACAATAATGTAAATATCCTAACAACCTATGAAATACAATTGATCTAATACTTGGAAATTCTCTAAACAATCGAAACACTTAAAGTAGTGAAATGTTCCTTTTTGCGATTGAGAGAATATTGCACAAGTTCACCAAGAAAATGCAAATGTCTAAATATGCAAAGTGATTTCTTGGTTGTGCAAAGACCTCTATTTATAGATAAAGTTGTCATTGGGATTCCAACTTCATCATACAAATATGGTTGAGAGCATTTAAGGAAGCAATACGACTTCCAATTAAATGCTGTATAAAGTATGACATAAAGTCACTTTATTCAACCTGCTTTATGTACTTTTGTACTTTAAACATAGACAATTGTTATTGTCCGGTTAATAGCACATAAAGCATAAAGGTCTTCCTCGTAATCAGGGTAAAGCTTTGTAAAGGCTTTAAACTGATATTCTCCAGTTTCTATCTGAATAGAATGTCAATTGGGCTTCGTTGCCATTGTCATTCTCTATCTTCCATTTGTTGTCTTCGACTTCAATTGGAATATCTTCACATCTGGTCAGATCTCAACTGGAGGAAGTCTTCAGTTGCGTTAACTATATGTTGCAACTGGACTTCACATATTTCTGGATAATTTCTTCAGGTCTCCAGATGCAACTGGAGACTGGCCAGTTTATCAGTAAACTGGTCCTAACAGTCCACACACTTCTTTGTCAAGGAAATTATAGGCTATGCTAACTCCAACGTCCATGAGCCCCATTCCTAAGATTCTCCCAATCATTTCCAAGCTCTCATTTCTTAATCCGTTGACGAACTTCTTCAATAAGGTAGTACGGTCAAATTCATGGATTTCACAATTTTCATAGAGGGCCTTTATCCTTTTCCATGCTATCTTTACCGTCTCTCCGTCCCTTTGCTTGAACTTCCTTAGAATATCTCTCAAAGTCACTTGATTTCTCATCCTAAGAGTGTATGGCACTGAGTCTCCTTTATTGGCTTCTTTGACCAAAATTTGTGTCTTCTCCCCTTCCTTGTTTCCATTTTCCTCTTCTTCTTCGGATTCGTTAAACTCGGCTTCGTATAATCTATCGTCCAAGATCTTCATTCTAAACTCGGCTGGTTGAGTGTGAAAATATCCATAAGCGGCTTTATCGATGGCTCGTCGAGCATAATTCTCCATCCCATAATAGAAGAAATCTGTGACCTCCAAATCATCACAATATGTTTTCTTCCTTACTTTCCTCATGATGTGTTTCATACGCTCCCAGAACTCATATATGTCTTCATATTCGTGTTGTTTGAAGTTTTGCATGTCCAAGACCGGTTCGGTAGTCCCAAAGTCAAAATGTATCTCTTCTTCCATATAATCACCTTTGTTGTTCTTTTCTTCTTCTTTGACTTCGATACATTTCGCTTCATATTCGTGTTGTTTGAAGTTTTGCATGTCCAAGACCGGTTCGGTAGTCCCAAAGTCAAAATGTATCTCTTCTTCCATATAATCACCTTTGTTGTTCTTTTCTTCTTCTTTGACTTCGATACATTTCGCTTCATATTCGTAGGCGGCTTGTAAGTCTCTGTCAAACCATCTCCTAAATCCTATTGGTACGCAAAACTGGTCCGAATTATTGAAATCCCGCTCAAAAGGTTGCTCTTCGAGATCTCCAGGGGTTCCCAGCGGCGCTGGGATGTCCTGATGATTCCCGACTCATCTGCCTCTTCGCTTTCTGGTTCCTTTTTGGCCATTTTTTGCTCGGCACACCTCCAATCATACTTCTTCGCATCTGGTTTCTCTCCCAAGATGCTTTTCACACTTCCTTTAAACTCTCCTTCCGATTTGAGCTCACTTATGAAACGACGATTTTCCTTGTACTCGTGTTCTTCTTGATGCACCTTTCTTTCGAGAAACTCCAATGCTTCTTTTGTTTTATTCAAGAATAGATTGCTTGCGGCTTCATAGCATAATCTGGCCCTTTCTTCATCTCGTAACCCATGATAAAACCAAGGCACATATTCCGCGGGCTTCAAATCTTCATCATCAAGCAAGCTTACGGTCTCCTTCATGCGAAGCCATGCATTCTCCCAATTCGCAAACCAAAGTTGCTCAAAACATTCCACATTATGTCTCAGTACACCTTCCCGATTGTTATCGAATGGGCCACAAGTTGTTGAAGTGTGAAACGGAAGACTTGAATGTCGAACAGTACCCCCCAGCAGCGGCGCTGGTATCGCCTGGGCAGAATCTGTTTTCAATTTTCGCCACTTTAACGTCTTCCTCCATTCCCGAATCAGGTTGCTTAAGTCCTTTCCAATGCATTGTACCTATCTTAGCTGAACAAACTAAACGAAAATGAAAGAAAAAGAAAATAAGAACGAAAACGAACACAAAACACGAAACACGAAAACGATTAGTAACTTCAAGAACAAAATAAAATTAACCTAAATGCAAACAATCTAGACTTAATAACTAAAAACGATAAAATAAAATATTTTTGGATTTTTGAAATTTAAGAGAAAATGAAAATACTAGCTAAATTAAACTAAACCCTAATTTTAACCTAAACCTAATTTGACGACTAAACCTAAAGTGACTTAAACCTAAGTACTGAAAAGTAACTTTCTCGTGCCGAAACACAAGAAAGGATCGAATTACACTACTAAACTAAGAATGCGTCGCGTCCCCGGCAACGGCGCCAAAAAGCTATGATGGTGGTTTTTATTTTTGCTTCTAAATTTATAATGGTGTACAAGTAATTATCTCAAACACACACACACACTTACGAGCAGAGAACCCGGTCAGTGTAGTATAGTAAGTGATAAGTTACATGATCGTTCGCAGGGACGCTTGCACTACCTAATCTAATAATATGTGTAATTCTAGCGGTTGTGGGGTTGTCACGATTTCCAATTAAACTAATTAAAACTGAAAAGTAAATAGAAGCCGTAACCGCTTATTCAGCGAGAGGCTTAATCTGAAAATAGTTTGAAAAAACAAATAACAGTAATTAAATTAAAATACTTGTTTGGCATCTTCGATCTCATGGTACGACCAAATATCATTCTACCTACTTGCTAGTCTGTTGGAAACTTAATCACGACTCAGATTCTCGTTAGATTCACTTTGCCTAAGTAACTAGTGTTGTCCCTAGACTCACACTACTCTATAAACAAATTCTCGTTAGATTCATTGTTTAAGCATTAATGACCTAAAGCTTGTGTTACTAGTTCATATTTATGTTAACCGGCTCTTAAGCCATGACCAGATAATAATTCTCTCCAGTGACCACAGTGCTCGTTTCTAAGTCACTGGATCGTGTCTGACATTGTTAAGCATCATGTTCTATTCATCCTAATTACTACGGTTCTGGATCCCTCGGTTACAAGTGAATCACCTTTTACATCTAGTTATAGACTGACTAGTGTTTTCCATCCTTATGTATTAATCCTAGTATATGATTATAGACCGATCATCAAAATTAAATCAATACATGCAGATATAAAACCGATAATAATATGAAGAACTAGTAAAACAAGGATCTACGATAAATAGTAAAACACACTCCAACAGATCTAACAAACAAAGTAAAATAAATAAACGTCTACATGATCACATCGATCCAAACAAGTATTCAGCCTACTAGCCTGACATTATTAAAGGAATAACAAAGTCTGAAAAGATGAAAGACATTGTTTACCAACTGAAAGTAAAATAAAAGAGTAGATCTAGGATGAGGATGAAGATCGGAAGGTGTTAGAAGCTCGAAAACCTCCTTGGAATCTGCAAAGTCGACCTAGGGTTGAATATGGGCGGCTAGGGCTGCTGAATCGGCTCTCTCTTAGGGTTTTGAGGGTTACTTCGACTTAAATAGTGTTCAAAGTCGGTTGCTGATCTGGGCCGCCCAGCGGCGCTAGATGGGCTCCCAGCGGCGCAGGGTATGGGCCAGTGGCGCTGGCAAAGTGCCAGCGGCGCTGGCAGCTCCTACTGCTTCTCGCGTTGCTTCGTTCGGCTCCCGAATCACCTCCTTGTGTCTTGTAACTTCATAGGCCTTCATCTTGAGTCACTTGATGCCATTTACCCTCACTCTCATCTTCCGTGAACTTGCATAATCATACGATTCATTAAGTACCGATAGTTCTGGAATATTAACTCATTTAAGACATAGAAATGAGGCCTTTCGATAAGTGTTTTTATCACAAAATGGACGCTCATCAGGTATAGATCAAAATCTTTGCCAAATATCAGTCATTTACATCTATATATTTCGTCCATACCTGAACTTGTTGAGTATTGATTGGTAGGAAACGTTTTTGTTGTTAGATTTGACGATTTCGGGTCATTCGGTTATTATTATTGTAATCATTTGGTATCTTCAGATTTCCTACAGGTATGAAATCATTGTTAATGTCATTTTGATATTTCAATAGAACCAAAATAGGGTTCATATCTGGTCTTGAGGTTTGATTTGGATTCGATTGCGGTTGTGAGTCGATTTAGGTCATTTTGGGTGTCAAATCGATTGTATAATAAGTGTAATGAATCTATAAAACAATTGATGATTTCATAAGGTAAATTGATTCATATTTTGGTATATATGAACTGTATAGGTCGTGGTTATTTGCCATGGATGTTTGATGGTCGAAATTGCTTTCAAAACGATAAGGATTTTGAGGCCTGAAACTGTGTCATAATGCAAAAATCATATCTTTTCTATATGAAATAGTTAGGAGATGAATCTTACATTTTTGAAAAGATCTATGTGTCCTATAAATTTTATATGAACAAAGTTCCTTTTGATTTTACTCAGAGGTGGGCGAAAAATGTCGATTTCCAATAGTAATCTGATTTCGGGCAAATTGTGCAGGCCTGTTTTGAAAATGTCATAACTCATTCATTAGAGCTCTTCAAGAGTCAAAACTTATATTTCTGAAAAGGTGTTTGAGTCCTTTACATTTGTTAAGAATTGCGTTTTGTCTCATTTTGTCGTCTTGTATGCCAAAAGTAGTCTACAAAATTGAAAGTAGTCAAAAAGATGAATGTAGTCAAAAATAGACTAGTAGTCTACAAATAGATGAAAGTAGTCAACAGTGAATATTATTCGACACGAATATAAGTTAAAGGTCGATTTAGCCTTGTTTATACTCGTTAATTGATCCTATATTCATTATAGGTAGTCGGGAATACTTGCTTTGCACGGTGCCTTAGTTATCGTTTGTGTGCACTTCTACGAGGTAAGATACACAACTTTGACACGCTGAGAGTTCAACAAAACATAGTTTTCATATAATAACTTCCCCAAATGATATCTTGTTTGCTTATGAGTTTTCGGGATTATATCAAAGCCTAAAATGCTACCCCGATGAAATGTATTGAGATGTGATGCTATTAGACGTTATGAACTATTATGTACTGTCATGCAATGTTTTTAGATGATATATAAGATGCCATGATATGAAATTCCTTGAGAGGGTTATGACTTAGTTCATCTGGGTTATGACTTAGTTCATCTGGGTTGTGAATTTGTTCATCTAGAGTGTGAAATGCTAAGAAATGCTATAAAATGCTGTAAAATGCGATATGTGATAATGTTATGTGAAATGTGCATGAAATGCATGGCTTATTCATCTAGATCACTAGACTTTATAAGTTGCCATGACACGTGCACATTTAAGGGCCGAAACGTTAAAATGATATTATATGATGAATGTTTAGGTAACATAAACACCTAAACTATAGAGATGCAAATCGAGCTCGTAATTTAGATGAAAGTGTTAAGCTTAACCCGTACTTGCCCTTGCCCGGCTAGTGCGTAGATGTGGTTGCTTGGGTGGCTCCTTGCAACATAGTAAGATGTGATTGAGTAACTCCGGGAGGCCTAACCAGCCCCATTGTCTTGAACATACGGACTACTTTCGGGATTGGCTTGCCATTCCTTAACGACATTGATGGACCGTCGTAAGGCTTATCCATCTAGTCGGGTGTGAGGTTCCCTGTTAGGTCTCATGACCGCCTACACACAAACTTACACCTATATGAGATGTGTGACTTATGTCACTATTTCAAAGATGATTAGATGATTATATGAGATGTGTGACTTATGTCACAACTACAAAGATGTTTAGATGTTATATGTGAGATGTAAAAGATAACTAGGCACATTTAGGATGATCCATCCTATATGAAAGATGTTTAATGTAAGATGTGATGATTTGTGATAATATGTGCCTTAAAGATGAAATGTGACTTTTCCATAATGTTTAAATGGACAAATGTTTTATAAATGATGTGTTATCTTATTTAACTACTTCGTTAGCTAACACTTTCTCTTTTTAAATGTGTTGTGCCCTCAGGTCCAACATTAGTGAGCAGGTAGATGTGAGAAGATGCGAGGCATGGGTAGATGATCTTGAAGCTGGCTTTAGTTTACCCATAGTTGCTTCTCATTAGACATTTGACGTTTATTTAGATGTTATTGACTATGTAGTTACCTTTGATGTCGGTTGTTTAATATTAGGCAATCGTTGGATTTCCATTTGAACTATTTGTGATGACATTGCTAGTAACATCATTTAATAAATGAACTAAATAGGTCCTTTTGGTTTGGATTTTTAAAATTTACTTCCGCTATATTTTGACGTCGTTAGGTGAAAACTTTTGGAAATCCATATTTTTAAACGACGGGTGTTATAGTTTATCTGCTGAAGAAGAAAAAGAGCATGATGAAATGACAATTTCGGTCCTCACTTAATGACCAAAATAGACAGAGTTAAATGGAACAAGTGCAAGTGAACGGGGCCAAGTTTTATTAAAGGGCCCAAATCTAAATTTCTGGTATATATATAAGTGAGCACTAAGAGTAAAAGTGTTTATATAATACATGAAGATTAGATGTCACCAAAAAAAAAAAGAGAAGTCACAAATGCATCGATCATGCCGGTGTCACAAATTGAGGTGCATGAAACGTCGTCGAATTGAATGGGGTCAAAATGTTTCTGCATGTATATTTGCAGAAGCTTCAAAAGCAAGTAGGCGGAGGTACTTTTTGAATCCCCTGTCTTTGTAATTCTACCATAACACTGTCAAGTGCTGGCGGTTTTAGTCCAAGTGGAAGAGGCTGCCATGGCTTTGATAATATTTCTCCTATTGCATCATCAATCGTCTCTGTAGACTGTACGTTGCACCAAACTCAAACAATTATACCAACTTGCTTTTATTTTTCATTTATTTATATATATACATATTGCTGATATTTAATGAATCATAGCGTATTAGCATATATAGAAATAAAATTTTCACATTTTATGCGTAAAAAGTCTTAAATTTATTCACAAATTAAATTGCAAAGATTAATTTGAAATACCTGATTTATTAAAAAATTTAGCATTAGAAATTAGTTAATTTTTACACCATATATATAGGTGTAATTTTTTTTTTTATGAAATATATATATATACATGTAAAAAGATTTATGCATATTTTTAAAATGTGTAACAAACTGATGAATCAAAAGGTTGAAAATTAAAATTTGAAGTAATGATATTTTTGTTGTAGTAATGGATAAATAATACTTATATGTGTAATTGAAGGCATTATTAATTTAATTATGCATGACAAGCTGACATATTTTAAGAGACACTATTGGTACTACTTACAGGATGTAGATCTAACACTGGTTGCGGGCAAGATTGCCCAGTGGAAGGAGTGGCAACGCTTATGTTGGTGTCTGTTTTGTACATAGACGAGTGTGATGGTGGGATAAATGGGACTTGTACATGGGAAGTTGGAAATCTCTGCTGATGAGATATGATCATTAGAAAATAATACTATATCAACAACCAAAACATACAAAAAAATTACTATAACGTACGAATTTGAATAAAATAAACTAAGAAGAAGGAAAATAAATACCGTTTGTGGTAAAATTTGTGGAAGGTATGGTGGCTGCAAGGAAAACATGCACCTCTTAGATACAAATCGATATGAATATCATATCTATGCATATAGTATCTTTTTTTATAGGGAGTATATTACTACATCATATGTAATTTAAGTTTATATGACAAAAAGGTTAAGACATGTAAAATTACATGTAATTGATATATTCATATATAAATATTTATGTCAACAAATTCATTCACATGTGAACTTATGAAGTTATATGGATTTTATGTATATTTAACAAAAAATTTCCTGATATAACTTTTTTATTATTTTTGACATGTAAATAAAGAACTTGAAATCAATACATAATTTAATTAATTCTTGCAACTTTCTTGTAACATGATTATTATGTACGTAGAGAAAGTGAGGCTATAATATATATATATATATATAACCGGCTAGTTATATAGAGGTAGAGAGGAAGGTTTAATTACGTACTCTTTGATGATGGGGATGCCATGTTGGTGGCCAAACATGTGGTAAGTTAGGGGTTTGTTTTGACCACATAGGCATCAAAGGTCGATCCATGGAGGGGTGACCCCATACATGTAATGGCCTATAATGAGGAGGGAAGCCCATCGTTTGTGTTATTGGTGCAACCCAGTTTCCCTTGCCTCCTCCTCCGGTTGTTGTTCTTGCTGTCGTTGTTGGTGTATAGATTTGACGTCTTTGGCTCCAACTCGCCGCCTCTGCTTCTCTCGCAAGCAAATGTTTTCTGTGAGACCTATATTTCTGCACGAATTCATGTATGTACTCATAGATCAGTTTAAAAATAAGAAAACACATGCACAAATACACACATATATGTACGTATACAATGTACGTATACGTATATGAGAAAAACTAACAGAAACATTTTACTACTATAACATTAATTTGTATGTACGTTATTTGTTAATTAGTATTCGTATATATAATTAGAATACCGTTTTCTTCTTACGAAATGGCATCCGTGAATATAATTACTATATCATAATCGTAAATTATGTATGTGTATTATGTCACATATACTCCTATAATATTAAAGGGAAAAATAAAACGAACGTAAAATTAATGTGTATTATGTCACATATATATGTTATCCATATATCTAAGTATATTATAGTAATTTTAAGGTCAAAAATGATATATATGGAGGTTGAAAATGACTGGTATTGATTTAATTTGCAATCAATTCAAGTTAACTGAAAAGGCCAAGGAAAACAAACAAAACATTGCATGCCACATCTCTGTCGTCGTCGTTTCTTTGTGATCAATAAAGTTGTCTTTTTGGAACATAATTACTTTGTTCAAGTTTTAACAAAAAGTATGCATGTGAGTATTGTCGACCGTATTCAGTTTTTTTTGAATAATGTGATGTTTGACATTTTTAACCAGGAAGAGATTTTACTTAATTCATAATAGCTAGCGGAACTTAATTTTGTTACTACATAATTTAGCCTGATTATCACACACATATAGCAGAACATTGCAAAACTCCTAACTGCAATCAAATCATACACCTTAGAACAAATAAAGCCAAAAATAAAGTATTTTACTGTTTCATTTGTCCTTAAATAATAAAATTAAAATACCAGGTAAATATGGATGGACCAGTGGTACCGCTCATCAATTCTTTGCTGATTTTCACATAATTAGTTTTGATAGTGGGAAACAAATGCAAATAGAGAAATACTTATAAGTCAAAAGGTATATGTAAATGCGAAGTGATATTCGTACTATTTTTTTTTATTGATGTACCACAATTGTGTATTACTGGCTTGTACAGTTAGCTATACAGTTTGTATATAGTGGTATATTCATCAAATATGATGGTACGAATATCACTTCCCTATCTAAATATGTTGATTAAGGAATTTAAAAAAAAAAAAGATATGTTGATTAACAAAGATATTCAAATGAGGCTTATTGTACAATGTTAATATACAACAATATTATATCTTCACATAAATATCATTTTAGCTAACACTAACTCATTAATATTTGTTAATAATTTTTATGTGGTCTTTATTCAGAAAGTGGTGACCTGTACATTAGCTTTTTTTAGAGATATAATACTAAACATGTTTTAAAGTATTGTAATATATAATAATAGGAAGCATATATGGTGTTATACAACGAAAAAAAATATAATATATGAATCACCACCCATACATAAAAACCACATAAATATATGCAAATTAGTTTTTTTGCCTAAATCACAAATCAGTTTTTTATGGATATTTTGTGAAACTTGAAAAACCAAGCGGTATTTTGATAAATTTAAGATGAACATTAAATATTTAAGCTATTTTCTCTTATATATATAACAAAATAAATTTAATACTAAAAGATATAATGAGTAAATGTATTAAAAGCTCATGTCTCATGAGATTTCATAATTCAATATGTTTTATGCCTAAACGAAATATCTAATAATACTTTTAAATCATTGATATATTTCTAATTAAATCGATATCATTCATGCTCATGTGCTAATAATATATATGGATATAAAAGCTAAGTTGTTATTGGGATGTTGTAACTAAATCTGATTTAGAAGATACAGTAATACTTAAAAACTAAAACCAACTGGGTTGAGACCCAAAACCCGTGGAAGACGCCATTGAGAGTTACTTTAATAATACTTAAAAACTAAGACAAAGAGTACTCTTTTAAGTATAGCTAATAAGTTAGTTCTATAGTACTAGGTATTAAAATTTGTTGTAATAATATGTACAGCAATGTTATGTATAATAGAGTATACCTGAAGATGGCTAGCAATGTTATGACGAGTAAGACAACCAATACCCATAATCTCAAGGATTCTTGAAGGGACTGCCTTATCCACCCCCAGCTGTTCCACCGCTTGAACGAATCTCCGATGTAGCTCAGGTGTCCAGTCAACCTTAACCATTATACATACATATATATATGTTATTGACGAGCTATGTGTATATATATATATAAATAAAATTGAAGTTCAATTTTTCTATCAATATATATAGTTAATGAATAACTCTGATGATATTAAGACGAACTGAAAGATCAAAAACCAAAAACTTGTTTTTTCTAGGGCTGAAAGTGACTGAAGATTGCAAACTTTAAAGAAGCTGGACTGAATTAATTATGAAAGTAATAAATGTTCTTCAATTTATATCTAGATAGATAGTGTTAGTTGGGATTTATATATGGAAAATAATATATCATAATATCATATTATGAATCTAGCTAATTTTTTGTATAATTTTGTCAAACGCGAAATCCGTTAACTTTCTCTACTAATTTCATAAATTGATTTTGGCATTTATAGTGATTCTATTGTTGGAAGGATGAATAATTTAAGAGGTTTCATTTGGAAGATTTATATATGGAAATTGATAAAATAAAAAAAGTTTATCTACAACAAAGGCTGCAGATCCATATAGTCATGTCTCCTTCAGACGAAACCCGTGAAGTGTCGCCAACACGTGAATTTATATACTTCAATTTAAAATCTTGTATTACCACTTTTATGCAAAAATATATGAATAAATCACCACTTTTTTGTTTCAAGATTTCCTGTACATTTATATATATATATATATTGTAAGTTTGTGCCGTTTTAAAGACATCATATCTTAGTAATCGATCAGTTAATTAGTACGGAACGTACAAAGAAATACAGTAGCTAATATATACATATAGTACTGTATTATTTAAGTGGGTAACCCTAATATTAATCTTTAAGCATGCAAAATATATTCTATATTTACCTTTACTTTCCTCTTCCCTTGAGATGAATTATTATTCTTGGATGAAGTAGAAGAAGATTTACGTCCTCCTCCTATATCGATATCGGTTTCTTCTGTATCCTTTGGGATAGGATTATTATTCCTGCTGCTTCCATTTCTTTTATTCACAGCCTCTGCTGCAGCTGCTACTTGTTCTTGTTTTGTTGATATATATTCATCAACACCGTATACACTAATACTATCGACACTCATATTGTTATTAAACTGTTGAGACGAATTGGAATCTTCACTAAGAGAGAAATCCCCGGCGGCCGAGGCTGCAAGGAATTCCGGGTCCATTTCCAAATCAGGCAACATCATGTCGTCCCTCCCGCGAGGGGGATCATCCATCCCCACAAATAAATCATCAAAATCAATACTTTCAAGCAGATTATCATCCGAGAAATCCGGAAATTCTACTTCTCCCACTGAAAACCCAATCATCTCACATCTCTCATCTCTACTTGCTTTGTTGGTGTTGGTGTTGTTGTTGTTTCCTAAAGGTGACATAACGGCTAACATTGTCAAGCAATTACCTAGCTAGACTCTGCAATTAGTATTTACAACACTGCACCCACTAGTACAAGATATATATATATATATCACAATCACAATATATATATGTATGTAGATATATAGGTAATTGAGATGGATTGGTGTAGTTGTTGATTATTTGAAGATGATGATGATTATTTGTATTAAGAATGTCGGATGATAAAAAAAAAATGACTAGAGAATTTATTTTTAATTCCGATGGAACAAATAATGAGTAATAAATAATAATGTGATTGTTATGAGATGATATTGATCGATATGGATTATTGCAGTGTGAGGTTGGATCTCAACCACAACAAATTTTGAGTTGAGTCATTGACAGGGACCTTCTTTGTTTTGTATTTAAATACTTTTGGATTTTTTCTTCTTATAATATCATATCCATATACATATACATACATATACATATACATAACACTAAAATATATAATAGAGAATGTGTGGTTTGTGGGTCAGATTTTTTGGGAGCTTAAAAAAATGCATAAATTTTATGCGCATAAAGGTGCACTCGTGAGTTGTAATAATATTTTCTGATACTTCTTGCGTGATGGGGGCGATGCAAGTTGAGAGAGAGAATTTAAACCTATCAGTTTGTAACATTATTTCACATCAACTTCTGCTTTTTATAAAAAACTGTCACAACAAGATGTATTATTGCACCATTCGTATTTTTTTTCCGTAGTTTTTTACGCATTTTATTGAAGTACGTACGTAAGTTAAATATTTATATTTTTCTAACACTTATATATAAATATATATATGAAAACTGAACATGGGTATGTAAAAGTAAAGTGTTAGAAGTCCTTACAAAGAAAAGTTTTAAATTGATGAAGTACAAAGATATAGTAGCACTATAACACACACTCACCAAAAGTGAACCTTTCATATGTAATAAATATAGTATGTTGGTAAGTTCGTGATCTTTCCACAGAGACACGAATTTAGTTAGAAGACAATATGTAATTATAATGGTTTGCGGTTGTTACGATTTCTAGTTAAACTAAATAATATAAAATAAAAAGATTAACTAAAAGATATATCAATCGTTGGTCTACATAAGTTCTGTCTGGTTACTCAATTAGTTTAAAGAAAGTTACAATAATATTAAAATCATACTCTTTCAGTAACACTAAATTTGTCCACCTTTAAAAGTTTAAAGTCAAATTTTAACAATTTTGACCATAAATATATTTATTTGTGTTATATAATAGTTGATGAAAGTTATACCAATAAAACACACATCTAAAACACAATCAATTGATCATATAACTTTCATCAAATATTATATAACACAAACAAAAATATTTATGGTCAAAGCATGTAAAGAATTTTGAGGAATACAAATCTACGCTGTAGCAGAACTACATGTGAGTATACAGAAGTTAAACTCGCAGGTGATCATATGATTACATGATTGAATATTTTGTATTTGTTTTATTGTTTTAATTGTTATGTACATGTATTATTTCCCGTTATGATGTTTTTATGAGAATTGAGCAGTTGAACGGGTGTAGTTGGCAATGATATGGCAGATGTTAATATGTAGTTATATGTAATTATGTGATGATTCATTTATATGTTAATTATGATGATAGATAAGACGTGGCAGTTTAAACTTGCAGTTATTGATAAGGGTATGTCAAGTATTGCGATGATTTAGTCTTAGCAATAAAAGTGTCATTATTGAAGGATATATAATGGTTAAATAGTTAAGCATTAATTGTTATCACTTGTATAACTTATTTGGTGTCTAGGCATTTAGTTGAATAATAGTCATTATTATCAAGTCCCAGTTGATGATTATGTAGTTGGCAATATTCTAGTTGTTGATAATTCATGTGTAGGTATGATTACGGTGTTGAATCAATTGGTGTATATGTAGAATGTTAATTAGATCAAAAATGTGTTAGTTAAGATGGTCATTAATTAGACTAACAATGTGCTAGCTGGATATTTTATAGTGGGAGTGTTTATTTGATATAATTATCTGCTTTTTGATAATTATGTGAGTTGTGTGATGTGTTAGACTGCTAGGCGTATATCTGATGGTGCGAATGTTTATTTGATGTAATTATCTGTGTTGTGATCAATATGTGAGTTGTGTGATGTGTTAGACTGCTAGGCGTATATCTGATGGTGCGACTATTTACTTGATGTATTTGTTTATGTTGTGATCATTATGTGAGTACTGTGATGTAAATTTGAGATCACTTTTTTAATGTGCAGACTATATAAATATATGCAAATTGCCGTTGTACCATTAGAGGATACCACTTTATTTGTTTGTGCATATAGTTGTATAATGGACTTCATTGTAATATATGAGCAGTATAATATATTTGCAATATGATATGATGTTCATATTATATTTAGCAGATATATAGGATTATTTGGAGGTTGGCTATATACGTGTAGTCTGGTTCATATAATTGACCAGCTGCAGTTTATATCATGTAGTATGATATACACTTTCTATGATGCATAACATTCATGTGTTTACCTTCTATATATTCACTAAGCGATATGCTTATTCTTTTAAATATGAATGTTGTAGGTCCAAGTGGATTTGGCATTAGTGATGAGCAACCATAAAGGACAAGCCCTGAGAAGCCATTGCCGTAGATGAGCACTTGCCGAAGGCCGGTTTATGCAAGTGTTATCGTTAAATTACAGCCTAGTATATTGTGCTTGTTCATTACTAGCCCATATTTTACGAACTTAATGTGTCGGTTTCTTTAATTTGGTAATGTGGTCAAAACTGAGTCATGTCAATATGTTTGGTTGTTAATAAGCAGGTTGTTTTTTTTTGGAAGTTAACAGGTATTCGTGCTCAGATAATGAGCATTGGTTGTGACTTTACGATGTGGTCATGCCAAAAATTTTAATTTATCTGTTCTATCGTTTTGTAATAATTTGATATTTGGTATGGTCAGATGGGTATGTACTCATTGAATGCATATTCAATTATAATAGTCAAATGAGTTAAAAAAACAAGCGTAACATTAATTTTACAAATCATATTTAACTAATCAATTAGAAAGGAAACATATGACTTTACGGTCATAAATGCCACAGTGAATAATCACCAACATATACAAGTCCATCTAATCGTTTAATTGTAATGCACTCACACATATCATGTTATTCAAATTTATTAACTAGTTAGAGTTTTGACCATAAAAAGTCAAAACCATAAATAAATGTTTATCAACAAATCAACCATAATTATCTACAGATAAAACAAAAAGGGAACAACAAATTATTGCCTAAACAAATATACCAAATCAACTATTCAAAATCGCGAGCAAATGATCCACACCTTTCAAAAAACAAACTAATCAAAATCCATAGCATAAACATAAATCATCACACATATACATATAATAATCATGTTTTGCAAATATGAAAATAAAGTAAAGATTTACAACCCAAATGATGAAAACAATGGATGGATGGTAGTGGATGTCCCTTTAATCTTCAACTTCTTCAATATCTCATTCTTCAAGTTAAGACGGTCATTTCAACTTTGAAGTGATAGAGTATAATGAATGGTTTTTTATTTTATTTCAGAGGTGGATGATGATGGATTATGGTGGTTGGTGGTGGATGAAAAAGGTTTTCATATTTAGATGTTTGGATAAGTGATAGATAAAAAAGAAAAATGAAGTGTGGTGTTTGTCTTCAGCAGCTGCTGCTGCTGTGCTCTTTTTTTTTTGTTCTTTTTCTCCCAAGCAGCCAGGCGGCTCAAGCCGTTAAGGGTCCTAAAGCAAAATTTTAAATCGAGGCTTTTTTTCCATAATCGTAAAATCAGTGAATTTCATAAAAATTAACTTAATCGAGATAACAATATTATCTTTTAGTGATTTAATTATAACTTATTCAACTACGACAATCAGAATGATACAAAATGAAAGAATGCATATGTTATATAAAATTCAGCATTTAATTAACCTTTAAACTTTATAGTTTAAATCACATAAATATCATAGAATATAAATAAATTCTTACCTATAGTTAATCATGTTCATATATCATATATGTACCACGGGTAAGGTTAATGTGAGAACTAAAATATGGGAGAGAACCGTGAAAACCACTAGTTTCCCTCTCTCTTTCTCCTTTTTGGTGTGGTTTTTTGATTTTTTAATTTTTAATGTTTTTTATTTTATTTTAACAAAACCCATTCCAAGAAAAAATAAAGAATTTTTTGTAAAAAATCATATGGGTTACGTGTTGAAAACGTATGGATACGGTACGGGCGTTGCCTCATCCGTTCTAAATAGGTTGTCACCGGACGCATATGAGAATGATATGGATTTGATGGGCGGCGATCCAAGAGATGGTGGCGGTTTGATACGGTACGGGCGTAGCCCTTAACTCTAAGGGCTAAACCCTTAGAGATATTTTTTTAGTGGTTCTCACGGTTCTCACCATTATTTTGGTTCTCACTTGATCCCTTCACTATGTACCACATTATCCATATCTTCAAATCGACTTGTTAATCAATCAGTGTTCATTGGATCACTTAATGACTTAAATTGGACAATAACTCAACTTAAGTTATCCGTTGTATTCAATTTTTTAGTACAATTATCAATGTAGGACAAATAATAACATAGGTATATATTGTATAATATTTTGTAATCCTTTTTTAATATGGTCAGAGAGAAAAACACATGTATGTAAACATACAAATTTGAGGACTTTAAGACTTAGAGGCCTAAAGCCCTTATTTTAGTTGTCTTACCCTTGAGCCACTACTGGGCCCCTTATATTCTGCTTCTGCTGGTGATATATAAGCAGCCTTTACAACAAAAATTCACTAGTGTGAAAGTGGGCTTGGGCTTTTCTTTTTCGTCAGGAGGTCCACGCACAAAACTATTGCAAAATATGAATTGAAGAAGTTATAGCCACATGTCTTTTTGTGATTGGATGAGGAAATAAATTCCATGGACTTTATTGGAGCAATGAAGAAACTAATCCCATAGCACGGTCAATGAATTCAAAAATAGCAGCCATAATAGACTAATAGTCACCAACGAGCATCACCCGATCTATTACAAATCAGGTGCTTTGTTAACGGGCACGGGAGCTGGAATAACGGTCGTTAACTCTTCCACCTCACCAAAGTAACTACTTTGACACACTCAAAAGCCAAGACTACCAATCAATCATCAAAACAACCATTTAACTTCAAAATGAGATGTCTTCACATAAAACCTACACAAAATCATAGACTTTGGAGAAATTCACCAAGGTTCGAATCTCACTTTCTACATTTGTAGGAGAGGATTACTGGAAGGTTTTCGAGAGTCCTTGATTTCATACCAGGGAAACGTGGTTCGAGCTCCGCATACTGCCCAATTGAATGTTTACTACTAACTATTAACTCGACGTTCAAAAAAAATAATAAAATATAATAAATCTTATGCAAATACTAAGTGACCATTTTAACACGAATATTAACTTAAAATACATATAAATGAAAGATATTAGCCATTAAAACTATAATTCAAACATGTATAAATTGGCTAATATCACTAGCATTCCAATACCGAATTCCATAACTCATGTTGTTATTGGGTTTCTATGGGTTTCACAATTATCATTTTTCATATTCAATGTTTTTAAACTGGCCGGTCGGACCGATCAGATCGCGGTTCGACCTATTTTCAAAGAATTCCGGCTCAATAACCTCCGGTCGAATTCGTGAAAGAGAACCGGATCAAACCGGGATGAACCGCGTGAATCGGAGCAAACCGGACCGTTGTTAACCCGTATTGAACCAAGACTTGCCAGAAAATCAGGGCGGTGGAAGGTGAATCTGCAGGATTCCGATGACTGAGCGGAGAAGATTGGTAGGACGCCGGGAGATACGATAGATCAATATATGAAATTATACAGAGATGCGAAAAAGAAATACACTTCTCTTTTATTATAGATTTTGTCTTCTTTTACTGGTTTGCAGTTTGGGTTTTTTTCTTTTTTTTGGAGCTCAAATGAACTAAAGAAAAAAGTGGTGGAGGATATGTATCTCATCGTTATAAACAAGATGTGGGTCATGGGTTTATTATTATATAGAGTAAATTACAATTTTGGTCCCTGTCGTGGGTCAAAAATTACCATTATTATCATAAATATTATTAAATTAAGTTCTGGACAGGGACAAAACGAATACACGATATGATATAATTTTACTCACTTTATCATCATATCTTATTTTATTATTATTATTTATTTACTAAATGTAATTTTTTGTTTGTAGTTGATTAGATATAATAAATTGTGTGAATATCGTAAATAAATGTATATATTTATTTATATAATATATTTTACTAGTTGTACTGGCGTAATGACGCAATAGTCGTGACAGTGACGGTGTGTTGGTGGGCGATTGTTGGAAGTGTAGATAATGAATGTAAAAGTAATTGATTTAAAAGGTTAATAGAAATTTAAAAGATAAAGAATTATAGTGTAAATTAATCATTAATTTTAAGGGGATAATATATGTGAAAATATTTTAAGGGTAATAAGTGAAAATACTACATATTTTTTAACACTTTCAAAAATAAAGTATTGTATTTTTAATAAAATAGTATAGATATGTAAAAATCCGGTCTGACCCTGGTCTGACCGATCCGACCAGTAAATATTTATGTGACCGGTTCAGCGTCCGGTCCGGTTTTCAAAACATTGTTCATGTTACTCTTCAATTCAATCAAATATGGTCACACCAAAATTTCTAAATACATATCTTTCTTCATAAAATTTGATTATACATGTCTAACAACATTTTATAATCACAACAATATGGCAGGCCATACAACATCCTTACCCGAAATCATTATTTCATATTCACTACAAAATAACGAACCATCTTATTACTTAAAATTATCATTTTCATCTTTTGACTTTAAAAATCACCAACAACATTATCATCAAAAGTCAAAACATTGATGAAAGTCAATAACAATACAAAATTTATAACTAATAAGGTTTCCCATATCAAAACTATAATCCAAAGTCCATAAACTAACCCATGTCCATAAAATTTTCTAAATACTATTAATCTCAAAAACCCTAACTAACAATAATCAAAATAAGAAAAAATTTACATATTTATTGTAGGATTCAACAATATAATTAATCATGCAACAACAAAACTCTCAATTTGTTTTCTTTCCTTGAAATTAATGGTTATAACTTATAAGGTGCCTCCAAGCTCAAAATATTATAGATATAAGATGGGTTTATTAGAATTTTCGTTTATGTTTGATTTTAAAGAGTTTTCTTGACTTCCATCAAGATTTTCGGATTGTGGGGTTTTTTTTGAGAAAAACACACACAAAAACTAGTGAAAGAAAATGGAAAATGATTGATTTTGCTTCTTGAATCTTCCTTTTTGTTGTTATAACCAAATTTTCATAAACACCCCTCAAGTTTAACCATTTGACATATTTACTTTAACTAGCTATCAAGTCGTTCATCTAATACCCGTATCTTTTAAAATGGCCTCATTTAGACTTAAAAGTATATAAAACCATTAAAATTATAATAAAAATACTTTTAAAATTTATACTTATAGAATAATATTATAAAGCAAATAAGGTTTTCAACTTTCAACATTCAACTTTCAACAATATACACATGCTAATGCATGATGTACAAACACATCTAAACCACATTACATCAATAACCTACACTACTCGCCACCACCGCCACCGCCGCCGCTCTTCGCACCACCACCACTCGTCACCGCCACCGCCACCGCCGGCGCCGCCATCACATCACCACCACCGGCGCCATCTCCATCACCGCCGAAACGCGCGGGTACTGTTCTCTGTAGAATATAAAGCGTATGATTCATGCTTGCTTTTCGGCACACACATGGATATAAACTTAGAAGATGAATTAATTACAAGTGTGAATATACTACTGATCAAAAAGAGAGTTGTTGATGAGCTTTTGATTTAGTCTAAGTTTTGGTGGGTATATATGGGTGAAGGTAGTTGGACAAAACAACATCAGTAAACTTATTTCTCCGTATCGTTTCTTTTTTAAATTAAACTAGTTTACTTTTATCCAAGACTTACAACTTCTTATATTTGGGTTGATATATAACACCAACTTAATTAACTTCATTCTCAATTCTTTTCTTTGATAACTCTGAGATAGAAAATTCAAATATCTTGATTCAATGTAACTATAAATATAAGTATGAAAGTAATATGTGTGTCTCGTATATATAGTTGAAGCCTATATATATGTGTCCACCATTCCAATTTCTAGGTTTCACTTATTAGCAAACATGCATAAACGTGAGAATCAAATAATTATAGAGCTCCTGTTGAGTCCTAATGTTCATTGTAAATTTAATGATGACAAATCTGACCTATAAACACTTAGTAATCTTTGGTTCTTGTAATCTGATCTGGGTCAGACTAAGCTGACACAGCTTACGATCTGTCTCTGACCCAGATCATGCTTCATACTTGTAATTGTAATATCTTATGGAAGCAAGTGTTATTCAAGCTGCATCAACAATGTATTAGCATTCAGTCCAACTCGAAGAGGAGGATTGAAGATAGAAGACCAAGATGTTAGTGGAAGACAGCTTGGGATTAGCAGTCAGCTTGGAAACACTTAGGCAGATTGGTGCCTTGACAAACGGCCCAATCTGTGTCTGACAATCAAGTGAAGATAACAACCTGGATTGAAGATAAGGACAAATGATGTGACTAGGAAGATTCCTAGGATCCAGGTTGGTGGTTGTTTTACATATGCGTGTCCATACTCCTATTGGTAGATGAAGAATGTGCGTCAGTACGTGGGGGACCACAAGTACCATGAAAGGCACGATTGATTATTCCTTCATCAACCACTGAATGAAGAACACGTAGCTGCAACGGACACCCAATGAAGGAGCGCTTGTGCCTATAAAAGCCTCATTCATTGATTGCATATGTGTGGCATTTCCTGAGAATCATTCTTCACACAAGTTTCTCTGCTCTTACACACAGCTTAGTCTGTACGAGATCAGCTTGGGCTGATTCTCTTGAGCTGAAACTGATTGATTGTTTTTTGTCATTTCATAGGGTTGTTTAGATATCTATAGGCTATCTTTATTCCGCAACAACCCTGTAATTCTTTGTATAGATTATTTCTTAATAAAGGATTACATTTGAAAACCACAATCTGTGTTCAAGAATGTTTTTATTTCTTTACTGCTTTACTGTTTTAATGATTCCTGCTCTTTACTTACTTGCTTAATATTCATAAACTGAATCTTAAAACGTTTTGTGTTAAAAGTTTGTAAAGATTGTGAAAAGTTGTATTCACCTCCCTCTACAACTGTTCTGTGTTCAATATACTTTGGTATATTGATACACCGTGGGACGTATCAATTGGTATCAGAGCGGTGGTTGAGAATTAACTTGACTTGATCCTTGCATATTTTCATTTATAGTAAAGCGTAACGTCATCTTATATTGATAATGGTTCTTCAACCCGACCACCCATGTTTGACAAAGATGATTTCAGTGGGTGGAAAGGTAGAATGTCTTTGTTCCTTGAATCCATTGATAACAAATTGTCTGACATCCTTACGGATGGTCCTTATGTTCCTACACAAACCATTGTGGTAGAAGCTGTGGCCAGGGTAGGTCAACCAACCATTCCTGCCACAGTCAAATCTATTGTTAAGGACAAGGCAGATTGGGGGGATGAGGATAGGAGGTTGGCAAACTTGGATGTGAAGGCTAGAAATTTCATTGTCCAAGCTGTGCCCAAAGACCTTTACCATTCAATTAAAATGTGTTCAACAGCAAAGAAAATGTGGGGTACATTGACTGTTATGTTTGAGGGTTGCTCTACATCCATGGAATCCACAATTACTACATTGACCAGGAGGTATGAGAGATTTTTCTCTTTGAGAAATGAATCCTTAACTGACACGCATATCCGCTTTAATGCTTTGGTAAATGATTTAGCTGCTGTTGGAATTAATAAGAAAAATGAGGTTTTAAAGAGCAAATTTCTTGATTCATTACCACCCAAATGGAACAACTATATTTATTCTGTTAAATTAAGTTCTGTTTATCATGATCTTGATCTCCCTGGACTTTTTGGTTTGCTTCATAACCAAGAATGTTCAGAGGCTGAAAAGTTAGTTGCTATGGGTGATTCTTATAGTCAGCCTGCTGCTGCACTTGTTGCTTCTATGACTGAACACCCTAGTTCAATTAGTAATGAGATCATTCCTTATGTTAATGATGATATTCCTGTGATGTCAAATCCTAACTCTGTTTGTGCTGAATCTGAGTGTGATGAATCTGATGGTGATGAACTAGCAAATGAAGTTGCTATGTTGGCTGAAAGGATCAGAAGGAGATCCTTTAATAAGTTTAAAGGAAAAGGAAGAGGTGGCCAAGCTGACAAGACCAAGAAGCCATTTGATATGTCCAAGGTTACTTGTTACAAGTGTGGCAAGACTGGACATATGGCTGGAGATTGCAGATCCAAAGAAACTGCTCAAGTTGTGCCAGCCAAAGGTGGAAGAGGTGAAAAATACTCTAAGCTCAAGACTAAGTACAAAGCCTTGAAAGCACAAGTAGCTGAGCTGACTGAGAAGGTGAACAAAAATGAGAAGAGTTTGGTAGCCAAAGACTGGGCTGAAAGTGCCACATCATCTGATGATGAGCTGTACAAAGATGCCAAGTGTTTCATGGCTAAAGAGGCTACTCAAAGATTTGCTGAAGATCTGGTGAAAATACAACAGCAATCAGAGTCAGCTCACCAGGCATCTACCAGTCAGACTGCTCCACCTGAGGTAACTTATTTTTCCAATCTGTCTGATAATGAGAAGCTGTCCAGACTTAACAAACTTGGTGATGAGGTTTTACTGCAAAAACATTTTAATCAAGAACTCAAAAAGGAAATACATCTTTTGAAACTTGATAACAGCTCTAAGAGTCACACCATTGAAAAACTAGAATCTGAAGTTAAAGCTCAAAAGCAATTAAACTCCATTTTGATTAAAGAAGTTAAAACTTCAGAAGAAAAGTTTTTAAAGGTAAAACAGATTACTGAAACATGGTGTATAAGCTCTAAAAGAGTTGCTAAATGTGTGAATGAACAAATACCTCATCAGATCCAAGCTATCTTTATTGGTGATTATGATAGGGCCATAGCCATTGCTGAAGTATGTGCTATGGAGCCTTGTTATCAGCCTCCTTCACCACCCGAAGTCCAAACCAAAGAGACTATTTCTAAACCAATTAAGTTGGTTAAGTAATCTGGTATTGGGTTTAAAGATCCTGAAACTATGGGTCAGACCATTGCTGAAGTATGTGCTATGGAGCCTTGTTATCAGCCTCCTTCACCACCCAAAGTCCAAACCAAAGAGACTATTTCTAAACCAATTAAGTTGGTTAAGTAATCTGGTATTGGGTTTAAAGATCCTGAAACTATGGGTCAGACCATTGCTGAAGCTGTGTCTGAAGCTGATCAGGTTGTTGAGTTAAAACCTGAAGAAAGTCTTGACTTGTCCAAGCTGACCATCACCCAATCTGTGTCAGATTCAAAGAATAAAACAAACAAGAATAGTTTAAAGAGAAATAAAAGAAAGGATAGAGATCACAGTGTTCCTAAAGAGAAAATTAAGCTTTTAAAGAGTAAGAAGTCTGGTTCTCTAGGAAATGAATCACAAGCAAAATCTGGGTCTATTTCAAGTAACACCAAGTCTGACTCTGACAAGTTGATTTTAAAATATGTTGAGTCCAAAACTGATAAGGTGTCAATAAAAACCAATTTTCTTGAGAAGGTGTCTGATCCAAAAATTGTTGATCAAAGAAAATTGAGAGCTGGAATGTAAGAAAGCTGGAATAGGCAAAGGTTTTGTTAAGAAGGAAACTTTGAATGTTGCTAGAAAGAACTTTGAATCTGGTAAAGGACAGACCAAGCAACAATGGGTTTCAAAATGTGATAAGAGTCTGTGTTTAGTCATCCAATCTGAGTCAGATCAGAAGGTCAGCTCTGGTGAACCCATCCTTGGATGGGTTCCCAAAATGAACTAATCTTTTATCATAATTGCAGGGCAGTCATGACGATAATACCTGGCACTTGGATAGTGGATGTTCCAAGCATATGACCGGATGTAAGTCCCTGCTATGTAGCTTTAGGATTCGCGCTGGACCTAATGTTACTTTTAGAGATGATTCTCAAGGAAAGACTGAAGGTTTTGGTGTTCTTTCAAATGGTCCTCTTACTTTCAGAAGAGTCTCATATGTAAATGGTTTAAAGCACAATCTGATCAGTATGAATCAGTTATGTGATGATGGTTATGAAGTGAGATTCAGGTCTGATAAGGGTATTGTTCTTGATTTAGAAGGAAATGTGGTTCTGATTGCAAATAGGGATGAGTCTTTGTATTCTTTTGACATGAGAAATCCAACTGTCACAAAAGAAGTTTGTTTCATGTCAAAGTCTCAAGATGAGCTGAATTGGTTGTGGCATAAAAGGCTGTCTCATATGAACTTCAAAGACATCAACAAGCTGTGTAAGAAAGAGTTGGTGTCTGGTCTTCCAGTGATCAATTATGAGAAGGACAAGCTGTGTGGTGCTTCTGAGAAAGGCAAGCAACATAAAGCTACTTTTAAGTCTAAAACATGCTCAACCATTGATAATTGTTTGGATCTGCTTCATATGGACTTATTTGGACCAATCATTACTCCATCATTCACTGGAATGAGGTACTCCTTGGTAATTGTTGATGAGTATTCAAGATACACCTGGGTTTTCTTTCTAAGATACAAGAGTGAAGCTGCTGACAGCATTATTCATTTCATCAAGCAAGCTGAAATTCTCTACAAAAGGCCTGTTAGGCAATTAAGGAGTGACAATGGTACTGAATTCAAGAATATCACTCTTAATTCATTCTGCAGTGAAAAGGGAATTTCACAAGTCTACTCAGCTGCCAGAACTCCTCAACAAAATGGTGTTGCAGAAAGAAGAAACAGAACTCTCATTGAAGCTGCCAGATCCATGATGGCTCAAAACAATGTCAAGTCTCATGTAAGCCCCAACTCGATAGATGGTACTACTGAAGACACCTCAATGTCGATGGTGGAGTTACTTTGCAATATATGCACTGAACTGAAGACGACCAGTTGCAGTGTGTATATACCAAGTTCTAGATAGATTACTTATTTAAATGAGT
>CM067170.1:133140337-133189133 GCA_034093135.1 Erigeron breviscapus | reverse complement strand
AAAAAAAAAAAATTTAAAAATCTGGCATTTCTTGTTGCTATTTCCATTTCTTGTTGCGATTTACATTTCTTGTTGCGATTTCCGGCCACAAACACCAACACTGAAAATTAAAGTTGGCAGTCCAGGGGTTGGAATCTAGAATGGTGTCTTCTGTTCAGACTGCAGTCACTGGCGAACTGGCAGGGCTGAAAGAAGAAGTAAAAAATTTGGTTTTCAGGGTAAGCTCTCTGGAGAGTAGACCCACACTGGAACAGGGTGCAGTTGTTAGTGCTCTAAGTGATGAATGTACAAGGAAGTTCAGAAACAATATGTTGAAAGAATTATGTGAAGAAGTTTCTGGGACTGTCCTTCGTAGCATTTATGATGGGGTGTTACCCCAAGTAGAGAAGCTACTGGATGAGAAGTTGCCAAAGCACTTGCCCAAAGCTGTTGCAAATGTTCAGAAGGAAGTGCAGGAACTTAAGAAAGTTGTGTCTGAAACAACTCCAGTAGAAGGTACATCTTTTGGTCCACTGGATAGACTAATGCTTGAACAATTGTGGAATGATCTCAAGTCACGAACTGGAGATCGTTCCAAGGGGGAAGAGTTGTCTGGTGACCAAACACAAAGAGCATATGGCACTGAAGCCGGGCTTACTAAAACACAAAGAGCATATGGCACTGAAGCCGGGCTTACTGAAACACAAAGAGCATATGGCACTGAAGCCGGGCTTACTGAAGAGGCTACTGGTACTGAAGCCAGTGAGCCCCAGTTTGAAACCTTCCCAGATATTCCTACTACACTGAAGGCTGTTAAAGGAAAGGAAAAAGTTGTTTCTGGTGAAGATGAAGAGCAAACTGAAGATATTGATAATGAAACTTCAAGGAAGTTAGAGCAAGAATGCATAATGATAGAGATTTTCAAAAGAAATCAAAAGGATGAACTGCTGGCCCATCAAAGGGAGATGGCAACAATGGGGACTCTGGACTCTTACAATGCTGGAAGGTTAGGCATTAACATTGAAGTATATAAAAAGATGAAAGATGACCCCAAAGTTCATCAATGCCTAAATGCATTAGATGATGTTCATGTACGCTCATTCTACGCTGAAGAAGAACAGGTATATGAATCAATTATTTATGGCGTGAGTGTACCAGAACTCATCAGACAAAGAAGATGAACTGGTAAGTCTCCAGAAAAAGATAAGAAAAAATGCTGGTGCTCTGGAGATAGAGTACAGAAAGAGACTTACTGGTTTACCAAAGTTGACTGCCAGACAGATCAAAGCAATCAAGATGCTGATGTAAGTACTTTCATTCCCCTGGACACTTCTCGAAAAATAAATCGTCAAGAACTCCAAACTGCTGTAGAGCAAAGGAGAGTGTCCAAGGAAACTGAAGCTTTGATCCAGCAAGCCAAGCTGAAAGAAAAATACAATGAAATGTTGAACTTCAGGGCTGATGCAAGAAGGATCACTGGTGCTGAAATCAAGTTTGCTGAAGATCATGAAGGCATGTCTAAGTTTGAGGTAAAGTTGACCAGGGAGGGTAACTTCACTGATGAGAGGAGAAGTACTTCAGTCCAAGCTTTTGGATGGAGTGAACTTAGGGAAATTGCTCTAACATTCAAGGGAAAGACAGATTTGTTGACTGATGTTAAGGCATTTCTGAAAAGGATTGAGAAGGTATGGAGAAGAAAGCAACAGATGGAAGTTGCATTGGGCATAAGATCACCAGATTCATTACCATCTTCTCCATCACCAAAGAGAAAGGCTACTGAAGATGCTCCAGAAAGGACATCGAAAAGAAGGGCCTGACTCTTATTGTTTACTTATTGTAAATTATTGTCTTATGAAAATTGTATACAATTTATCAGTTGATGAATGTAATAATAGTTGCAATTTTTTATTTCCATAAGTAAATGATCAGATTTAGTCTAAGTTAGAACTTAATTGATGAAACTGAAAACACTCATGATCTATAAAGTGTTTTCCAGTAACTTAGATTTTTTAGACAAGTCAAAACTTGTGTTTTTCAAGCTACAAAATGTATAGATTCAAGCTTGAAAACACTTGCATTATTTCTAAACAAATAGGGGAATTTGTTAGGTCCAGATTTACTAGACTCGCTCCAGACTCGACTACTGGAGCCTTACTGAAGATCTGTCCAGAAACGTGTTCTACTGGACCTACTCCAGACTTGGAATCTGGAGTCCCTCTGAAGATTTGTCCAGAAATAATGGAAGACCAGTTAGCAAAATACTTGTATAGGAAATCTGGAGTATTCTCCAGATGAGCTCACTGGACTTCACCCCAGTCCAGATCAACTCTACTGAAGACATTCTGACTGAAGTCAAAAACTGAAGTCTGAAGAAAGAAGACTGACAAATGGCGGAGTCCACTGGAAAGTCTTACCAGATATGTACACTGGAGGATTGTTCAGTGTTCTAGACCCTACAAGTCTGAACACTGATATCGAAGGATTGACTTTTGCCTTTACACACTTTCCAAAGAACAATCCACTTGTTCTTTACAAAGTATACGTGTGTAAAGATGGTTGGATAAAAGGATACACTTGCACTTGATGTGACTTTATCCTTATTCCTTATCCAATACAATTTAATGTTCTTGTCGGATCATTAAATGTATGCAACCATATTTGTACGGCACAAAATTCACTGGTGAATTTTGTTGCCTATAAATACAAAGTCATTTCTTTGAGAAAATACTTTTTAAGCATTCATTTTGCATTGAAGTGAATTTGTCCAAATACTCTCGATCTTAAACTGGGATACTTCACAACTTAAGTATCTCGATCCTAAAGAGTTATTTGACAAATATAGATCATTTGTAACTCATAGGTTGTTAGGATACATACTTAATTGTATTATCTTGATTCCGCAACAACCTTGTGTTTTATTTAACATCATAAATAAAATACCCATGAAAAATACATAATGTTCCACTTTATTTGTTTATTGCTTTAAGTCTCGTATTACTTTATTTATATACTTGCATTTATATTAAAGTAATACTAGTCCAATCTAGTGCTTATTAGACTTGTTGTATTTTGCACTTTCCTGGTTTAACCATCGAACTTAAGGGACTCACACATCTATTGTAAAAAGGGCATATGATGAGCTTAAGAGTCGCTTTGATGGTGATCCAGGTGCTCAAGATATTCCTTTGTTTGGAGCTCTAGTGGATATTAATTTCAATCCACCTACACCTGAAGAGTTTGCCAGATTCAGGACTGAGATTGTTCCACATGAGCCAGTTGCTAATCCAGTTCCTTTACAGATGGTGATGCCAGATGTGCCAATGGGCGACATAGCACAACCACAGGTTCAAGGCACAGAAGAGGTGATAGTTGAGAGAGATGTGGTTCTTGAAGAAGAAGCAGAAGCACATGAAGATACCGTTGATCATGCTGCTAGTACTTCTGAAGGTGCTTCAAAGAAAGTTTCATCTGATTCAGGTCTGAAAAGGAAACGATAGTAGCAAAAGAAGTAGAAGCAACAAATGAGAAGAAAGACAACACATCAAAGGCAATGATCTTCCAAACATTGCCACAAGATGTTTTAATGCAAGTCGATCAATACTCGACTTCAAAGGAAGTATGGGATTCGATTAAAGTCAAGTATTTAGGAGCCGACCTAGTTCAAAAGGCACGACTACAAACCTTGAGGAGTGAACTAGAGACGTTAAGGATGAAAACAAACGAAAAAGTAAGTGATTTTGGAGGAAAGTTAAGTAGTATAAAAGCCAAGTTTAAAAGCCTTGGTGAAACTTTGGAAGATAAGACGCTAGTAAGGAAACTACTTAACTCCGCTCCAAAGAAGTTTCTAGCTATTGTGGCGTCCATTGAACAATGTCAAGATTTAGACAAGATGACATTTGAAGATGCCGTTGGAAGACTAATTGCTTTCGAGGAACGACTCAAAAGCCAAGATGAACATGAAGAAAATTATCAAGACAAACTTTTAATGGCAAGTTCAAGCAATCAAAGATATGGTAGAGGACGAGGAAGAAACTTTAATAAAGGAAAAAGAAACATTAACAATGGAGAAAGAGGTCGAGGAAGAGACAAACAACAAGGAGGACGAGATAAGAAAGACATGAAATGCTACAACTGTAACAACTATGGACACCTTGCATATGAGTGCACCAAATCGAAAGAAAAAGACAAGAACGAAGAATCTCTTCTCGCTTATTACTCCGATGATGACCCAACGCTACTTTGAAGACAAGTCAAGCAAGATTGAAGACTCACCTTGGACAAGTTTAGTTTAAGGGGGAGTGTTGGAAATTAAACTAAACTTATTATAGTTTGGGTCATGTATGTAATTAGTGTAAAGTATACTTAAAGTATTAAGTGTGTATTAGGAAATATAGGGGTCGTTTATGTAATAAAGAAAGTCGAAAAGGTATGTAGAACCATCACAATGGTTCATAAAGTAATAGGTGTCTTGAACCATCACAATGGTTCAAAGTGTCCATTCATGGTTTATAAATAGCCATGAAAACATTGTAAATAAGTGTTGATTTATTCTATAAAGTTACAACTATTGTGTCAACCAAATTTCGCCCCTATCATTGTCAATTCACATAACAACATCACAAGAACATCAAGAACATTCATACCAATTCCGTGATTGTTCAAACTATTGGGTTGATTATTATAAGGGACTAACAGTGGTATCAGAGCGGGTTTAATCAACCCACCGTTCATCATATACCATTTCAGAGATTCTGTTTGAATCAAACTTTCGCATACAAAGGATAACCGAAAGCAATAATCACGATATTATCAAAAAACTGTCCGAAATCATCAAGAAAGGGACGGTTATCACAAGAAGGTTTTTGAAATCAAGATTCAACAGAAGACATCAAAGAGACATAAATTCAAGTATCATCAGGATAAGAGGGGAAACCATTTGAAACAGAAAAAAAGGGAAAAAACAAACAAACACACCTGTTTCAAACAAAGAACACAACCCTCAAACGAACCATTAGCGGTTCGAAATTTTTCGAGAAGAAATCCAGAAATCAAACCGGTACAAAATCCCCAAATCGCGAAACCTAAAATTCGCACAGCAGTAACATCAGGGATTTAACGGTTCAGGAGAATCACCACCACCGGTCGCAGATCAGAAAGTAGAGACGGTTACAAGCGGTAACATACAGTTACATTGAATCGACGGGTTTGAAACCCCAACAGGTTTCTTGTTCTTTTGTACCGTTTCATAGAATAGAATAAGAAGTTAGAAAACCTTTTTCTTGTTAGAATTCAGAAAGAAAAGGGGTATCCCCACGTCCGTTTTTTCAAAGAAAAGGGCTAGCCCAAAATAATTATTTTTGATAAGAAGTTTTTTGTGGGCTAGTATATCTGTAAGTTTGTTTAAAACCAAAAGCCCAACAATATTAGTTTTTTATTAAAGAATAAATAATTTAGAAGTTTGTAAATCTTTAATAATTTAATTATTTACAACTTTAAATTATTATAAAATTATTAATCATTTGGGATTAGTAATAAAAGTTGAAAAAAGTAAGACCTTAGTGGCAATATAAAACCTTTGTGGTAAATAAGACCTTAGTGGAAATATAAGACCTTTGTGGTAAATAAGACCTTAGTGGCAATATAAAACCTTTGTGGTAAATAAGACCTTAGTGGCAATATAAGACCTTTGTCGTAAATAAGACCTTAGTGGCAATATAAAGACCTTAGTGGAAACAAGACCTTAGTGGTCAACAAAACCTGTGTGGTAAAAAGAAAGTAAGAAAGGATGACAACGGGAGAATCATCCACAACACGTGACCAAAACATAGCGCTTCAATGTCCAAAACTTACCGAAACGAACTACACGACATGGGCAAATATGATGGAGACAATAATGAAGGCATATGGTATTTGGGAAACGATAGTAGCAAAAGAAGGAAAAGCAACAAATGAGAAGAAAGACAACACATCAAAGGCAATGATCTTTCAAACATTGCCACAAGATGTTTTAATGCAAGTCGCTCAATACTCGACTTCAAAGGAAGTATGGGATTCGATTAAAGTCAAGTATTTAGGAGCCGACCTAGTTCAAAAGGCACGACTACAAACCTTGAGGAGTGAACTAGAGACGTTAAGGATGAAAACAAACGAGAAAGTAAGTGATTTTGGAGGAAAGTTAAGTAGTATAAAAGCCAAGTTTAAAAGCCTTGGTGAAACTTTGGAAGATAAGACGCTAGTAAGGAAACTACTTAACTCCGCTCCAAAGAAGTTTCTAGCTATTGTGGCGTCCATTGAACAATGTCAAGATTTAGACAAGATGACATTTGAAGATGCCGTTGGAAGACTAACTGCTTTCGAGGAACGACTCAAAAGCCAAGATGAACATGAAGAAAATTATCAAAACAAACTTTTAATGGCAAGTTCAAGCAATCAAAGATATGGTAGAGAACGAGGAAGAAACTTTAATAAAGGAGAAAGAAACATTAACAATGGAGAAAGAGGTCGAGGAAGAGACAACAACAAGGAGGACGAGACAAGAAAGACATGAAATGCTACAACTGTAACAACTATGGACACCTTGCATATGAGTGCACCAAATCGAAAGAAAAAGACAAGAACGAAGAATCTCTTCTCGCTTATTACTCCGATGATGACCCAACGTTGCTTTGAAGACAAGTCAAGCAAGTTTGAAGACTCACCTTGGACAAGTTTAGTTTAAGGGGGAGTGTTGGAAATTAAACTAAACTTATTATAGTTTGGGTCATGTATGTAATTAGTGTAAAGTATACTTAAAGTATTAAGTGTGTATTAGGAAATATAGGGGTCGTTTATGTAATAAAGAAAGTCGAAAAGGTATGTAGAACCATCACAATGGTTCATAAAGTAATAGGTGTCTTGAACCATCACAATGGTTCAAAGTGTCCATTCATGGTTTATAAATAGCCATGAAAACATTGTAAATAAGTGTTGATTTATTCTATAAAGTTACAACTATTGTGTCAACCAAATTTCGCCCCTATCATTGTCAATTCACATAACAACATCACAAGAACATCAAGAACATTCATACCAATTCCGTGATTATTCAAACTATTGGGTTGATTATTATAAGGGACTAACATTATTGCTTAAATACCATCTATATTCTGCACAACTAAATGGAAAAATATTCACTTTATATATATTTATTTGTCCCTCACAGAAAAGTTCTTAGAGAAGCAGGACGTATGAAAGTAAAACTAGAAATTAAAGTTGAGGTAAGCTGTGTTTACTGTAAATACTATGATGTTTCTGTGCCTGCATTAATAACTACACGTTAGTAATATTCTATTTTCTGTAATTTGTTTGCAGGAAAGAGATTGGGACAAAGAAGGTTCTGTGCTGAGAATACGGGGGAAGAATATCATGGAAAACGAGCATGTAAAAGTATGTGTCAATTTTGTTTAAGCTTGTTAAAGTTTCTGATTAAGAAATTAAGAAGCAATATAAGGTTGCGGTTGCAAAGTGGTCTTATTTTGTTGCCAAAGCTCTTTAATTCATTCTTTACTCACAAACTACTGACATTATACCTTGTTTTACTATACGTCCGTTGGAATCATTTAAAGATATCTTAGATTAAGTGTGATAACATGTGTTGTCTTATATGCAGATAGGGCAATTCCATACACTCGAAATTGAACTTCAGCGGCCTTTTGTTCTACAAAAGGTATGCTTTAATTTTGGTTGGCATATTTTTTAACCATTTTGCTTATGTGCCAATTTAGGGTATGTCTGGTTACATCTTGAAATTGGTTATCATGAGACTCGAAGCCACAGTAATTAATATTTGACATTTGGATAAATGGATTTTGCTTCTGATTAACCGCTAATTTAGCTGTCAAATAATTAGTTTTGGATAGTTTTATGACAGCTGCATACACAATTGATTTTCTAATGAAACACTACAATGAGATGTTTACCCTCTGAATGTATTGGAATAATCAATCATCTAGTCCCCTAAGTTGTAAAATACGGACAGAGTAAAACTTTGACTGTACAGTGATCACTAAACTGAAAAACACCAGATCCCGCAAGTTGGATTTTTTTTAAATTTCCCGGGCAAAAAGATGACAGAAACACACACGCAAAATCATGTGGTTGAGTCAGGGTATAAGATTTACCTCTTTGTCGAGTTTAGGGTAGTGTTCTATACCTTCAGTTGTTTGGGGTACTACAAAACCTGGTTGATCAAATTAAAGGAACTAAAATACATTTTGGGCCAAAAAAACTCCTTTTTCAATAGGTTTATGTATTTCGAAAATTAAAGAATTTCAAAAAAAAACATATGGGCTAGATTTACTCTTTCATCTTTTAATCATAAGATTCAAAACACTTTTTTTTTGTTGAAAGTTATTTCCATCCCCAATCTCTCGCATGACCTTGCGATTATCTACCGGGTACCACGTTCCATAATTTGCGTGACGTATGATTGATACGTCCGCACACCCATAAGACGTCCCCGCGGATAATGCAGGGCGTCCCGGATTTCCTGGTACTCATGGATAATGCCGGGGTGTATTTGATCCTGCACCAAGGCAGCCTCCACAGAGCGCTCCACTATCAATTGAGCGTTGATAGTGGAGACCATACGCCGGAGGTTGCCGTCCCTGCCGTCATTGTTCGAGAAGGCCCGAAAGATCCCTTCTCTCTCTTCATTAGAGATTAGAGAGAAGTACCCCTGGGTAAGGATTCTATCTCTCTCCGCATCCGGGAGTAGAGGGTGTGCTAATTCGGGGACTCCCATGGGCCCTAAAACAAACCATGTTGAGTTTAATTTAGTTTTATGAATTTAATGCAATTTCAGTTTTGTGACATGCGCTAATCCTGGTTCTATTTTTGTTGGATTAATAAGTGTGCGTCCATTTTTTCGTCTACCAGAAAGTGTTTTTTTAGTTGTTTCTGAAGGTGTTACTTTTACATTGCAGGTGTTGTGGGACTCACTAGCAATAGATGCAGTTCAACAAGCCGCAGGTATATTTTTGTAATTTTTCAGTCAAAAGTTTTGATATATGTTTTATTGAAATGTTTTCGGACTCTGATGGTATGCTTTCCTGATTTAGATCCTTCCGCCAGTGCTGATCTTGCAGTTGTGCTAATGGAAGAAGGATTGGCACATATTCTGCTTGTGGGAGAAAGGTAACATAATTATTATATACACGCAGGTAATATTGAGTAAAATACCATGTAAATATGAATTTTGAATACATTAATATAGTATGAAATAGAACAATGTTGTAAACGATCAGCAAACTCAACTACTGATAAAAGGATCCTACACATGATATGAAGAGGATGTTTTGATGTGAATTGAAATGGTGTTTGGGTGTGTTTCTGCTATTTGAAGTTGTAATAATTAAATATCGAAAATTCGAGATACTAAAACTGATTATATTGAGTTTAAATCACGAGGCTCTCATTGCAAGACATTAGTTCTGTTTTGTTGTTTTTTAACTCTTCTGTTTTTGAGAGTTGCACATGCTAATTTGGTACTGTTCATCAGTTTGACTATTACTCGTTCCCGAATAGAAACTTCAATTCCTCGTAAGCTGCGTAATCATGGGCCATCAGTCGTTGGTTATGACAAAGTATGTACAAAGTTAATCTGTTTGATCTTTCAATATTAGTTTAAATCATTATTACATACCCCGGATGCCTAATTCTAAGCTAATATTTGATAATTTGGCTTACAGGCGTTGAACAAGTTCTATGAGAATGTTTTATAGGTGAGTTGATTTGGATGTTGCAGATACTGATTCTGTTGTGTTTATTCATAAATCATTCATGATTGCATTTCTTTCATTGCATCTTTGCACTTTTACATATACAAGTGAGCATAGTTTTTTTGTTTATTCTTTTCCGTCTATTTCTATCTCTTCAGGCGTTTATGAAGCATATTGACTTTAAGGTTGTTCGATGTGTTGTTATTGCGAGTCCGGGATTTACCAAGGTCAGTATTTGAGATATTATTAGATAATTGATTGATAAATTGATGAAGTCATATCAGATACAATTGTCTATTTAGTAATTGCAATCTTTTTATACCAATTTAGGATCTATTTCATCGCCATTTAATGCTAGAAGCAGAGAGGAGAAATCTGAGGCACATAATCAAGAATAAATCTCACATTATTCTTGTACACTCAACTTCAGGATACAAGTATGTTTTTTCTGAGATTTTGCTTTTTAGTCACCTTGTGTGTTCATATCCTTCTTTTTAGTATATTATGACATTTGTTTATACAGACGTAGTTTGATAGAGGTTCTGGATGCTCCAGATGTGATGCATATCATCAAGGATACAAAAGCAGCTAAAGAGGTACCCACGAGCCTGATAGCTTTATACGTTTCCAATTTATTCTTTTAGAGAGCTTCACTGATTCTTGTTTCTATAGAATTTGTATGGCGAACTTGAATTTTTTTTCTTTTCTTTTAACTATTTTTTTCTTTTCTTTTATCTATTTAGGTCCGAGCTCTTAAGGAGTTCATGAACCATTTTATCTGATGAAAAGGTTCTATACTTCCATTTATATCTATTTGAATCATATAGTAGCTGTCAGTAAATCACAGAAGCTGATTCTCATCATCAATGAGAATATATCATTTTCAGATCCTACCGTGTGTTGGTACCATGTGATGTATCATTAAATTATAAATCATGTTGTCGCCTGAAACGTGAAATAGATGCATTGCCTTATATGAATGTTTTATCTCCGAAGCCCTAAAAATGATAGTAGTATTTTACTCTTGCTAATATCAAAAGGCAGAGGACTTCTTCCAGTGATACTGAATCACTGACTAAACGTTTATACAGATAGACTTTGGTCATCTTTCAACTTCTTTGGCCCATTAAAATTGCCTTTATACTGTGGAGCATCAGTTGAGTGGATTTTATCCAAATGTAACTATGAGTGCTGATATCTTTTGTTGCATGTGCAGGATCCACATCGTGCATGTTATGGACCAAAGCATGTTGAGGTTGCCCATGAAAATAAGGCTATACAAACATTACTTATCACTGGTGAACTTTTTAGGTTTGTAATTCTACAACTCTTCTTTTACACTCGTTAGCAGACTTATGAAAACAAGTGCGGGTTGAAACATGTTATCTTTCTAGTGTGGGCTGAAAAGGCTGGTTTTGGGTTGACCTGCTAACAACTTTGTCCATTTTTAAAAATTACTATTATAAGTATTTAGTGCATTATTTATGCTTTCAAAACAATTTAGTTGCTGATTGACAATCATAATATAAACATACATGTTTATTTTCGTTAGAAGCCTTATGAAAACAAGTGCGGGTTAAAACATGTTATGTTCAAGCGTGGGTTGAAACATGTAGTTTATTTTCGTTAGCAGCCTTATGAAAACAAGTGCGGGTTAAAACATGTTATTTCGTTAGAGCCTTATGAAAAAAGTGCGGGTTGAAACATGTAGTTTATTTTCGTTAGCAAGCCTTATGAAAACAAGTGCGGGTTAAAACATGTTATGTTCAAGCAGTGCGGGTTGAAACATGTAGTTTATTTTCGTTAGAAGCCTTATGAAAACAAGTGCGGGTTAAAACATGTTATGTTCAAGCGTGGGTTGAAACATGTAGTTTATTTTCGTTAGCAGCCTTATGAAAACAAGTGCGGGTTAAAACATGTTATGTTCAAGCAGTGCGGGTTGAAACATGTAGTTTATTTTCGTTAGCAAGCCTTATGAAAACAAGTGCGGGTTAAAACATGTTATGTTCAAGCAGTGCGGGTTGAAACATGTAGTTTATTTTCGTTAGAAGCCTTATGAAAACAAGTGCGGGTTAAAACATGTTATGTTCAAGCGTGGGTTGAAACATGTAGTTTATTTTCGTTAGCAGCCTTATGAAAACAAGTGCGGGTTAAAACATGTTATGTTCAAGCAAGTGCGGGTTGAAACATGTAGTTTATTTTCGTTAGCAAGCCTTATGAAAACAAGTGCGGGTTAAAACATGTTATTTCGTTAGAGCCTTATGAAAAAAGTGCGGGTTGAAACATGTAGTTTATTTTCGTTAGCAAGCCTTATGAAAACAAGTGCGGGTTAAAACATGTTATTTTCGTTAGAGCCTTATGAAAACAAGTGCGGGTTGAAACATGTAGTTTATTTTCGTTAGCAAGCCTTATGAAAACAAGTGCGGGTTAAAACATGTGTTTATTTTCGTTAGAGCCTTATGAAAACAAGTGCGGGTTGAAACATGTAGTTTATTTTCGTTAGCAAGCCTTATGAAAACAAGTGCGGGTTAAAACATGTTATTTTCGTTAGAGCCTTATGAAAAAAGTGCGGGTTGAAACATGTAGTTTATTTTCGTTAGCAAGCCTTATGAAAACAAGTGCGGGTTAAAACATGTTATTTTCGTTAGAGCCTTATGAAAACAAGTGCGGGTTGAAACATGTAGTTTATTTTCGTTAGCAAGCCTTATGAAAACAAGTGCGGGTTAAAACATGTGTTTATTTTCGTTAGAGCCTTATGAAAACAAGTGCGGGTTGAAACATGTAGTTTATTTTCGTTAGCAAGCCTTATGAAAACAAGTGCGGGTTAAAACATGTGTTTATTTTCGTTAGAGCCTTATGAAAACAAGTGCGGGTTGAAACATGTAGTTTATTTTCGTTAGCAAGCCTTATGAAAACAAGTGCGGGTTAAACATGTAGTTTATTTTCGTTAGAAGCTTGATGAAAAACAAGTTACAGATGATAACATGATAGTTTCCCCAACTATCTTGTCACTTTACTTGGAAGATCTGAACTCATCACAAAATAATATTAAGAAAAGAAAAAGAAGATCTTTTGCTGGCCCTGTTTTTCTACTTCATTGGAAACAGTTAGATTATGATCCTGATGAAGATGATGTATCAGACTACATAGTAAAGAGCAATGGCGAAATTATTGATACACCCATACTTCTTCAACACTTTTCTGGCCAAAATAAAGAAGCTTCCTCTTCATACGAAGAACCAACTCCTACCCCAATTGCAATGGCTCTTCCAAAAAAGAAGCAGCGATCAGATCCTCCAACTCCGGTCGCAAAGGTCCATTTGCTGAATGGAAAATATGCTAAACCCATACCAGTCATTGCCTTTTTCGATACAGGATCAGCATCTTCAATATTGAATCCAGATATTCTTCCAAAAGAATATTGGAGGCCTTGCCGAAAACATTTTCTCGCGGCAAATGGAGAAACATTCACTATCGATAAGATGACCATCCCAATACACCTAAGAATATTCCCCACATGCACAATCAGGCATCAATTCTTAGGATCTAGCTCCCATGGGAAGGATTTGCTAATTGGTTTTGACATTCTATATCGTTTGAGAGATCTACGGTATGGAACAGAAGGTCTTAGATATAAGAAGTTTATAAATCCTTGGAGCAATGTGCCAAAACTTTTCATGGCATCTCAACTCTCCTTGGATGCTTTAAAAAACAAGATCATAGAGACATCGTGTGCCCAAAGTCACACTGAGTTTCTGGGAAAACACAAATCCCCACTATGGTTGAACCCAGACTTCTTTGTCTCTTTGCCTTTTAAGCAAAATGAAGATATAAACCCGACAAAGGCAAGCCACCCAGGAATGAACCCAGACCACACCCAACTCGCAGTTCAAGAATGCCAAGAGCTGATAAGCCAAGATCTTATCGAGCCAACAACGTCCCATTGGGCATGTGAAGCATTTTATGTTAACAAGAGAAGTGAACAAGTTCGTGGGAAGCTGAGGTTGGTGATTAATTATCAGCCATTAAACCATTTTTTGGCAGATGACAAGTTTCCACTCCCACAAAAGAAATCATTGTTCCAATCTTTAGTTAATGCAAAGGTGCTATCAAAGTTTGATCTCAAAGCTGGGTTTTGGCAATTAGGCATTATGCCTAGTGACAGACCAAAGACAGCATTATGCATCCCCAACCACCATTACCAGTGGAAAGTAATGCCATTTGGATTAAAAAATGCACCATCAGTTTTTCAAAAAACTATGGTTCGTATTTTTGAACCAATACTGGATAACGCCCTGGTGTACATAGATGATATTTTGTTGTTCTCAGAAGATGAGGAATCCCATATAGAGTTACTCCAAAAATTCCATTCAATAGTATTGAAATATGGAATTATGCTCTCAGAGAAAAAGATGGTAATTGGAGTAAACAATATTGACTTTCTTGGGATGAAAATTGCTGATGGAAAATACCAGCCACAATCACATATCAGCCAAGAACTTCACCAGTTTCCGGATATGCTGACGTCACAAAAGGAAGTGCAGCAATTCTTAGGTGTTGTTAATTATATGGCAGACTTTTTGCCAAAGCTTTCTCAACACACTATGCATCTCTTCCCGATGTTGAAAAAGAATCCGCCCACTTGGTCTGAAGAGCATACAGAAGGCAGTAAAAGCAATAAAGCAGTTGGCTGATGTGATGCCTCCTTTAAAGATTCCTGCACCATGTGATAAAAGAATCTTACAGACAGATGCTAGTGATGACTACTGGGCAGCTGTCCTACTTGCAGAAGACGACAAAGGTGTCAGAACAATATGTGGATACAAAAGTGGCACGTTCAAAGATTCTGAAAAGCACTACCACTCCACTTATAAAGAAATTCTGGCAGTCAAAAGAGGAATTGAAAAATTCCAATTCCATCTAATCGGCTACAAATTCTTGATAGAAATGGACATGGCGCATTTTCCAAAAATGCTACAGTTCAAAAGAAAGATGCTGCCAGAATCACAATTATTGCGATGGGCCAACTGGTTTACACAGTGGACGTTTGAAGTGAAACACGTGAAAGGAACAAACAATGTCCTTGCTGATTTTTTGTCAAGACCAAAGGCCTATAAAGCAAAGGGAACTGATACAGCTGTGCATCCCAAAGTTTTACCTGCCATCTTCACCATGAGTGCTACACATCCATCCACCTCTCAAAAAACACTCCCGATGCATCAATGGTTCCAGAAAAAACATATCCCGGAAGAAGTGATAGAGGTAATTGCAGATCAAGCACTTAAAGAAAGATCTTTGCTGAACTATAAGACTTTCCTCACCATCGTTCTTAGGAAACATGGTATGTTTATGCAAGGTCTTTCATTTCATCCAGATTATCCTTATCTGAATGTTTTCCATATTAGTGATCTGTATAACTTCCCAAAAGAAGCCTTGTGCTTTTTCTGGTACCTCTTTGAAGCATTCTCCATTTCCATGAGCTTCAATGCTGAAAAACTGGTCCAGTATCTGTTTGAGTGTCATTTTGGAGACCTAGGAAAAGAAAACAAGCATGCTCTTACTCTGCTGCAATGGTTCCTTCCATCCCATCAATGGACGTCTCACATGATTTCCCCATCGAAGAAATATTGTTTGGTGGTATTCAGAAGACCGGCTTCCTATATTCCCCCATCGACTCTTTCATGTAATCAAAGCGGCATCTACCATTCACCATATTGTTTCATACATAGCTGGACAAATGTCAAACAAAAAAAAAAAAAAAAAAAAAAAAAAAAAAAAAAAAAAAAAAAAAAAAAAAAAAAAAAAAAAAAAAAAAAAAAAAAAAAAAAAAAAAAAAAAAAAAAAAAAAAAAAAAAAAAAAAAAAAAAAAAAAAAAAAAAAAAAAAAAAAAAAAAAAAAAAAAAAAAAAAAAAAAAAAAAAAAAAAAAAAAAAAAAAAAAAAAAAAAAAAAAAAAAAAAAAAAAAAAAAAAAAAAAAAAAAAAAAAAAAAAAAAAAAAAAAAAAAAAAAAAAAAAAAAAAAAAAAAAAAAAAAAAAAAAAAAAAAAAAAAAAAAAAAAAAAAAAAAAAAAAAAAAAAAAAAAAAAAAAAAAAAAAAAAAAAAAAAAAAAAAAAAAAAAAAAAAAAAAAAAAAAAAAAAAAAAAAAAAAAAAAAAAAAAAAAAAAAAAAAAAAAAAAAAAAAAAAAAAAAAAAAAAAAAAAAAAAAAAAAAAAAAAAAAAAAAAAAAAAAAAAAAAAAAAAAAAAAAAAAAAAAAAAAAAAAAAAAAAAAAAAAAAAAAAAAAAAAAAAAAAAAAAAAAAAAAAAAAAAAAAAAAAAAAAAAAAAAAAAAAAAAAAAAAAAAAAAAAAAAAAAAAAAAAAAAAAAAAAAAAAAAAAAAAAAAAAAAAAAAAAAAAAAAAAAAAAAAAAAAAAAAAAAAAAAAAAAAAAAAAAAAAAAAAAAAAAAAAAAAAAAAAAAAAAAAAAAAAAAAAAAAAAAAAAAAAAAAAAAAAAAAAAAAAAAAAAAAAAAAAAAAAAAAAAAAAAAAAAAAAAAAAAAAAAAAAAAAAAAAAAAACAAAAAAAAAAAAAAAAAATAAACAAACAAAAAAAAAAAACTAAAAAGAAAAGAAATAAAAACTTCTTTCTATACTTCTCTCTCTAGTTTCTTACTCTAAAATAATTCTCTCTTGGTTCCTAAGAGCTTTAGCAAGCCTTAGTGTAGAAGTTCTATCTGAGCTAGCTCCTTCAAGAGCTTCTAGCTCAATTGAGCTTTGAGTTTAAGAGCCTCTAGCTCCCTTGAGCTTTGAGTTTCTTACTGGTCTTGTATAGATCAGCCATACCCTCCCCCCCTATCTGGTATCAGAGCCTAACGTCGCTCCTGGTATCCCTTTCTAGGATTGTATTAGTATGCTCTGCGTCTGTAGCCTTAGTTGCTGATCTCTCGCATTACAAGGGTTTATCAGACTGGTCCGATACGACGGATTCTTATTGAGTCGGTAGAAAGCTTGTTGTGTGCGCAGTGAGGCAAGAGGCCGTGGTAAGTCGCGATTTGGTACGAGCTTGGAAATCTCAATAAGTGTTGCTGCAAGTATCTAAACCCAGTTATGAACACAGATAACCGCCTATCCCGCTCATCTTCTTTTTCTAGTTTCCGCCGCTCCCCTTCTTCCAGAATTGATCAGCCGTATGATGTTTCATACTTATCTGATGATTCTAGGATTCCCATCACTAAAGTCCCAATTGTCAATCCTTACGCCGTTTTCTCTAAACCACATAAAACCTTCACAAAAAGAGTTAGAAACATGATAAGCCCACCGGCAAACTCAGGTGCCAGGGAGATTGTTCAAACATCTAACTTCTGTTCACACCAACTCCCTGCAACAACCTCCGAACACCTGGTAACCATAGAATTACCGCCAGATCTGCCAAGGATCAGTCTTAACCATGGTTACACCCACATCCACTTTGGTGCAGTAAAGCTTGCACTCACCTTTCATGGTAGAAAAGGGCTACCAGCGTTCTCCCGCATAGCCTTGGTAGACACTAGGTTCAAGGAATACCAACACGCATGTATTGGTACGATCCAAACAACCTTAAATGCTGGAACAGTCTTCGTGACTTTCTACCCCAACTTCAATATGCCACTCAATGACCCTTCATTGATGACAGCCTTGAAAGCACAGATTCAAATAGGAGGAACCCCACAAGTTAACACCTTTCAGGCCACGTTTCATTATCAGATGGCATACAGAGTCCAAAACCACTGTTTGGACATCATGGTACCTGGTCAAGACAACTCTGGTGATGCACTGCTCATAGATGTGGATTCCAATGCCACACCAACATGCACATATGTTCCTAAGAAGTTATCCAGGGAAGAGCTTTTAAAGCTACTTCCAGAAAAATGGATCACTAATTATGAACAGATCCATCAAGCAGCACCGGTCCAAACTACAACAACTCCGGATTTTGTCCGACATCATGACGGTCTTGTTGAAGTTAAGTTTGCAACTCAAGATCGAAGGGATGTGTTTCCTTCGATAAACATGATCCAACCGGTTGACATGCCCAATGATGATACACACTTCCCTTATGATGTGTGTAACTGCAAGGTATGCTTGGATGAGGCAGATCAAGTAAAATATGATGAAGACATTCCCAAAAGAAAGAAGAAAGGATCACAAGCATCTCTAAAAAAGAGGTATGAAGCTGGAGACCCTACTATAGGCCTTCTTGGTGAACCGTCCGAAAATTTGACTTTTTTGTCTCATATAAAGATTTACCTTCATCACCCACAAAACCAGAGATCCAACCAGATCTAAATTGGAAGGAATGTTTTGTCATAACCCCATCCCCAACATCCTCAGAATACCAAACGGAATTCCCACCGTTATCTTCCTTTGAAAATCCTCAACAAAAAACCAAACACAGCTGGAAAGTCCAAACTCCAAATGTTATTGGTCCCAGTGGTGTCACTAATTCCATCTCTCCTGCTGAAGCCACATTAAACTGGCAAAGTGAAAACGATGTTGCTCAAAACAAGGCCCTTCAGACAATCATTACCCAACAACAGACGGCATCACAAGAACAGCAAGCAATACTAACGAGAGTACAAGGCTTAGAGGGAATCATTTATGATCTCAAGTCCAAAATTCTTGAGGTTCATGGTGACCTCCTTGAAATGGTTAAGGACATCCCGTTCTCCCATAGGCCTAAGCATCTCGTCAAAAAAGAAGAAGAGATGAAGTTACTCAAAGCACAACTGACTGATCTGGAAAGACAACACAAACAACAACGTCTAGACGCTCTTGCTGATGATCCATGGAGGGTGACCACTACCCCATTTGTTCGACCAGCCTTTGATCCACAACCGTTGTCAACATCATTGTTTGCAACACCATCTCCATCACTTCGACTCTGGTCAAAAGAACAAACCCAGATCAAACAGAGAGCCAGAAAGGCTTCCCCGACACAAAATGTCCTTTCCGACAGTGTAAACCAGCAACCATCATCAAGCAACACAAAAGAGCAAGTGGTTGATGACAGCATGATGATAGCCTCTTCCAAAGCCCCAATATCTCTACCTAAGAAAGAAGAAAACCCCATCTCATCTTTTCTGTATAACTTATGCCAGGAAAACCAAAAACCACTTAAAACAGTGGCTCCTGTCATTATTCCAGAAACTGATGATGATACAGATTCCTGCTCTGATAATGGCTCTTATGAAGACTTACCGCCAACAACTGCTTTTGAACATTTGTTCATGGCAGAACCAGAAGAAGCCACAGAGAAGAACGCGTTTTACTCTGAGGTTGATGACGCTATGTCTGGAACAGCTCAAAATGAAAACACTGAAAACATACACAGGCACCCAAGCAACGACTCAAAAATACAGTTCACTTTTGATGACATCCCGCCATCAAAATGGAGAGAAAGAAGTATTGAAATGTTGACTTGGTGTACAGCTGAGCTCCAGTATTACAACATTGATATAGTCATCAAAAGATTCCTAACCAGATGCCAAGGCAGGCTCAGAGACTGGTATATGAGTCTTGGTGATTACAGAGCTCATCAGCTACTTTCTGCACAATCAGCAGAAGTTTTCATGAACTTTATAATATTAGAGTTCATCGGAGACCCAACACAACACACTGTTCGCGCCAGAGAAGAATTTCTAAAAATGAAGTGTTGTTCGTTCCAACTAAAAGACTTGGAGAAGCACTACAACAGGATGTCAGAAAGGTTCTACTGCTTAAATGGCATAGATGATGTGAATCTGAAACAAGTCTTTTTAAACTCCTTCCCGGAATCTCTTGCCAATGAAGCATACAGAGCATTGGAGAACAAAAACAAGACGGTTGCTAATTCCACCTTGGGAGAACTCTTCCAACTCATAAAGAATGCTTTGTCTAAGTTGTGTAACCAAAAGAAATTTTTGGTTGAATTTGAGAAAACCGGAAAGAGTCTTGGATCAGCTTGTGATGAAAAGCATTTAAAGATCAAATGCAAAGATGAATCATCATGCAGCTGCTCTCGTCCTCCAAAAAAGCCTCCTGTTATAAAAAAGTTCAGTAAATACTATTCATCTGGCAAGAAGAATAAAAAAGACCAAAGGAATTGGAAGTTCCTTAGTAAAAAGGAGTATAGAGGAAGAGATACTGATAGATGCTATGTCTGCAACAAAAAAGGGCACTTTGCTAAGGATTGCAAAGAAAAAAGGAAGACTCAAGCACTGATCGAAGCAATCAACAAAATTGAACCAATAGATGTTTCAGATCTTGAGTCCCTGTATTCCTTGGATGATAACCCTGGAGAAAGGACAGTCTGCTCAATCTACTACAATAAGAACGAGTCAGACACGGACGAGTCAACTGACTCAGAGATGGGACCCAGGCCTATCTACATGGCACAATTGGCTCTTTCTGAACAGAAGAGTCACCCACCCTTACCTCTCTCCCAAGAGCCATCACTGTATCCTGACAAGAAATGCGCTACCAGACAAATAAGAGACCCCCCAAAAAAGTGGAAGGAATCTGTCAAGAGACAACTCACAAGTGAGGTCCTACAGGCTATTAAAGATAGACCTAAGGATATGATTACGCCTGCAAAGATTCCCAATGATGAAGGCAAGATAATGCTCCAAAAAGATGCCCATAAGCTCAACAGTTCTTTGATTAGACAGAAGATGCCATTCTTCTCGAAGAACCAATGGACCTTCACTGTTCAGCACAAGAGCATGAATGATCTCGGAGATGATGGCTATAAAAGGAGGTACAGAGGCATAAAACATTACCCACAAACCACAATGAGTACTTCTAAACCAACAAAGCCACTTCATCAACAACTGAAAGAAGAAGGCGTTCCAGGTGAGATCATAGAAGTGGTCAACAAAAACAACATAACTGACCCATCCCTTTTAACCTGGAAAAAGTTTCTCACCATCACCATAAAAACGCATGGCAAACCCTTGGATGGCCTTTATTTCCATCCAGACCACCCTTATTTGAGCACCCTACGTATCAAACGCCTAGATGCTCTACCAGAAGAAGCCCTAAGTTTCTTATGGTACCTCACCGAAGATTTCCGTATGGCTTTCGGCTTTAACTCCCAGAAGTTGGTGACCTACCTAGTTCAATGCGAACTGGGTGAATTCTCCAAGAGTGAACTCAATACCTACCGTCTTCTCCAATGGTTTCTCCCAATAAGTGAATGGATTTATGCGTTACGAAGAGCCACCAGGAAACATTGCTTGGTCACTCTTTACAAACCCAAGTTCCACAAATCCACACAGCGATGCAGCCCAGATGAATTCATCCAAGCATGGACGGATCTGAATCCGGCAGACTCGTTTTACAAACAGAATCACCATGAATCCTGGATAGAAACTCGCATGAAGATGGCAGAAGCTAACAAGTCGGATGTTGCAGAAAAGGACCCAGATATTCTGAACGGGACTAAAGATCTTCAAAATCATCCACAAGTGCGTGAATGGAATCAAGCCTACCTTGATTATCTTAATACGCTCCCTATCTTCACCAAAGTCCACTATTTCGAAGTCCCAGCCACAACGAGCGATACGGTTTAATGGTCAACAATGGTGGTTCAACGTCAAGATGATAAATCCCCAGAAAGAAGTTTAATATTGTGTGTTGTTTGTTTAATATTGTATTAATTGTGTGCTAAGTGTCTTAAGTGTGTTTAAAATTAAATAAGGTCTTAATCACTTTTAAAGTGGTTAAAGCATGTACTAGAATAATCCATCTAGATATTTCTATCTAGATATTTCCATTTGCATTATTGTAATATGATGTCATGCATGATGTCATGGAGCCTTTCCTTTGCCTATAAAAGGAAGCCTCCCCCCTCATTTGTAAATCATCCAAGAAAAGAAATAAAAACTTCTTTCTATACTTCTCTCTCTAGTTTCTTACTCTAAAATAATTCTCTCTTGGTTCCTAAGAGCTTCTAGCAAGCCTTAGTGTAGAAGTTCTATCTGAGCTAGCTCCTTCAAGAGCTTCTAGCTCAATTGAGCTTTGAGTTTAAGAGCCTCTAGCTCCCTTGAGCTTTGAGTTTCTTACTGGTCTTGTATAGATCAGCCATACCCTCCCCCCCCTTGAGTTTCTTACTGGTCTTGTATAGATCAGCCATACCCTCCCCCCCTATCTGGTATCAGAGCCTAACGTCGCTCCTGGTATCCCATATTCAGAAAGGGATACCAGGAGCGACGTTAGGCTCTGATACCAGATAGTAGAGGTGTTTGAATTACCAGGATTATATGAGTAACCATTGCAGCAAAGTAAGAGCTTATTCCTAGTTTTTTGCAACATAGTTTTGTAGTTATTACTGTAGAACACTGTGTCAGATCATTATATTGAATATTGCTATACTATTTCATACTAACAAGCATCAGATTCCTTTTATTTGTCGGATATTAGTATAACAACAAAATGATAAAAGAAGGAATGGTAAATAATTGTTGGTGATTACATTACATATATGTCGTCGTTAATAGCATCTACCATTCGATTCAGGCAAGGTTACATGTAACTACTACGACATATTCAGGTCATATTAAAAAAAAAGAAAAGGGGGGGGTGAATTATTAGGTTTCATTCACTGCATTCGAGTTAGTTTAGTAGGAGGAGGAGGATAGTTGCCTTGTCGTGCAGTTATAGGTTTCATCCTAGGCTTTCGAGTTAGTTTAGGAAGAGGAGAAGGAGAATAGTTAGCCATTCTGAAAATAAGAAACGGGTTTAGCACAGAATAAAAATGATCCATTCGCGGAACCTTCAAGAATTGAGTTGATTTCAGAACAACCATCTGTATCTTTAAGGGGCTCTCCACCTTTTAAGTATAAGCGCATGTTCTTAATGATAATTGTATCAACCAGTTTTAGGGAACAGGTTATAGAATGACAAAATAAACACACATTGGACATAGCAAATAGAATTGGTCATGAGCCAACATCTGTTTTCAACTTAAATGTTTGCATTGCAAATTTTGCAGAAAAGTGTGTTTGTAAAGTCAGTTATCCAGCCCTTGGAAGAAGATTAGAGGCTTACGAATAAATGTCGCGTCTGAATGAGACTTTGTATCACACTGCGATTTGAAATGATTCTTCCATGATGCTGTTTTATCACATTTTATTCTTAATTTTGTTGCCAGCTAATGCCACAAGTTATGGCAACATTCTTGATTATTTAATGCAGAACTCATGCATTTTATAAATTATGGGTTGGCATAGTCCATGGGGCCATAAGGTTCAAACAGGTCAGCCCAAAACCTGTTTTTCCGTCTGGGGTTCCACCCCATGTCTTTGCAAAGTTGATCGTTGTACCATATATCCAAAGCCGTTATGCATGACCGCTGATAGTATTCACCAGAGTATTTCTTCATGTAATCATCCCAATTAGAAATATCTTTCTCCATCTCTTGGTTGCTTGGTAGTGTGAATTTGCCATCCATAAGCTCTACCAGCCATCTGCATCTTATTTCTGATGTGAAAAGGTTTGAAAAGCTCTCCGAGAATCCAATGATTGCTAGCTGTGGTATTCTTGGTTGAATGCATTCTCTGTTACAATTAATTAAAACACTTAACTGGCATCTTATTTTGTACTAAATAACGTTGGAATGAATCGAGTTAGTTAGGAGTCCTGCCCACCTGTAGAGAGTGACTCTAGAATCTGGTAACTCTGCAATGCAGTCCCCAAAATCTTGTGATGTGAACATGTTTTTGAGCTTCTGGATCCCTTTAAAACCCGTAGCTAATATAACAATATCAGTCTTTATGGGTTTATTTTCTCCATCAATCATGATGCCGTCATTGTAAAAGTTAAAACTAGGAGATTTCTTCAACAAAAGACTTCCTGTTTCAACTCGGTTAAAAAAGTCTGGCGGCAATGCTGCCAATAAACATGAGCGCATATCCTTTGAGAAGCTACGTTCTGGTACCATGTTGAACTTGGCTAGAGGAAGCTTCAGTCTGACATGGGTTTCAACAAATTTCGAAATAGCCCATCTCTGTTATAGAAAGTCGGTTGTTTAACATCATGAAAGTAAAATATAAACTACAATTAAGGTATAGTAAGAGTAAAAGTGCAAAAATCCCCAGTGCCAAAGATATGAATAAACTAAATGAACACCTATGTGCCTTTGGATAAGAGACGATAATGTTGACACGTTGATGTCTATTTGATCAATTCAGGTTATATCTCTGTCCTAATGGGTCAAGTGGCTTAAGTTAAAGTATATTGAAAGTTGGTTTAAATGTGTTGTGGTAATTATCATACTAACCCAATTGACCATTTATCCAATATGACTTATTACCCAACTCGGCTGACCCAAATTGAACCCCATGTTACACATTTTATCCCATTATGCAGCCTGACCAAATCATCACCAACCCACTAAACCCTGTGTTGACACATATAGACCATGAGTTACTTACCAAAGGTGAGAGAATTGTGGCCAATAGACCAAGTAGAAAACCTTCACCAGGTTTATGAACCATGAGCTCAGAAAAGCGGTTTAAATACAAATAATGTAGTGGGATTCCCCATGGTCTAAAATCACTGATCTTCCATCGGTCTTTTCTGTATACAACGGTACATGGATTCTCCGTTCCTGCAATCACCATAAATAAAGCTGAAAAAGGTGAACCACTGGTAAGGTATTTCACCTTGTAAGGATCCACCTGGCATGGGTTCGAGTCCCACTTCCCACATTTGTGGGGGTGGATTAATAGGGGATTTTCGAGATCTCAGACATGCGTGTAATTTAGGAGTAGATGTAGATTAGAATGTCGATAACAAAATAAAAAAAGCTGAAGAAAACCATGTATAGACTATATTCAACTAAAAAAGTCATGATCATATACGCAAGTAAACTAACCGTTTACAGATGAACACTCCATTGCAATATCAAGACCTTGTTTTTGAAAACCCACAACAACGACTTTCTTCCCTTTAACCAATTCCTCAGCTTTTTCATGATCCATAGCAGAATATTCCATAGAGTGAATCACTTTTCCTCGAAACACTTCAGGGCCGCTCCCTGGAGCAAAGGTTGGTATGTTTGGAGCATCTTTAAATCTTCCCACACATAGAATCACAAAATCTGCATCATAAACCTGTTTTTAACATAAAAATTGTTATATTCTTAATGCATTATATATGCTTCTTTTAGTAGCTAACAATTAAGAACTATACCTTTGTTGTGGTTATTGTTTGACTTTGATTCTTTTCAACTGTTACTTTCCATTTTCCTTCGTGAAAGTTTCCCTTTATTCCATTCCAGTTAGACCACAAGAAAGTCGAGGGCCCTTGATATTCGATTCCTAGTACCAAGGAACGGAAACGAATATGTTTAAGCAAGTCAAAATGAGTGACATAGGACCGAAGATAATCTAAGACTTGGAGTTGGGTCGGGAAGTCTTCGGTCACACATGAAGGCCAAGGGAAGTCCGAAAACTGGTACATCCCTTTGAACGTTTGCAACCTCGTCGATTTTATAGTTTTAGCCCATACACCACCTATATCATCCATTGACTCGAAAACAATAGGATTTAAACCTTTGGAGAGACAATATTTACATGCTACTAGACCACTGATACCAGCTCCAATGATCACGACTTGTTTCTTCTGATCCATGAGATAATTATTGAAGTTTAGTGATGTTTGAGTACTCTTGTTGGTTAATTGATACAGTTTCAGTTGTTATATTTCTATTGGTTTACATCCGCATTATTGGGAATAGATGTGATCCAAAATCATATTAAAAAAAAAGCAACTACATTGTGTTGGCAGTTTATGTGATAGAATTTTGTTATGCCACTTAACGTGAAATGAAGAAATTCCCTTACAATAGTACAATACCGATAAACAATTGTAATCATGTGTCAAATTTGTTGGGCCATAGACAATTGGTCAATTTTGTTTTCATATCTCAATTTTTTTAACTGTCGACTGGATGCCCATAGTAAAACAAAGTTTTAACCAATCTAGATAGTTAGAATTACCTGAATTAAACGGTTTTTTTTTTCAAAAATTTCACGTTACTTACTTCAGTTCAACAGTCAATTTACAAAACCATCTTCTTGGTATAAATGGTGATTTATATCATCCTGTGAATCTATAGAGAATGAATAATATGTTTTATTGATTTTGTGATGATAAAACATTGAACAGGAGGCCCCTATTTATACAATGAAAAATATGCTAATTATAGAAACAAAATCAAAGACATTAACCTTGGCCGATCCTTTTCTTGTTGTCTAAGAGGAAATCCTTTATCTCGGGAAATGATGATCTTTTCTGATCCTAAAAATACTTTCTAACACTCCCCCTCAATGGTGGGATCACCAAAATTCAACTTATCCAGACACTTGTAGAAAATGGTTGTTCCTACTGCCTTAGTTAAGATATCTGCAAGCTGGTCTTCAGATCTGACAAAAGGAAGCTTAATGATTCCATCTTCAATCTTTTCTTTAATAAAATGTCGATCAACCTCCACATGTTTAGTCCTGTCATGTTGCACTGGATTTTCCGAGATTTGAATAGCTGCTTCATTATCACTCAGAATCTGAATACTCTTTTTAGGAGCGAACCCCAATTCTGTCACAAGTTTTTTCAGCCACAAAGCTTCTGCTAATCCTTTAGCTATCCCACGAAATTCAGCTTCAGCACTTGATAGAGAAACAACCTTTTGTTTCTTACTCTTCCAAGTAACGAGATTACCACCTACTAGAGAGAAATATCCTGAAGTTGATCTTCTGTTCCCTTTATCTCCAGCCCAATCAACATCTGTATATATTTGGATATCAAGATGACCATTTGCTTTAAATAGTACTCCATGACCAGTAGTTCCTTTGAGGTATCTGATAATCCTCAAAGCTGCCTCCATGTGTTCTTCTTGAGGTTGGTGCATAAACTGGCTTACCACTCCAATAGCATAAGCTATATCTGGACGAGTATGAGCTAGATAAATTAACTTTTCCACTATTCGTTGATATCTACTTTTGTCAGCAAATTTAGCATCTGATTTCATAAACAACCTTTGATTTACAATCATGGGTGTGTCTGCTGGCTTACAATCAATCATCTCTGTTTCTGCCAGGAAATCCAGAATATACTTCTTCTGACAAATGAAAATCCCTTGTTGTGATCTCAGCACTTCAATCCCAAGGAAATACTTCAGATTTCCCAAGTCCTTCATTTCAAATTCTGCATACAAACTTTAAGCTTCTTGATTTCACTTTCATCATTCCCAGTAATAATCATGTCATCAACATATATAATTAAGCACGTTATACGATCTCCTCTATAACTCAAGAACAAAGTATGATCTGAATTACTTTGTTTGTAACCATATTTTTTCATTGCCAGTGTGAACCTGCCAAACCAGGCTCTGGGTGACTGTTTTAGTCCATAAAGTGATCGTTTCAACTTACAGACTTCTCCATGCTTGAAATCTTGTGAAAAACCAGGTGGAGGTTCCATATATACTTCTTCTTTTAACTCTCCATGTAGAAATGCATTTTTAACATCAAACTGATGGAGAGGCCAACCTTGGTTTGCTGCTATAGAACAAAACCCTGATTATATCTAGCTTTGCAACTGGAGAAAACGTTTCAGAGTAATCAATTCCATATGTTTGAGTGTATCCTTTGGCAACCAATCGAGCTTTATACCTTTCTACTGTACCATCTGGTTTATATTTCACTGTATAAACCCACCGGCATCCTACTAGCTTCTTCCCTTGTGGCAAAACACATTTGTCCCATGTGTCATTTTTAACCAGCGCATCCATATCAACATCCATAGCATTTTTCCATTTTTGTAACTTCAAGGCTTGATCTACATTTGATGGAATTTCTTCTGAATATAATTTTGCTATGAATGTTTTTGCTTCTTCAGACAGAATGCTTCTTGCTATGTTTGCCATAGGGTATCTAGATTTCCTGGGAAATTTTTCTAGGGAATAGCGCTTTGCAGGAATTCCTCTGGTAGACCTTTCTGGGAGCACATACTTTCCAGACACACTTGTAGCAGCTTGTTCTACTTGTTCGACTTGTTCTTCACTGCCCTGCACACTTTCATTTGTGGAATCTGGGATAGCAGTTTCAGTTTTAGTTTCAGGTGAAGAATTACGTACCTCGGATACCAGGTTTGGACTCACATTTTCGGTGACACAGACAGTTTGAGGAGGAGACTGTAATTCTTGAGAGATTTGTTGTTCTTCATCAACTGTGGTACTGGAAGTTTGAGAGCTTTGAGAGCTTGAATCTGAAGAACACCCTAGCCAACTCAGTGTGTCATACTGCTCCTCCCCATGACCATTGTGTGGCGAGGAGTAAAAATACTTTGTTTCAAGAAAGTCACAGTTCATTGTGGTGAACATACAATGAGTTTTTGGATTATAACATCTGTACCCCTTCTGAGTGACTCCATATCCCACAAATACACATTTTTCCGCACAAGGATCAAGTTTGTCATGATATAACTTCGGAATATGGACAAAAACAGTACATCCAAACACCTTAGGTGAGAGAGTAAGTGCTGAAGGAATTTTATGGTATTCAGTAAGGGTTTTAAGTGGAGTTTTCATTTTGAGGATTTTTGTCGGGAGTCGGTTAATTAGGTAAGTAGCGGTGGCTAACGCTTCTGGCCAAAAATGTTTTGGAACATGTGACTCAATTACTAGAGCTCTAGTCATTTCTAGTAAGAGTCTGTTTTTCTGTTCGGCAACACCATTTTGTTCTGGGGTATGTGGGCATGTGGTTTGATGTACAATTCCCTTGGATTGAAAGAATAGGTTTAGTTGTGTATTTACATATTCTCCACCATTATCTGATCTCACAACTTTTATAGATTGTAGAAATTGGGTTTGGATCATGGTATAAAAAACAGTGAACCTATCATAAACCTCAGCTTTATTTTTTTAAAAATAAATCCAAGTCATCCGGGTACAATCATTAACAAATATAACATAATATCGAATATTTTGACCCCCGAGAACTGGGGCAGGGCCACACACATCAGAATGAATCAATTAATATGGAACTTCACTTCTAGTATTACTCGGTTTATAGGTTTGTCTATGGCTTTTAGCTAAAATGCATGTTTCACAAGAGATTGACTTATTTAATGGAAAGAGTTTAGGAAACAAAGTATGTAAGTAACTAACTGAAGGATGTCACAGTCTTCTATGCCACAACCAGGCTTCCCTTTCACTTGTCCCATGAGCAAGCATCACACTCCCATTTGAATTTACTTCATCAACATAGTACAGTCCCTCTCTCTCAGTGCCACGCCCAATGATCCGTCCCGTCCTGATATCCTGTAAAAGACAAAATTTTGGATGCATGAGAACTGAGCAATTGAGTTCTTTTGTCACATGACTTATTGACAAAAGTTTGTGTGACAAGGCAGGAACATAAAGACAATTAGACAATTGAATATCTGTGGAGATTTTAATTGTTCCACCAGTTTTTACGTCCATATTCCCTTTATTTGCGGCTTGGATATGAGTTTTTCCAGGTTTCGACGTTTTTATAAAATCCGATAACTCGTAAGTCATCGTATCCGTTGCTCCGCAGTCGAAGATCCATGACCCATTAGACTTGTCACAACTGCTTTGGGTCATGTAGACTTTTCCATTTGTACTTGGGCCTTCAAAAAAATAAAGCCCATTATGTGGGCCGGTTTTAAAAGTATCATTAAAACAATTTTGTGGGTCGGTTCCTTTAAAACAAATGTGTGGTTCGGCCGAGATACACTTTCCTTTATAATTGTTTACTTTCCTATATGGTTCTAAAGAAGGAGAAATATTTTCAAGGAAATTAGGGTTATCCCCTTTTTCCTTGTTACCTGCCACCACCGAAAACTTTCTTCCTCTGCAACTCCGGCCGCCGCCGCTACTCCTCCGAAGCCGCCATCTGATCGCCGGTTATTATTATCATTGGTGGGGTTTGTGGCTTTGGCGGTAGGAGTTTTATTGGTACCCTTTTTGTTGGCCGTTTTATGATTTTCGGTCCACCAATCGGGGTAACCAATCAATTCGAAACATTGATCTTTAGTATGTCGAGCCATGCCGCACTCTTCACACTTTAAATGGGATTTATCTTCTTTGGTGATTTGTTTCTTTTTGCCGTCGAATTTTCGAATCCCTTTGGTTGCCAACCCTACGCCGCTTGCTTCTCCGGCCATTAATCTGGCAGCCACGCCGTCATGCTCACTGCTAGTTGCTCCCAAGATTGTTTGGTGAGCGGCTTCTTTGCGAATGGTAGCGTATGCGGTCTCGACAGTTGGTAACGGGTCGACCCGGAGAACTTCCCGTTTAATATGCTCGAATTTTCGATCCAATCCATTTAGGAATTGGAACAACTTCTGATCGGATCTAAGTTTGGCATATATTTTTATGTCTTCTTGACACTTCATGGGATTTGGGTCACTTCGGTCGATCTCTCCCCACACACCTTGGAGAGAAATCCATAAATCTTCAAGTGATTTCTCATTTTGCTTGAGTTCGTTTGCTTTGACGTGGAGATTAAAGGCATGCAACTTGTCTTCGCCGCTGCTATATGTGGTTGCCAAGGCATCCTACAGTTCCTTTGACGTGGAAAATTCGGTGAGGTTTCCAGCCAAAATCGGTTCAATATTCTGGATGAGCCATGAAAAAACTATCAGGTCTTCCTGCTCCCATTGTTCATATTTTTCTGTTGATGCCTTTTCTGGTGGGTTTTCGGTAAGGTGATTTAGTAAGTTTTTTGATTTGCCGCCTATGGCAACTCTTTTTTTTTTTTTTTTTTTTTTTTTTTTTTTTTTTTTTTTTTTTTTTTTTTTTTTTTTTTTTTTTTTTTTTTTTTTTTTTTTTTTTTTTTTTTTTTTTTTTTTTTTTTTTTTTTTTTTTTTTTTTTTTTTTTTTTTTTTTTTTTTTTTTTTTTTTTTTTTTTTTTTTTTTTTTTTTTTTTTTTTTTTTTTTTTTTTTTTTTTTTTTTTTTTTTTTTTTTTTTTTTTTTTTTTTTTTTTTTTTTTTTTTTTTTTTTTTTTTTTTTTTTTTTTTTTTTTTTTTTTTTTTTTTTTTTTTTTTTTTTTTTTTTTTTTTTTTTTTTTTTTTTTTTTTTTTTTTTTTTTTTTTTTTTTTTTTTTTTTTTTTTTTTTTTTTTTTTTTTTTTTTTTTTTTTTTTTTTTTTTTTTTTTTTTTTTTTTTTTTTTTTTTTTTTTTTTTTTTTTTTTTTTTTTTTTTTTTTTTTTTTTTTTTTTTTTTTTTTTTTTTTTTTTTTTTTTTTTTTTTTTTTTTTTTTTTTTTTTTTTTTTTTTTTTTTTTTTTTTTTTTTTTTTTTTTTTTTTTTTTTTTTTTTTTTTTTTTTTTTTTTTTTTTTTTTTTTTTTTTTTTTTTTTTTTTTTTTTTTTTTTTTTTTTTTTTTTTTTTTTTTTTTTTTTTTTTTTTTTTTTTTTTTTTTTTTTTTTTTTTTTTTTTTTTTTTTTTTTTTTTTTTTTTTTTTTTTTTTTTTTTTTTTTTTTTTTTTTTTTTTTTTTTTTTTTTTTTTTTTTTTTTTTTTTTTTTTTTTTTTTTTTTTTTTTTTTTTTTTTTTTTTTTTTTTTTTTTTTTTTTTTTTTTTTTTTTTTTTTTTTTTTTTTTTTTTTTTTTTTTTTTTTTTTTTTTTTTTTTTTTTTTTTTTTTTTTTTTTTTTTTTTTTTTTTTTTTTTTTTTTTTTTTTTTTTTTTTTTTTTTTTTTTTTTTTTTTTTTTTTTTTTTTTTTTTTTTTTTTTTTTTTTTTTTTTTTTTTTTTTTTTTTTTTTTTTTTTTTTTTTTTTTTTTTTTTTTTTTTTTTTTTTTTTTTTTTTTTTTTTTTATCTGGAGATTGTCTGATAATTTCGGATTTTGTGATTGATGGCTAGCATTAATTTGCAAGAAATTGGCTAGCTGTAAAGCCAATTTTGAACCGCCGCCGCCGGCTCCATCAGCCATGATGGCTTTAGGTTCGTTTTTTGGTGATTTGGTGGGTGATTAGAGGGTAGATGGTGACGCCAGAACCGTTGGCTCTGATACCATGTGAATCTATAGAGAATGAATAATATGTTTTATTGATTTTGTGATGATAAAACATTGAACAGGAGGCCCCTATTTATACAATGAAAAATATGCTAATTATAGAAACAAAATCAAAGACATTAATCTTGGCCGATCCTTTTCTTGTTGTCTAAGAGGAAATCCTTTATCTCGGGAAATGATGATCTTTTCTGATCCTGAAAATACTTTCTAACACATCCATGTAATTAATGTATCAAGTTTAAAACAACATATAAAAACTTAACGAGGATAGAATATCTTCAGAAACATTTTTATTTTGATGTTTTAGAAAACAGAATATCTTTAGTTGATCCAAAAATACTTGGATACCTGACATTTAAAATGAATAAATTAAGTTGGATAATTTTAGGGTTGCTTGTCTCAAATTTTATAATGAAATATTATAAATTAATTTTGAGATATTATTTTAAGTTCTCACATTTTTTAAAGGGAAAATGATCCGTACTGCATGACTTTACCTATCTTAGGTACTGTCATGTTAAAAAAAGTTATAAATTAAACCTTTGAATTTGATAAACATACATAACCCCCCTGAATTTTACATAATCCCCCCCTGAAATACACATGTTTTACCTAAGATAGGTACTGCATGCTTTACCTAAGCTTTCCCCTTATTATATTTATATACAAGATATATAAATGGATATACAAAGGCCATGTAAGGGTTCGATCAGTGGTAAACATCTTAACCTCTCTACCTTGGTGAAGATAGGGTCTGCTTACATTTTAACCTCCCTCATACATCATCGAAGTATTGAGATTCAAAACCCGCGTAAGACGACACAAATCAGTTTCTTTCATTATATAAATGGATATACAAGACTTGATAGTTGATTCTTCTTTTTGTTTATGTCCTTACGAGTATAATAGTTACTTTAAGCTGTTTAATCTTTTTATAGCTTTATTAACAATCGATTTTCACTTTTATTATTAATTTATATATTTGGTTTTTGGCAATGTAAAGCTTTTCAATTAATAAGAAGTACTTTAAACGTTATTTGTAATTTTTAAAAGTAATGAAAATGATAATTACTGACGTTTTGCGTCATCCTGATTTACTAACGATTGAAGACTGAATAAATAGTAAGGGAAGTGATATTTGTACAACAAGTTTTAGTCATCTACAACAATTGCTGCATGATACAGTTATACACTGTGCAATAAATTTTGTATCTTTGTTGTAGATGGTAAAACTGGTTGTTGGAATATCACTCCCCAAATAGCAAGAGTCACAATCATGCGGTCTCCAACAATTCCCGAAACTCTAATTTGGGTCGTGTGTTTTCTGCCAAAAATCTAGATATTGTTTTGCATTATTATTATAATTTATATATTTGGTTTTTGGCAATGTAAAGCTTTTCAATTAATAAAAAGTACTTTAAACGTTATCTTGTACTTGTTAAAAGTTACAAATTAAACCTTTGAATTTGATAAACATACATAACCCCCCTGAATTTTACATAATCCCCCCCTGAAATACACATGTTTTACCTAAGATAGGTACTGCATGCTTTACCTAAGCTTTCCCCTTATTATATTTATATACAAGATATATAAATGGATATACAAAGGCCATGTAAGGGTTCGATCAGTGGTAACATTTTAACCTCCCTCATACATCATCGAAGTATTGAGATTCAAAACCCGCGTAAGACGACACAAATCAGTTTCTTTCATTATATAAATGGATATACAAGACTTGATAGTTGATTCTTCTTTTTGTTTATGTCCTTACGAGTATAATAGTTACTTTAAGCTGTTTAATCTTTTTATAGCTTTATTAACAATCGATTTTCACTTTTATTATTAATTTATATATTTGGTTTTTGGCAATGTAAAGCTTTTCAATTAATAAAAAGTACTTTAAACGTTATTTGTAACTTTTAAAAGTTACAAATTAAACCTTTGAATTTGATAAACATACATAACCCCCCTGAATTTTACATAATCCCCCCCTGAAATACACATGTTTTACCTAAGATAGGTACTGCATGCTTTACCTAAGCTTTCCCCTTATATATTCATTATATAAATGGATATACAAGACTTGATAGTTGATTCTTCTTTTTGTTTATGTCCTTACGAGTATAATAGTTACTTTAAGCTGTTTAATCTTTTTATAGCTTTATTAACAATCGATTTTCACTTTTATTATTAATTTATATATTTGGTTTTTGGCAATGTAAAGCTTTTCAATTAATAAGAAGTACTTTAAACGTTATTTGTAATTTTTAAAAGTAATGAAAATGATAATTACTGACGTTTTGCGTCATCCTGATTTACTAACGATTGAAGACTGAATAAATAGTAAGGGAAGTGATATTTGTACAACAAGTTTTAGTCATCTACAACAATTGCTGCATGATACAGTTATACACTGTGCAATAAATTTTGTATCTTTGTTGTAGATGGTAAAACTGGTTGTTGGAATATCACTCCCCAAATAGCAAGAGTCACAATCATGCGGTCTCCAACAATTCCCGAAACTCTAATTTGGGTCGTGTGTTTTCTGCCAAAAATCTAGATATTGTTTTGCATTATTCATAGATTTTGTGTAATCTTGGCCACTTGAGCAGTCCACATGCTACTTGATGAAATTGAGCTATCCTAGCTAATTCCATTACACCAAGACTTGATATCTAACACTTACCCCAATTGACAATTTTATATAAAAATGAACTATCTGGAGCCGTTCCTTGTATCTCCCTAAGATACAAGTCAGATTGATTCAAGAGATCATTGTTCGACCCCGGCGCTCCAAAAAAGGCATGCCAAATCCACAAATCCTGTGACGCCGTAACCTCAAGCATAATAGTAGGAACACCATAGTCACCTCTCGTATATTGCCCTCTCAACGCTCTAGGACAATTCCTCCATTCGACATGGGTACAATCGATGCTACCAAGCATGCCGGGAATGTGATGCTTAGCTTCATGGGCCTCGTATATGCGTGCAACATCGTGTTGAGTCGGCCTACGTAGGTACTCTCGGTCGTACAACTTAATGATGGCATCACAAAAATAATCAAGACTTTCTTTCATTTATCTTCCCCCAATCTCCACCTCATAATTTCTTTTTCATTTATTTTTAATACCATTTCATTTCTTTTTCATTTCTTTTTAATACCATTTCATTTATTTTTAATTTATTTTTAATACCTTTCATTTCTTTTTCATTTATTTTTAATACCATTTCATTTCTTTTTCATTTATTTTTAATACCTTTCATTTCTTTTTCATTTATTTTTAATACCTCATCATTTCTTTTCATTTATTTTTAATACCATTTCATTTCTTTTTCATTTATTTTTAATACTATATAATTTTAAAAACTATATAAAAAACATTAAAATTATTAAAACATCACATTTTATTAAAAATATTAAAAAAACATTACAACATACTAAAAAAAACATTACGACTTGCTAAAAAAAACATTACGACATACTTAAAAATAAAAACATTACGACTTGCTCAAAAAAAACATTACGACATACTTAAAAATAAAAACATTACGACATACTTAAAAAAAAGTAAATTACGACATAATTAAAAAAAAGCCAAACTACTCATTAAGATATGGCAAGTCTTGAGCCGCGACATGCTCCGTGAGGTCGAATCGAAGACGGTGATGGACATCCTCGTCTTGTATCTCGTCGTATACATCACCGTTATACACTGCTTCCACCGGCGGATCCATGATATGAACTGGTGATATCGCCCTACCATCGCGCTTTATGATCATGTTATGCAAAATACACACCGCATAGACATATTGACCAATTTTCTCTTTGGTCATAGGCCGGAGAGGTCGAATGAGAATCTTCCATTTTTCTTTAAGCACACCGAATGTTCGCTCCACATCTTTTCTTGCTGCCTCTTGTAACCTCTTGAATTTCTTTTCTTTTGGGTCGGTAGGATACAGGTACGCTTTAAGGTCGCCCACTTGTTGTAGATTCCATCGGTAAGATGGTATCCGCGTTTGTAATAGCGTCCATTCACATAAAATGAACTATCTGGAGCCGTTCCTTGTATCTCCCTAAGATACAAGTCAGATTGATTCAAGAGATCATTGTTCGACCCCGGCGCTCCAAAAAAGGCATGCCAAATCCACAAATCCTGTGACGCCGTAACCTCAAGCATAATAGTAGGAACACCATAGTCACCTCTCGTATATTGCCCTCTCAACGCTCTAGGACAATTCCTCCATTCGACATGGGTACAATCGATGCTACCAAGCATGCCGGGAATGTGATGCTTAGCTTCATGGGCCTCGTATATGCGTGCAACATCGTGTTGAGTCGGCCTACGTAGGTACTCTCGGTCGTACAACTTAATGATGGCATCACAAAAATAATCAAGAGTTTCACGTGAAGTTCTTGCGGCCATGCATAAGTACTCGTCATACTCATCGGGCGCGTTGCCCGTTGCGAGTTGTCTAACGGCCGACGTGATCTTTTGTATCGTCGTGAAACTTCTCTTGCCTCGAGCGTCGTATCCTTCTTGAAAATATGGGAAGTTTGCTTCAATGTTGTCTACTATGGATAAAAACATACTTTTATCCATACGAAACTTGCGACGAAAATAAGCGTCGTCATACTTTGGTTCTTCAACGAACCAATCGTTCATTAGAGTTTGAAGACCAATATCACGACGGCGATCTATACTTTGACGGGGTCGTAATTCACTAGAGCTTGCGGTGTCTTGAAGATATTTATGTGCTTTAAGCAAAAATTGCAAAGAACTACCCGTGGATTCGTCGGAAGAAGTAGGATAATTTAAATCCTCAGACGAAGAATCGGATGACATGTTTTTTTTTATAAAAGGGATTGAGATTTGGTATATAATTTGAAAGAAAGAGGAGAAGAAATGGAGAAGAATGGTGTTTTATTGTTTAAAAATTGTGAAATGGTGTTGGTTTTATAGAGTAAAAGGTTAAATAATTAATAAAATATTTTTTTTTTAGTTTGAACGGTCATAGACCGTTAGGGGGGGGGGGGGGGGGGGGGGGGGGGGGGGCACCATCCTTTTTGACTACCCAATCAGCCACTCTCTCTCTTCCTTCCTTCTCTCTCTCCTTCTTCCCTCCATCGGGGTTCTTCACCGAATTGCTCCCTCTCTCTCCTGTGGGTAACCGCCGGCGGCGATGTGCCCGCGCGGCCCCGCTAGCGAGAAACCCCTTTCCCTGTGACCACTCCCTCCCCTCTTATAGTTTGAGAAAATAAATCATTTTATTTTATAAACTAGCATTAACTAGTATTAATACACATATGATGTACGGGCTGACTATATATATTGTACTATTGATTATAAGGATTAACTATATATATATATATTGAACGATTGATATTTTATAAAGAAAGTTTGAACACGCCTCATCATACATATTTAGTCACTCAATAATAACCTAATAGTTAAAAACATGCTTCATAAACGTAACTAGCAATACCTAATATTTCTTTTGATATTAGTTATAGTATAACCTAATTTAAAGTCATGATGGTAAAACATAACTCATATCTGATGGATAAATAATTAAAAGCAAGAACTATAAATAACTAGTTTAACACATTCTATAGATTAGAATTAAGTCAATGTGTTGGTGGCATTGGTAAGGTCTTAAACTTTGGGGAAATCCACCAATGATCGAATCTCATTTCCTACATTTGTAGCAGTGGATTATTGAAGGGTTTTCGAGAGTCCTGGGTTTCATCCCAGGCATGCGTGATTCGAGATCCGCATACTGCCCAATTGGATGTCAATGTGGTGTCTCGAATGCTAAATGCTAACTACTAACTCGCTGTTAAAAAAAGATAAAAAAATTGCTATATATTATAAATAACAATATGTCTTCAATTATACATACAACTAAAATAACAACGGTGAAAATTGATAATTATGGTGACAATTAATAACAAAAATTTTAATATAAAAGTTTAATTGTATTAGTTATCTACTTATCTATATCGTTAATTAAAAAAGTGAATTCTTTATGGTTTTCATAACTAAAAAATAAGATTTTTAAGGTAAATTTAAATGGACCTATCTTTTAATAAATCTATCTTAATCTTAATCTTAATATATACTATAAGACAGTTGAATTAATGACTTATTAACCAATCAAATCGCTCAATTTCATCAAATTGACTATCTCTTATGTCATCATTTAGATTAACTATAAATTAAAAATCTAATAATCATTATCCAAATATATTATTATATTAGTATTTATATTAATTTGTAGAAAAAGTCTCATTAATTTACATTTTTTTCCATCAATAATTTACACTTTTTAACCCTGAATACTTAATTTATATTTATTTTTAGCCATCAACTTGAAAGATTTTTTTAAAATTTAATCATTTAATTAATTAAAAAAATTTCAACATATGGAATATTGTCTACAAAAAATTATTTCAAAACCTAATGACTTATTAAACAATCAAATCACTCAATTTCATCAAATTGACTCCCACTTATGTCATCATTTAGTTTAATTATAAATTAAAAATCCTAATAATTATTATCCAAATACAATATTGATAATGTCGTCCAATTTAATAATATATTAGATTAGATTTTTATAAATTATTAATATTAATATTTAATTTAATATTTAATATAAACACAATATGAACTCTAGATACCTATCCCAAACACAATAATAGATGACGATATACAACATCTTATCCTAAACACAATCTATTTATCATAAGACAGATGATTGAAAATAAACCTATTTGTGTTATGGGCCCGTATCATGATCAAAAACATATACTTAAATGTCAAGTATATGATCACAAGTATGTTTATATTTTAATTCTTAATTATCTTTCATAATAATATCACAATATGAGTACAAGTGGTTTCAAAAAATTCTTTAATAGAAGAATTATTGTAGCACATGCCTTGTGGAATGACTACGATAAACAATTCCATCAATATGTCTCAGCTAATAATGACAGTGACGAACATGTGATTATTGTACTACAACTTGCAAAGTATAACACTTGGAACCGTATATCTTCAAAATTATAAACTTTTATTACTTAAATGTATGAAGATCTAATATTGATAATATCGTAAATCTCGTGTCTAGTGTTGGACATGGGTCTAAAATCTAACATCAATTTTCTTTTAATTTATTGGTTGATATATATAAATGATTTTTTAAATTTTATACTTTAAGTATGAAAATTAAAAAAAGTTCAACGCAAGCAACACTTTTCTGAAGATTCCTAGAAATTTGTATGTTCATAACGACAAAGTCTTGTCCGTCGATACCAAGTTCGATACCTACAACATGTCAACATGTGTACCGCCGTCCATGCACGTTGAAAAGGAATATTCTTTAGAACGAGAAATGAAAACCGTCTTTTTTCTTTCTTTTTCCTTTTTTTTTACAGCAAAGGGAATTTTATTAGAAACGAACCGACTAGGAAGATGCAAGTAGTTAAAAAAATACAAACTCTATTTAATAGAATTGGTGGCTCATTGGTAAAGACTTTAATCTTGATAGGATCCATCAAGTTCGAATCTTACTTCTCACCTTTGTAGAGATGAATTTATTAACCAATTCTTCTTTGAAGAGTTAGTTACCTGCTTGTATTACGGTGGGTCTCCATGTGTGGATGTGTCCATCTCTAATGACCCAAGTTCAAAACCGATCACATGTGGTGGATTTTTTCGTCACCTAGCAGAACTAACTCAGTACACATAGCCTTACATGGTGGTAGTGTAGCTATCTGGTACACAGGATTAAGGGGTTCCCTGACTTTAAAAAAAAAAAATACAAACACTCATGCCCGTCCACAAGCAGTATGTCATCTCTACCTACATGACATTGATCTAGTCCAACTCAACAAATCCGTCGCCCAAGTATTCCATCATATGTATGAAGAAGAATCTCCAGGAGAGGGAGAGATTCTTCATTCGCATAGGTTGCTTCGTCTTCAGGGAGCTATCGGGGTTGGTGCAGTCAATGTCCGCGATTGCATGGTAAGCATATGAGGAAGAAAAAGTACAATGTTACTATCATCCAATATTGAATCTGCATAGGCCATTAGATTAAAATGTGTGGAAGGAAATGAGGAGCATGTAAGGCGTGGTTGATTGAAGCTTACATAACCCTGTCTTAGTGCATCAAAAGACATGTGCTTCCATAATTTAGTAATACTCACAGTATTTCTTTCGGTAAGAAAATCAGCTTGGGGTGTGTTTAGTTAATTTGTCTTGAAACTTTTTTTTTTTTAAAGAATTAGTAACAAGTAGTAGCTTGTAATTTGAGTAAGTAATTAGATTCTATAGATGACTTTGTTCCACATCTACTACTTGTAATTCATTTTATATAATAAATATAGTATATTAAAATTAATATTAATATTATTTATATTAATTAACTAAGATAAGGACATTTATATTATAAAAATCAGTGTTTACTATTCTATGTATTGTATATAAAGTAAACATTTTATTTTCTTGATATGAATAAAAATTATATTTTATAAACATTTTCATACATTGAAAGCTATTAATCAACATTCCATATCTACATTGAAGTACAACAACACACAACAATTATATCTTAAGGAACAAAATGCATTATGTGTTCCCGTGGTATCATATCTTTTGCAAATTTGCTCCAACCAAAGTGGTGATTTTGGGCCAATAAGTTAGACCTTTTAGCAATCTTTGTCCAACATTGATTTTCCGTTTGGTATTCTCCATCAGTGAGCCCATGTTTCACACTTGTGATGAATAGTATAGTCTTTTTACAGCACTAAGGACCATTCTTGCCAATATTTTTTTCACGTGTCCTAACACTATTAATTTAAAACTTAAGACTAAAATAAATAATAAATATTCATCTATATCACCTTATTTATCAAATGTAACTAAAAAAAGGTCTTTAGGCCACAATAACAACCATCATCACTTCTGTTCACCCAAACCAAAAACCATGGTTATGTACACAATACACTCATCCAATCTAATCGATTCTAATATTACTACTAAATTTTCAGTATAGTTATCCGATAGCAAAACATCAAAATTAATTCTTAATTAGCCCAAACACAAAGTATTTTTGAAGTGAGTTAAGTGGAGTTGAAACTCAAAGTGGGTTTGATTAAAGAAAAGCTTGATTTTGGAAGAATTGAATCTATATCAAATGAACTCCGTTTGGGACAAATAAATAGTCCATGGAATCGTCGCACTGTCCTCTACAATCCCCGACAGTCACCGTTATCGGAAAACGCCACAACCGTCGCTAGAAAACAAAAACATCCATAAAGACTTTAAATTTCAAGCTGAATATTTTGGGGTTTAGAAACCTGACATTTAGACCGTTAATCAAGAATCCCACCGTTGGATCATAGCGTATAGGTGTCATGAGTCTCTAGTTAAAATTTCATAACGATCGACGATCCAATCTCCTTGAAATCACCGATCTTTTCACTGATTTCAATAAAAACGGGATTTTCATCTTTTTCTCTACACTTTCTCTTTTTTCCTTTTTATTTTTGTTTGAAAAACTCATCAGCTATCAAGTATTATTTTAAAATTACTATAATTGGTGTTATTTGTTATTGTGAGGTTGATTTAAATTCATATAAAAAAGATCAGATGTATATCTTATATATTTTTATATATTTAAATTCATTCATCAAGAATTAATTATTGTTATTGAATGGTTTATGGGTTGTGTTGTATGGAAGATTGTAAATAGGGATATGAAAAAAAATTAAAGCAGATCTAGAGAGTTTTTGTTTGATGGAAGTGTAAGAAGTAAATGATGGTTTGAAAGTTTTATGTTTCTTAATAATTGTTTGTATTTATTTATATAGGAAATGATGATTAACTGCAAACAACAGTGGTTTTCCAATAATCCCGTCACTTATAGATATATCCAAAATTTTCATTTCATTAATAATCCCGTCACTTATTTTTCTTAAAATTAAAAACCCCTCCTTTTTCTCTCAATTTTTGTTTCCCAAATTTTCATTATCCTCCCGCTCCATTTAGTTCCCAAATAAGTTTATCTTTTTAGGTTCCTTCGACATTCAGTGATTTGGTTGATTCCACTCAAATTGGGTTTATTTCGATTATCTTATAATGCTATCAGAGTTTTGGCTCAAAATTTTGGTTAGGTTTTCTGTTCTATCTCGATCTTGACTTGGCTCTTTGTTAGGGTTTGATCCTTCATATTTATCTTCTGTTGCCGTTGTGTAGGATATAATGTATAATAATTGATAGTTAGCGCTATTGACCTGATTTTATCCTTCACATATTAATTACTTACTTTTTGGTTCAAACATAGAGGTGTATACAACTATATCAGCACTATGTGTACCACAACAACTAATCGTATAGTGAATACGTTTTATGCTATTAAGATGTTTGGTAGAATGAAGAATGTCTTACGGTAATATTGTACAATTTTTATAAATAGTTTTTTGTTGGGGTTTGAACTATTTGTTGACCCGCTAAAATATATTTCTAGGAAACTTTAATAGTGTTTGTGTATACTATACTAGATGAGTGTCCACGCGTTGCAGCGGTATTATTTAATAAATGAGAAACTTTAATAGTGTTTGTGTATACTATACTAGATGGGTACCCGCGCGTTGCAGCGGTATCATTTAATAAATGATGGTTAAGTGTGATGGTATCACATGCGTATGGCGAAAATCTTACTAAAACAAAATGTATGAAACAATATATTATTATTACAACTTCACACAACATAATTCCACTAATACTCTTTACCTGACTATAGTAAAGTACATACGCATTGCGCTTGCGGGTCTGTTTTCTGTTTATGTAAGAAATGAAAACGAATAACATAATTGTGTGACGAATGATAACAAAACAAACATGAAAAGTGAATGTAAGAGAAATTCTTGGATAGTCAAAGTAACAACCAAGTTTATTTCTTAACTTTGTAATTACCATGTGTATACCAAGAGTAACATCCAAATAACTTCCAAAGTCACACTTGATGATAACATGTTTTTTTTTTAAACAAAAAATCCTTCTTGCTCGAACTTTGACCATTTGGTAGATGCTATGACATCTGCACTCTTATAATAAAAACTATATGAGCATTTATAAAGATTAAAAAGATATCAACAACAACAAAAAAGTTGGCAGAAGTATCAACAAAAAAGATTAATAAGAGATCAACGATAAAAAATAAAAAGAAGACCTTATAAAATGCACTATAAAGTCTTTCGGGTCAAGTCATACTAAGAAATACCTGGTTGGCCTTGACCTTTTTGACTCACTGCCAAAAGTATTCATTTGCACCATGAAATAGATCGATGTAAGAAACTGAAACTAACTTGAAGGCTTTATTACTTGAAAGCATTAAAATCGATTACTTTGAGATCTTATGAAAGGCAAAATGTAGATACAGTCATACAGACATAATACCTGAAATCAAACTTACATATTAACTTTATACTCGTATCTATCTTCTCCTTAAGTTCTTTGGCTAAACGACATTGCATATATATGTGGAACTTGCATTTGAAACCGCTGCGTAAATGTCATTGAAACGTGGCATAACCAGAAGCATAATCAGAAGGAAATTTCAAAAAAGTATTATGTTTACCTCATACGGAGAATTTTCTATACGATCACCACGAAAAAATTCACCAAGATTCTCAACGTCCACGACTTTACTTGGGCCTTATGATGCTTCCTTTAAAATGCTTGCAGATAATAACTCATTAAGTCATTCTTTATCAATCTCTATTCAACAACTCAATTAAAATATCTACTACACGTCTATAGCAAATTCATCTATAACGAAATATATTGGGTCAAAGCACATATATAGTCCAAGTCAGTAAGAGCCATCTACAACTGAATAGACCTGCTCAAAGCACATAGTCTATTCATTGTCTACAACATGTTTTATTAAAAAACTTTTAGAACGGCAGATAACATGTTTTATTAAATTAGTCCATTGCTTTTAAATAGAGCTTCTGTTATAAAGAACAAAGTTCATGTAAATGCTAAGTATACATATAACCTTTTGTTCCATTGTATACAATGCACATCACTTTCTACCATTATTACAACATACTTAAATTTAACACATTTTTATGGTATAAGTACATTAGAAAACATAATAAAGTGTGTGTTTTAATCTATTTTTGTTTAATTACCAGGAGTGAAATAAAGAGGTTGTCAAGTGGTAATGGCGGCACCATCTATCTATAATGTAAAAACGGTAAATATCAGAATAAATATTAGAAACGAATAAAACAAAAATCATAAATAATAAGAAATTAATACAAGCTAAACCAAGAAAAACCCATAAATAATCATAATATGTCTTGGCGAGATGGATGGTGGTGGAAGTAATAACGGAGCAACCGGTGGGGCGTCGTCGAAACGGTGGTGGTGTCTGGTGTGGTAGGTGGTGGTGATGGACAGATGTGGCGGTGATGATGATGATTCCGGCGGTTGGTGGTGATGACAGAAGGTTTTGGTGATGGTGAGGATGATTACGGCGATGGTCGGCGTTGGTTGATAGTGATAACTTCGGCAGTACAGGAAATTAGAGAGGAGCGCCGGATGATGTGATGATTCCGATGGGATTTAGAACACTGTGTGTGTTTGAGGCGGTTGATGATGGTGGTGGGGTTGATGTTTGTGAGAGAAAGAAGGGGATACAAAGAAAGGATTAAGATCTTCTAAAGTTACTTCAACCATTGGATTAAATCCAATGGTCAAGATTAAAACACTTTTAATCTTAATCATTGGATTTAATCCAATGGTTGAAGTTACTCCAACTTCACCTATGAAGTTGGAGTAACTTTAAAGAATAAGTTGGAGTAACTTTAGAGAATCTAAATCCTATAAAGAACCCGTGTGATAGATTTTGTTAGGTTTAAGGGTAGTTTGAGAATATTGTAAAAAGTGCTTATCAACCTAATTGGTATTCCTAAAAATCAACCTAATTATAGGATGATGACAAGTGGAAAAATCAGGGTGCAAGATTAGGAAAGAGAATTAGTGGAATCCACATGTCAAATTCTTAAGGTATTAGGTTGATTTTTAGGCACATGAGTTAGGTTGATTAATCATTTTCCGTCTTAAAAATAAGAGTCTTATGCTTTATAAGGAGGTATAGATTTATATATAGGGAAAAGAGAATATAAGGCTGTCCGGCACCTGAGCTTAGGTGTGGAACCCCTCACATACAATTTTTTTAATATATTTTTTTATTAATGAATAAATGATTGGGCCCTATGAATTTTATGGATTAAAAAAACAATATGTGAGTGTCCAAACCTAAGCTTAACTACCTAACAGTCTTATATTACCATCCCCTTATATATATTGCTATGCATAGTCGTCTGTCTTTTCGGTATGCTTATAAAGATACAATTATCTCACTATTTTGTCATATGGATGAAAGAAGATCAATATTTTCATGTTATTGTGGTATGTCATTATGATAAACATATATAATTCCTTTTTTTTTAAAAGGTAAACTTTATTCACAAACCGTCAACTCACACAAATGCGGAGTGGCTATATATCTTTACAACGTAATATTCATATACAAATGTTAAAAGAATTCCAATCTTGCCAATTCAAATCTCTATATCTCGTCCTACTTTTGAACCATAGGTAACTCGTAGTCTTGATATCATGAAGAACCATTTCAACGATAATACTCCCACCATTAAATTTCGCGTCGTTCCTAGCCTTCTATAGACACCAACATGATACAAACACAATACCTTTGAAGACCTTACTAGTTCTTTTCGATAACCCCACATTTTGACTGACGTCAAAAAGATCTTTTATGGAGAAAAAGAAAAGTGGGCCAACTTTGCACCAAGTACTAACTCTATACCATATGTCCATAGCAATCTCGCATGAACATAAGATGTGCTCGATCGATTCTTCCATTTCATTGCAAAGCCCAAAGTCCACATTACCGAAGTTACAGGTTTAAAGCCAATAAAGTAGGAACACGATCAATAAAAACTCTCCACATAAAGAGTTACTGATGGGTTTTAGGCATTACAAACTAACTTTAAACTTTTAAGGGAGCATGCAACCTAAAACAGGATCTATGTTTTCACAATTGAACCTATAACTATGAACATAAAATAAGAACCCTAATACCCTAGTAAATAATCGAAAATTACTAAAGAAAATAAATAAATAAATAAATAAATAAGATTACATACCTTTTAGTTGTTATAGTAAACAACTAAAATTATCCCTCTGGATCTCTTGGAAGCAAGCACCATAAATGTCGTGCCTCTAATGGAATCACACCCGACGACTCAAAATTTAATTAAGTGTGGATGAACTATAGAAGAGTTCTTCCAAGAGGAGAAAGAAGGAGGCGAATACTCAAGCCAAGAATGTGCAAAAAGAATGAATCCCTAAGGCCCTATTTATAGCCTTGGATATCCTCCATGGTTTTCCTATCCCACCGATGTGGGACAAATTTCTCAAAATAAATTTTTCTTCTCCTTTATCACTTCTACTTATTTTGAGTCTCGAGGGCAACCCAAAAGGACTGTGCTTCTATCAATTATAGTTATGGCTTAGACACCTAATTCAACAGTCTCCCACTTGGATAAGTCTAATAACTATTATTGCCAATATAACTTCCTAATTGATCAGCAAATTGTAGCCTCCAAAAGCCGTTGTCGAACTCTGACCTAGTCAGTTACGTGTCCTAAGATAAGAGATCATATAATCCTTCGTTCTACAAGATATCATTTGAACATGAGACATGGAACATAATCAATCTCATTGTCCAGTACTTTGTTTTCCGATTTCTGATTTGTAATGACATAAAACTTCTAATTGAACAAATCAATTTAGTCCTGGTCGGGCCCGACACTATATGTCAACATCAAATCATCGAGGGGCCCAAAGATATCGCTTTTCCCGTTAGGGCAAAAGGAACGAATAAACTTTGACTTATATGCTTGCACCATTTACTCATCAAATCATGCACAATAACACGTTTTATAACATCATGTTACTGATGCGTTTACACATTATCAATGCACAACTGACTTGTAAACCACAACTCATATATCTCCATTTAAAAATTATAAGATATTATCGTCTCAGAATTACTCGTGATAAATTCCATGAAGTAATTCTCTGTCATGGAACTCGATACTAAGATACTCTCCGCCTCTATCTGATCGGAGCATCTTTTTCTTCGTTCCTAATTGATTCTCGACTTTTTGCTTAAACTCTTTGAACTTTTCAAATGTTTCTGACTTATGCTTTATTAAGTAGATATAACCATATCTGCTATAATCATCAGTAAAAGTCACATAGAATCGATTAGCATCCCTTGTGGCTGATCTGAAGGGTCCACACACGTCTGTGTGTATGAGATCCAACAAACCTTCACCTCTTTCACAAAATCCAGTGAAAGGTGATTTTGTCATCTTACCCAAAAGACAAGATTCGCATGTATCATCTGACCTTAGGTCAAATGATTCCAACACCCATCCTTTTGGAGTTGAGCCATGCGTTTCTTGTTAATGTGTCCAAGACGGCAATGCCACAAGCACACTTTGTCTATACCATTAGACGAATCAATTTGAAATACACTATTACCTAAGTTGTCTACACACATCACACTTTCATACACACCATCACAAGGTAAAGCTTCGAAATAAAAATGCCATTCTTATAAGCAGAAATAGAACCATTCTCATCATTAAAAGAAAATCTAAAACCTTGTTTGAACAATGCATGAAAAGAGATAATGTTTCGTGTCATTTCTGACGAGTAGCGACAATTCAATAAATCTAAATTAACACCATTACTAAGCACTAGACTATAAACTCCAATCTTGGTGACAGGTGAAGATCGCCTATTCCCCATGATCAAGTTCATTCTACCATGCTCCACATCCTCACTTTTTCTTAGTCCCTGCAAAATAGAGCAAATGTGGAACCCACATCCTGTATCAAGGACCCAAGAATTAGAAGATGATGGGTTAATAGATGAAATAGTGTATATACCTGCAGTAGATGGATTCACTTTGCCATCCTTTAAATCTTGCAGATACTTTGGGCAGCTTCGTTTCCAATGTCCTTTGTCGTTGCAATAGAAGCAAGTGGCCTCTTTGGGATCAGAGACAGGGGTAACATCAGAACTGGTTTTTACATGAGACTTTCCCTTCCAGTTTTGCTTGGGAGGACCTTTCCCCTTCTTCCCATTTCCTTGACGAATGGCTAGAACGGTAGTATTAGCAGGAGCGGGAGTATCACTCTTTCCCATCATCCATGTTTCAGCTGTTCTTAGGAGGTTGTGCAAATGAGCCAATGTGGTCTCATTGTTGTTCAAATGATAGGTCAAGATGAACTGATCATAACAACTAGGTAAGGAGTTCAAGACTATGTCAATAGCCAACTCCTCATCAATATGCACATTTAGCCTCACAAGGTGATCCACGTATCGTTGCATCCTTTGCACGTGGCCGCTGACAGACTCTCCGTCCTTAATCTTCAGCAGCACCTTCCTCATCAGCATCTAAGAAGAAAATTGGGCTTAAAAGAAAAACAGATGATCAGATGGTGCATTTAGATCTTCCTCCCATCTCTGGAGATGCTGCACTGGACACAAGACTACCAGCAAGGGTTGTGTTTCAAGAAGGGCTCGTTATTGAGAACCCATTTGGCATGTTCTATACAAACTATCAGAATCATCAACTCTTCTTCAGAGTGAGTGATATTAAGAAGGCCTCAGTGGGTTTCTTGATTGGAATAAGAAGAAGGTGTGCTGACACAACCAACAATAGAGCCTTTATTGACATTATCGATCATGAGTTGTTGCAACCTCACAGACAAGCTGATCTATCGCTGAGAATCATCAAGAATGAAGTTGTTTGGAATGAATTGGGAAGAAGACAAATATAATAGAGTAGTTTATGATTATCAGTATGTAACACTCTATTTTGATATAAAGGACATCTTTCAGT
>CM067170.1:133034406-133139337 GCA_034093135.1 Erigeron breviscapus | reverse complement strand
ATTCAAGTGATCGAATCAAGATTCATCATCTTCCGTTCATTGAAGATTCACGTGCACCCACTTAGATCGTATCTATTTTATTGTCTTGCAATTCTATTTCTCAAACGATTGGTACATCATGTTCTTCCTTTATTTTGATTGTTATTTCAATTTAATCATGAGTGGCTAAACTTTCAATCATCCACCTTGATGAAACTAGACGAATGATGTGATTAATGCCTAAAGTTTGTGTTACTAGTTCATATTTAGTTAACCGGCTCTTAAGCCATGACCAGATAATAATTCTCTCCAGTGACCACAGTGCTCGTTTCTAAGTCACTGGATCGTGTCTGACATTGTTAAGCATCATGTTCTATTCATCCTAATTACTACGGTTCTGGATCCCTCGGTTACAAGTGAATCACCTTTTACATCTAGTTATAGACTGACTAGTGTTTTCCATCCTTATGTATTAATCCTAGTGTATGATTATAGACCGATCATCAAAATTAAATCAATACATGCAGATATAAAACCGATAATAATATGAAGAACTAGTAAAACAAGGATCTACGATAAATAGTAAAACACACTCCAACAGATCTAACAAACAAAGTAAAATAAATAAACGTCTACATGATCACATCGATCCAAACAAGTATTCAGCCTACTAGCCTGACATTATTAAAGGAATAACAAAGTCTGAAAAGATGAAAGACATTGTTTACCAACTGAAAGTAAAATAAAAGAGTAGATCTAGGATGAGGATGAAGATCGGAAGGTGTTAGAAGCTCGAAAACCTCCTTGGAATCTGCAAAGTCGACCTAGGGTTGAATATGGGCGGCTAGGGCTGCTGAATCGGCTCTCTCTTAGGGTTTTGAGGGTTACTTCGACTTAAATAGTGTTCAAAGTCGGTTGCTGATCTGGGCCGCCCAGCGGCGCTAGATGGGCTCCCAGCGGCGCAGGGTATGGGCCAGTGGCGCTGGCAAAGTGCCAGCGGCGCTGGCAGCTCCTACTGCTTCTCGCGTTGCTTCGTTCGGCTCCCGAATCACCTCCTTGTGTCTTGTAACTTCATAGGCCTTCATCTTGAGTCACTTGATGCCATTTACCCTCACTCTCATCTTCCGTGAACTTGCATAATCATACGATTCATTAAGTACCGATAGTTCTGGAATATTAACTCATTTAAGACATAGAAATGAGGCCTTTCGATAAGTGTTTTTATCACAAAATGGACGCTCATCAGGTATAGATCAAAATCTTTGCCAAATATCAGTCATTTACATCTATATATTTCGTCCATACCTGAACTTGTTGAGTATTGATTGGTAGGAAACGTTTTTGTTGTTAGATTTGACGATTTCGGGTCATTCGGTTATTATTATTGTAATCATTTGGTATCTTCAGATTTCCTACAGGTATGAAATCATTGTTAATGTCATTTTGATATTTCAATAGAACCAAAATAGGGTTCATATCTGGTCTTGAGGTTTGATTTGGATTCGATTGCGGTTGTGAGTCGATTTAGGTCATTTTGGGTGTCAAATCGATTGTATAATAAGTGTAATGAATCTATAAAACAATTGATGATTTCATAAGGTAAATTGATTCATATTTTGGTATATATGAACTGTATAGGTCGTGGTTATTTGCCATGGATGTTTGATGGTCGAAATTGCTTTCAAAACGATAAGGATTTTGAGGCCTGAAACTGTGTCATAATGCAAAAATCATATCTTTTCTATATGAAATAGTTAGGAGATGAATCTTACATTTTTGAAAAGATCTATGTGTCCTATAAATTTTATATGAACAAAGTTCCTTTTGATTTTACTCAGAGGTGGGCGAAAAATGTCGATTTCCAATAGTAATCTGATTTCGGGCAAATTGTGCAGGCCTGTTTTGAAAATGTCATAACTCATTCATTAGAGCTCTTCAAGAGTCAAAACTTATATTTCTGAAAAGGTGTTTGAGTCCTTTACATTTGTTAAGAATTGCGTTTTGTCTCATTTTGTCGTCTTGTATGCCAAAAGTAGTCTACAAAATTGAAAGTAGTCAAAAAGATGAATGTAGTCAAAAATAGACTAGTAGTCTACAAATAGATGAAAGTAGTCAACAGTGAATATTATTCGACACGAATATAAGTTAAAGGTCGATTTAGCCTTGTTTATACTCGTTAATTGATCCTATATTCATTATAGGTAGTCGGGAATACTTGCTTTGCACGGTGCCTTAGTTATCGTTTGTGTGCACTTCTACGAGGTAAGATACACAACTTTGACACGCTGAGAGTTCAACAAAACATAGTTTTCATATAATAACTTCCCCAAATGATATCTTGTTTGCTTATGAGTTTTCGGGATTATATCAAAGCCTAAAATGCTACCCCGATGAAATGTATTGAGATGTGATGCTATTAGACGTTATGAACTATTATGTACTGTCATGCAATGTTTTTAGATGATATATAAGATGCCATGATATGAAATTCCTTGAGAGGGTTATGACTTAGTTCATCTGGGTTATGACTTAGTTCATCTGGGTTGTGAATTTGTTCATCTAGAGTGTGAAATGCTAAGAAATGCTATAAAATGCTGTAAAATGCGATATGTGATAATGTTATGTGAAATGTGCATGAAATGCATGGCTTATTCATCTAGATCACTAGACTTTATAAGTTGCCATGACACGTGCACATTTAAGGGCCGAAACGTTAAAATGATATTATATGATGAATGTTTAGGTAACATAAACACCTAAACTATAGAGATGCAAATCGAGCTCGTAATTTAGATGAAAGTGTTAAGCTTAACCCGTACTTGCCCTTGCCCGGCTAGTGCGTAGATGTGGTTGCTTGGGTGGCTCCTTGCAACATAGTAAGATGTGATTGAGTAACTCCGGGAGGCCTAACCAGCCCCATTGTCTTGAACATACGGACTACTTTCGGGATTGGCTTGCCATTCCTTAACGACATTGATGGACCGTCGTAAGGCTTATCCATCTAGTCGGGTGTGAGGTTCCCTGTTAGGTCTCATGACCGCCTACACACAAACTTACACCTATATGAGATGTGTGACTTATGTCACAATTACAAAGATGTTAGATGATTATATGAGATGTGTGACTTATGTCACAACTACAAAGATGTTTAGATGTTATATGTGAGATGTAAAAGATAACTAGGCACATTTAGGATGATCCATCCTATATGAAAGATGTTTAATGTAAGATGTGATGATTTGTGATAATATGTGCCTTAAAGATGAAATGTGACTTTTCCATAATGTTTAAATGGACAAATGTTTTATAAATGATGTGTTATCTTATTTAATTACTTCGTTAGCTAACACTTTCTCTTTTTAAATGTGTTGTGCCCTCAGGTCCAACATTAGTGAGCAGGTAGATGTGAGAAGATGCGAGGCATGGGTAGATGATCTTGAAGCTGGCTTTAGTTTACCCATAGTTGCTTCTCATTAGACATTTGACGTTTATTTAGATGTTATTGACTATGTAGTTACCTTTGATGTCGGTTGTTTAATATTAGGCAATCGTTGGATTTCCATTTGAACTATTTGTGATGACATTGCTAGTAACATCATTTAATAAATGAACTAAATAGGTCCTTTTGGTTTGGATTTTTAAAATTTACTTCCGCTATATTTTGACGTCGTTAGGTGAAAACTTTTGGAAATCCATATTTTTAAACGACGGGTGTTATAGTTTATCTGCTGAAGAAGAAAAAGAGCATGATGAAATGACAATTTCGGTCCTCACTTAATGACCAAAATAGACAGAGTTAAATGGAACAAGTGCAAGTGAACGGGGCCAAGTTTTATTAAAGGGCCCAAATCTAAATTTCTGGTATATATATAAGTGAGCACTAAGAGTAAAAGTGTTTATATAATACATGAAGATTAGATGTCACCAAAAAAAAAAAGAGAAGTCACAAATGCATCGATCATGCCGGTGTCACAAATTGAGGTGCATGAAACGTCGTCGAATTGAATGGGGTCAAAATGTTTCTGCATGTATATTTGCAGAAGCTTCAAAAGCAAGTAGGCGGAGGTACTTTTTGAATCCCCTGTCTTTGTAATTCTACCATAACACTGTCAAGTGCTGGCGGTTTTAGTCCAAGTGGAAGAGGCTGCCATGGCTTTGATAATATTTCTCCTATTGCATCATCAATCGTCTCTGTAGACTGTACGTTGCACCAAACTCAAACAATTATACCAACTTGCTTTTATTTTTCATTTATTTATATATATACATATTGCTGATATTTAATGAATCATAGCGTATTAGCATATATAGAAATAAAATTTTCACATTTTATGCGTAAAAAGTCTTAAATTTATTCACAAATTAAATTGCAAAGATTAATTTGAAATACCTGATTTATTAAAAAATTTAGCATTAGAAATTAGTTAATTTTTACACCATATATATAGGTGTAATTTTTTTTTTTATGAAATATATATATATACATGTAAAAAGATTTATGCATATTTTTAAAATGTGTAACAAACTGATGAATCAAAAGGTTGAAAATTAAAATTTGAAGTAATGATATTTTTGTTGTAGTAATGGATAAATAATACTTATATGTGTAATTGAAGGCATTATTAATTTAATTATGCATGACAAGCTGACATATTTTAAGAGACACTATTGGTACTACTTACAGGATGTAGATCTAACACTGGTTGCGGGCAAGATTGCCCAGTGGAAGGAGTGGCAACGCTTATGTTGGTGTCTGTTTTGTACATAGACGAGTGTGATGGTGGGATAAATGGGACTTGTACATGGGAAGTTGGAAATCTCTGCTGATGAGATATGATCATTAGAAAATAATACTATATCAACAACCAAAACATACAAAAAAATTACTATAACGTACGAATTTGAATAAAATAAACTAAGAAGAAGGAAAATAAATACCGTTTGTGGTAAAATTTGTGGAAGGTATGGTGGCTGCAAGGAAAACATGCACCTCTTAGATACAAATCGATATGAATATCATATCTATGCATATAGTATCTTTTTTTATAGGGAGTATATTACTACATCATATGTAATTTAAGTTTATATGACAAAAAGGTTAAGACATGTAAAATTACATGTAATTGATATATTCATATATAAATATTTATGTCAACAAATTCATTCACATGTGAACTTATGAAGTTATATGGATTTTATGTATATTTAACAAAAAATTTCCTGATATAACTTTTTTATTATTTTTGACATGTAAATAAAGAACTTGAAATCAATACATAATTTAATTAATTCTTGCAACTTTCTTGTAACATGATTATTATGTACGTAGAGAAAGTGAGGCTATAATATATATATATATATATAACCGGCTAGTTATATAGAGGTAGAGAGGAAGGTTTAATTACGTACTCTTTGATGATGGGGATGCCATGTTGGTGGCCAAACATGTGGTAAGTTAGGGGTTTGTTTTGACCACATAGGCATCAAAGGTCGATCCATGGAGGGGTGACCCCATACATGTAATGGCCTATAATGAGGAGGGAAGCCCATCGTTTGTGTTATTGGTGCAACCCAGTTTCCCTTGCCTCCTCCTCCGGTTGTTGTTCTTGCTGTCGTTGTTGGTGTATAGATTTGACGTCTTTGGCTCCAACTCGCCGCCTCTGCTTCTCTCGCAAGCAAATGTTTTCTGTGAGACCTATATTTCTGCACGAATTCATGTATGTACTCATAGATCAGTTTAAAAATAAGAAAACACATGCACAAATACACACATATATGTACGTATACAATGTACGTATACGTATATGAGAAAAACTAACAGAAACATTTTACTACTATAACATTAATTTGTATGTACGTTATTTGTTAATTAGTATTCGTATATATAATTAGAATACCGTTTTCTTCTTACGAAATGGCATCCGTGAATATAATTACTATATCATAATCGTAAATTATGTATGTGTATTATGTCACATATACTCCTATAATATTAAAGGGAAAAATAAAACGAACGTAAAATTAATGTGTATTATGTCACATATATATGTTATCCATATATCTAAGTATATTATAGTAATTTTAAGGTCAAAAATGATATATATGGAGGTTGAAAATGACTGGTATTGATTTAATTTGCAATCAATTCAAGTTAACTGAAAAGGCCAAGGAAAACAAACAAAACATTGCATGCCACATCTCTGTCGTCGTCGTTTCTTTGTGATCAATAAAGTTGTCTTTTTGGAACATAATTACTTTGTTCAAGTTTTAACAAAAAGTATGCATGTGAGTATCGTCGACCGTATTCAGTTTTTTTTGAATAATGTGATGTTTGACATTTTTAACCAGGAAGAGATTTTACTTAATTCATAATAGCTAGCGGAACTTAATTTTGTTACTACATAATTTAGCCTGATTATCACACACATATAGCAGAACATTGCAAAACTCCTAACTGCAATCAAATCATACACCTTAGAACAAATAAAGCCAAAAATAAAGTATTTTACTGTTTCATTTGTCCTTAAATAATAAAATTAAAATACCAGGTAAATATGGATGGACCAGTGGTACCGCTCATCAATTCTTTGCTGATTTTCACATAATTAGTTTTGATAGTGGGAAACAAATGCAAATAGAGAAATACTTATAAGTCAAAAGGTATATGTAAATGCGAAGTGATATTCGTACTATTTTTTTTTATTGATGTACCACAATTGTGTATTACTGGCTTGTACAGTTAGCTATACAGTTTGTATATAGTGGTATATTCATCAAATATGATGGTACGAATATCACTTCCCTATCTAAATATGTTGATTAAGGAATTTAAAAAAAAAAAGATATGTTGATTAACAAAGATATTCAAATGAGGCTTATTGTACAATGTTAATATACAACAATATTATATCTTCACATAAATATCATTTTAGCTAACACTAACTCATTAATATTTGTTAATAATTTTTATGTGGTCTTTATTCAGAAAGTGGTGACCTGTACATTAGCTTTTTTTAGAGATATAATACTAAACATGTTTTAAAGTATTGTAATATATAATAATAGGAAGCATATATGGTGTTATACAACGAAAAAAAATATAATATATGAATCACCACCCATACATAAAAACCACATAAATATATGCAAATTAGTTTTTTTGCCTAAATCACAAATCAGTTTTTTATGGATATTTTGTGAAACTTGAAAAACCAAGCGGTATTTTGATAAATTTAAGATGAACATTAAATATTTAAGCTATTTTCTCTTATATATATAACAAAATAAATTTAATACTAAAAGATATAATGAGTAAATGTATTAAAAGCTCATGTCTCATGAGATTTCATAATTCAATATGTTTTATGCCTAAACGAAATATCTAATAATACTTTTAAATCATTGATATATTTCTAATTAAATCGATATCATTCATGCTCATGTGCTAATAATATATATGGATATAAAAGCTAAGTTGTTATTGGGATGTTGTAACTAAATCTGATTTAGAAGATACAGTAATACTTAAAAACTAAAACCAACTGGGTTGAGACCCAAAACCCGTGGAAGACGCCATTGAGAGTTACTTTAATAATACTTAAAAACTAAGACAAAGAGTACTCTTTTAAGTATAGCTAATAAGTTAGTTCTATAGTACTAGGTATTAAAATTTGTTGTAATAATATGTACAGCAATGTTATGTATAATAGAGTATACCTGAAGATGGCTAGCAATGTTATGACGAGTAAGACAACCAATACCCATAATCTCAAGGATTCTTGAAGGGACTGCCTTATCCACCCCCAGCTGTTCCACCGCTTGAACGAATCTCCGATGTAGCTCAGGTGTCCAGTCAACCTTAACCATTATACATACATATATATATGTTATTGACGAGCTATGTGTATATATATATATAAATAAAATTGAAGTTCAATTTTTCTATCAATATATATAGTTAATGAATAACTCTGATGATATTAAGACGAACTGAAAGATCAAAAACCAAAAACTTGTTTTTTCTAGGGCTGAAAGTGACTGAAGATTGCAAACTTTAAAGAAGCTGGACTGAATTAATTATGAAAGTAATAAATGTTCTTCAATTTATATCTAGATAGATAGTGTTAGTTGGGATTTATATATGGAAAATAATATATCATAATATCATATTATGAATCTAGCTAATTTTTTGTATAATTTTGTCAAACGCGAAATCCGTTAACTTTCTCTACTAATTTCATAAATTGATTTTGGCATTTATAGTGATTCTATTGTTGGAAGGATGAATAATTTAAGAGGTTTCATTTGGAAGATTTATATATGGAAATTGATAAAATAAAAAAAGTTTATCTACAACAAAGGCTGCAGATCCATATAGTCATGTCTCCTTCAGACGAAACCCGTGAAGTGTCGCCAACACGTGAATTTATATACTTCAATTTAAAATCTTGTATTACCACTTTTATGCAAAAATATATGAATAAATCACCACTTTTTTGTTTCAAGATTTCCTGTACATTTATATATATATATATATTGTAAGTTTGTGCCGTTTTAAAGACATCATATCTTAGTAATCGATCAGTTAATTAGTACGGAACGTACAAAGAAATACAGTAGCTAATATATACATATAGTACTGTATTATTTAAGTGGGTAACCCTAATATTAATCTTTAAGCATGCAAAATATATTCTATATTTACCTTTACTTTCCTCTTCCCTTGAGATGAATTATTATTCTTGGATGAAGTAGAAGAAGATTTACGTCCTCCTCCTATATCGATATCGGTTTCTTCTGTATCCTTTGGGATAGGATTATTATTCCTGCTGCTTCCATTTCTTTTATTCACAGCCTCTGCTGCAGCTGCTACTTGTTCTTGTTTTGTTGATATATATTCATCAACACCGTATACACTAATACTATCGACACTCATATTGTTATTAAACTGTTGAGACGAATTGGAATCTTCACTAAGAGAGAAATCCCCGGCGGCCGAGGCTGCAAGGAATTCCGGGTCCATTTCCAAATCAGGCAACATCATGTCGTCCCTCCCGCGAGGGGGATCATCCATCCCCACAAATAAATCATCAAAATCAATACTTTCAAGCAGATTATCATCCGAGAAATCCGGAAATTCTACTTCTCCCACTGAAAACCCAATCATCTCACATCTCTCATCTCTACTTGCTTTGTTGGTGTTGGTGTTGTTGTTGTTTCCTAAAGGTGACATAACGGCTAACATTGTCAAGCAATTACCTAGCTAGACTCTGCAATTAGTATTTACAACACTGCACCCACTAGTACAAGATATATATATATATATATCACAATCACAATATATATATGTATGTAGATATATAGGTAATTGAGATGGATTGGTGTAGTTGTTGATTATTTGAAGATGATGATGATTATTTGTATTAAGAATGTCGGATGATAAAAAAAAAATGACTAGAGAATTTATTTTTAATTCCGATGGAACAAATAATGAGTAATAAATAATAATGTGATTGTTATGAGATGATATTGATCGATATGGATTATTGCAGTGTGAGGTTGGATCTCAACCACAACAAATTTTGAGTTGAGTCATTGACAGGGACCTTCTTTGTTTTGTATTTAAATACTTTTGGATTTTTTCTTCTTATAATATCATATCCATATACATATACATACATATACATATACATAACACTAAAATATATAATAGAGAATGTGTGGTTTGTGGGTCAGATTTTTTGGGAGCTTAAAAAAATGCATAAATTTTATGCGCATAAAGGTGCACTCGTGAGTTGTAATAATATTTTCTGATACTTCTTGCGTGATGGGGGCGATGCAAGTTGAGAGAGAGAATTTAAACCTATCAGTTTGTAACATTATTTCACATCAACTTCTGCTTTTTATAAAAAACTGTCACAACAAGATGTATTATTGCACCATTCGTATTTTTTTTCCGTAGTTTTTTACGCATTTTATTGAAGTACGTACGTAAGTTAAATATTTATATTTTTCTAACACTTATATATAAATATATATATGAAAACTGAACATGGGTATGTAAAAGTAAAGTGTTAGAAGTCCTTACAAAGAAAAGTTTTAAATTGATGAAGTACAAAGATATAGTAGCACTATAACACACACTCACCAAAAGTGAACCTTTCATATGTAATAAATATAGTATGTTGGTAAGTTCGTGATCTTTCCACAGAGACACGAATTTAGTTAGAAGACAATATGTAATTATAATGGTTTGCGGTTGTTACGATTTCTAGTTAAACTAAATAATATAAAATAAAAAGATTAACTAAAAGATATATCAATCGTTGGTCTACATAAGTTCTGTCTGGTTACTCAATTAGTTTAAAGAAAGTTACAATAATATTAAAATCATACTCTTTCAGTAACACTAAATTTGTCCACCTTTAAAAGTTTAAAGTCAAATTTTAACAATTTTGACCATAAATATATTTATTTGTGTTATATAATAGTTGATGAAAGTTATACCAATAAAACACACATCTAAAACACAATCAATTGATCATATAACTTTCATCAAATATTATATAACACAAACAAAAATATTTATGGTCAAAGCATGTAAAGAATTTTGAGGAATACAAATCTACGCTGTAGCAGAACTACATGTGAGTATACAGAAGTTAAACTCGCAGGTGATCATATGATTACATGATTGAATATTTTGTATTTGTTTTATTGTTTTAATTGTTATGTACATGTATTATTTCCCGTTATGATGTTTTTATGAGAATTGAGCAGTTGAACGGGTGTAGTTGGCAATGATATGGCAGATGTTAATATGTAGTTATATGTAATTATGTGATGATTCATTTATATGTTAATTATGATGATAGATAAGACGTGGCAGTTTAAACTTGCAGTTATTGATAAGAGTATGTCAAGTATTGCGATGATTTAGTCTTAGCAATAAAAGTGTCATTATTGAAGGATATATAATGGTTAAATAGTTAAGCATTAATTGTTATCACTTGTATAACTTATTTGGTGTCTAGGCATTTAGTTGAATAATAGTCATTATTATCAAGTCCCAGTTGATGATTATGTAGTTGGCAATATTCTAGTTGTTGATAATTCATGTGTAGGTATGATTACGGTGTTGAATCAATTGGTGTATATGTAGAATGTTAATTAGATCAAAAATGTGTTAGTTAAGATGGTCATTAATTAGACTAACAATGTGCTAGCTGGATATTTTATAGTGGGAGTGTTTATTTGATATAATTATCTGCTTTTTGATAATTATGTGAGTTGTGTGATGTGTTAGACTGCTAGGCGTATATCTGATGGTGCGAATGTTTATTTGATGTAATTATCTGTGTTGTGATCAATATGTGAGTTGTGTGATGTGCTAAGTGTATATCTGATGGTGCGACTATTTACTTGATGTATTTGTTTATGTTGTGATCATTATGTGAGTACTGTGATGTAAATTTGAGATCACTTTTTTAATGTGCAGACTATATAAATATATGCAAATTGCCGTTGTACCATTAGAGGATACCACTTTATTTGTTTGTGCATATAGTTGTATAATGGACTTCATTGTAATATATGAGCAGTATAATATATTTGCAATATGATATGATGTTCATATTATATTTAGCAGATATATAGGATTATTTGGAGGTTGGCTATATACGTGTAGTCTGGTTCATATAATTGACCAGCTGCAGTTTATATCATGTAGTATGATATACACTTTTCTATGATGCATAACATTCATGTGTTTACCTTCTATATATTCACTAAGCGATATGCTTATTCTTTTAAATATGAATGTTGTAGGTCCAAGTGGATTTGGCATTAGTGATGAGCAACCATAAAGGACAAGCCCTGAGAAGCCATTGCCGTAGATGAGCACTTGCCGAAGGCCGGTTTATGCAAGTGTTATCGTTAAATTACAGCCTAGTATATTGTGCTTGTTCATTACTAGCCCATATTTTACGAACTTAATGTGTCGGTTTTTTAATATGGTAATGTGGTCGTTACAAACTGGGTCGTGTCAAATATGTTTGGTTGTTAATAAGCAGGTTGTTTTTTTTGGAAGTTAACAGGTATTCGTGCTCAGATAATGAGCATTGGTTGTGACTTTACGATGTGGTCATGCCAAAAATTTTAATTTATCTGTTCTATCGTTTTGTAATAATTTGATATTTGGTATGGTCAGATGGGTATGTACTCATTGAATGCATATTCAATTATAATAGTCAAATGAGTTAAAAAAACAAGCGTAACATTAATTTTACAAATCATATTTAACTAATCAATTAGAAAGGAAACATATGACTTTACGGTCATAAATGCCACAGTGAATAATCACCAACATATACAAGTCCATCTAATCGTTTAATTGTAATGCACTCACACATATCATGTTATTCAAATTTATTAACTAGTTAGAGTTTTGACCATAAAAAGTCAAAACCATAAATAAATGTTTATCAACAAATCAACCATAATTATCTACAGATAAAACAAAAAGGGAACAACAAATTATTGCCTAAACAAATATACCAAATCAACTATTCAAAATCGCGAGCAAATGATCCACACCTTTCAAAAAACAAACTAATCAAAATCCATAGCATAAACATAAATCATCACACATATACATATAATAATCATGTTTTGCAAATATGAAAATAAAGTAAAGATTTACAACCCAAATGATGAAAACAATGGATGGATGGTAGTGGATGTCCCTTTAATCTTCAACTTCTTCAATATCTCATTCTTCAAGTTAAGACGGTCATTTCAACTTTGAAGTGATAGAGTATAATGAATGGTTTTTTATTTTATTTCAGAGGTGGATGATGATGGATTATGGTGGTTGGTGGTGGATGAAAAAGGTTTTCATATTTAGATGTTTGGATAAGTGATAGATAAAAAAGAAAAATGAAGTGTGGTGTTTGTCTTCAGCAGCTGCTGCTGCTGTGCTCTTTTTTTTTTGTTCTTTTTCTCCCAAGCAGCCAGGCGGCTCAAGCCGTTAAGGGTCCTAAAGCAAAATTTTAAATCGAGGCTTTTTTTCCATAATCGTAAAATCAGTGAATTTCATAAAAATTAACTTAATCGAGATAACAATATTATCTTTTAGTGATTTAATTATAACTTATTCAACTACGACAATCAGAATGATACAAAATGAAAGAATGCATATGTTATATAAAATTCAGCATTTAATTAACCTTTAAACTTTATAGTTTAAATCACATAAATATCATAGAATATAAATAAGTTCTCTACCTATAGTTAATCATGTTCATATATCATATATGTACCACGGGTAAGGTTAATGTGAGAACTAAAATATGGGAGAGAACCGTGAAAACCACTAGTTTCCCTCTCTCTTTCTCCTTTTTGGTGTGGTTTTTTGATTTTTTAATTTTTAATGTTTTTTATTTTCTTTTAACAAAAACCCATTCCAAAACAAAAAAAAAAAATTTTTTTTGTAAAAAATCATATGGGTTACGTGTTGAAAACGTATGGATACGGTACGGGCGTTGCCCTCATCCGTTCTAAAGGTTGTCACCGGACGCATATGAGAATGATATGGATTTGATGGGCAGCGATCCAAGAGATGGTGGCGGTTTGATATGGTACGGGCGTAGCCCTTAACTCTAAGGGCTAAACCCTTAGAGATATTTTTTTAGTGGTTCTCACGGTTCTCACCATTATTTTGGTTCTCACTTGATCCCTTCACTATGTACCACATTATCCATATCTTCAAATCGACTTGTTAATCAATCAGTGTTCATTGGATCACTTAATGACTTAAATTGGACAATAACTCAACTTAAGTTATCCGTTGTATTCAATTTTTTAGTACAATTATCAATGTAGGACAAATAATAACATAGGTATATATTGTATAATATTTTGTAATCCTTTTTTAATATGGTCAGAGAAAAACACATGTATGTAAACATACAAATTTGAGGACTTTAAGACTTAGAGGCCTAAAGCCCTTATTTTAGTTGTCTTACCCTTGAGCCACTACTGGGCCCCTTATATTCTGCTTCTGCTGGTGATATATAAGCAGCCTTTACAACAAAAATTCACTAGTGTGAAAGTGGGCTTGGGCTTTTCTTTTTCGTCAGGAGGTCCACGCACAAAACTATTGCAAAATATGAATTGAAGAAGTTATAGCCACATGTCTTTTTGTGATTGGATGAGGAAATAAATTCCATGGACTTTATTGGAGCAATGAAGAAACTAATCCCATAGCACGGTCAATGAATTCAAAAATAGCAGCCATAATAGACTAATAGTCACCAACGAGCATCACCCGATCTATTACAAATCAGGTGCTTTGTTAACGGGCACGGGAGCTGGAATAACGGTCGTTAACTCTTCCACCTCACCAAAGTAACTACTTTGACACACTCAAAAGCCAAGACTACCAATCAATCATCAAAACAACCATTTAACTTCAAAATGAGATGTCTTCACATAAAACCTACACAAAATCATAGACTTTGGAGAAATTCACCAAGGTTCGAATCTCACTTTCTACATTTGTAGGAGAGGATTACTGGAAGGTTTTCGAGAGTCCTTGATTTCATACCAGGGAAACGTGGTTCGAGCTCCGCATACTGCCCAATTGAATGTTTACTACTAACTATTAACTCGACGTTCAAAAAAAATAATAAAATATAATAAATCTTATGCAAATACTAAGTGACCATTTTAACACGAATATTAACTTAAAATACATATAAATGAAAGATATTAGCCATTAAAACTATAATTCAAACATGTATAAATTGGCTAATATCACTAGCATTCCAATACCGAATTCCATAACTCATGTTGTTATTGGGTTTCTATGGGTTTCACAATTATCATTTTTCATATTCAATGTTTTTAAACTGGCCGGTCGGACCGATCAGATCGCGGTTCGACCTATTTTCAAAGAATTCCGGCTCAATAACCTCCGGTCGAATTCGTGAAAGAGAACCGGATCAAACCGGGATGAACCGCGTGAATCGGAGCAAACCGGACCGTTGTTAACCCGTATTGAACCAAGACTTGCCAGAAAATCAGGGCGGTGGAAGGTGAATCTGCAGGATTCCGATGACTGAGCGGAGAAGATTGGTAGGACGCCGGGAGATACGATAGATCAATATATGAAATTATACAGAGATGCGAAAAAGAAATACACTTCTCTTTTATTATAGATTTTGTCTTCTTTTACTGGTTTGCAGTTTGGGTTTTTTTCTTTTTTTTGGAGCTCAAATGAACTAAAGAAAAAAGTGGTGGAGGATATGTATCTCATCGTTATAAACAAGATGTGGGTCATGGGTTTATTATTATATATAGTAAATTAAATTTTTTATTTAATTATATCTTATTAATATAAATATTAATATTTTGTTATAATTAAGTTCTGGACAGGGACAACACGAATACACGATATGATTAATTTTACTCACTTTATCATCATATCTTATTTTATTATTATTATTAGTATTTACTAAATGTATTTTTTTGTTTGTAGTTGATTAGATATAATAAATTGTGTGAATATCGTAAATAAATGTATATATTTATTTATATAATATATTTTACTAGTTGTACTGGCGTAATGACGCAATAGTCGTGACAGTGACGGTGTGTTGGTGGGCGATTGTTGGAAGTGTAGATAATGAATGTAAAAGTAATTGATTTAAAAGGTTAATAGAAATTTTAAAAGATAAATGATTATAGTGTAATTTAATCATTAATTTAAGGGATAATATATGTGAAAATATTTTAAGGGTAATAAGTGAAAATACTACATATTTTTTAACACTTTCAAAAATAAAGTATTGTATTTTTAATAAAATAGTATAGATATGTAAAAATCCGGTCTGACCCTGGTCTGACCGATCCGACCAGTAAATATTTATGTGACCGGTTCAGCGTCCGGTCCGGTTTTCAAAACATTGTTCATGTTACTCTTCAATTCAATCAAATATGGTCACACCAAAATTTCTAAATACATATCTTTCTTCATAAAATTTGATTATACATGTCTAACAACATTTTATAATCACAACAATATGGCAGGCCATACAACATCCTTACCCGAAATCATTATTTCATATTCACTACAAAATAACGAACCATCTTATTACTTAAAATTATCATTTTCATCTTTTGACTTTAAAAATCACCAACAACATTATCATCAAAAGTCAAAACATTGATGAAAGTCAATAACAATACAAAATTTATAACTAATAAGGTTTCCCATATCAAAACTATAATCCAAAGTCCATAAACTAACCCATGTCCATAAAATTTTCTAAATACTATTAATCTCAAAAACCCTAACTAACAATAATCAAAATAAGAAAAAATTTACATATTTATTGTAGGATTCAACAATATAATTAATCATGCAACAACAAAACTCTCAATTTGTTTTCTTTCCTTGAAATTAATGGTTATAACTTATAAGGTGCCTCCAAGCTCAAAATATTATAGATATAAGATGGGTTTATTAGAATTTTCGTTTATGTTTGATTTTAAAGAGTTTTCTTGACTTCCATCAAGATTTTCGGATTGTGGGGTTTTTTTTGAGAAAAACACACACAAAAACTAGTGAAAGAAATGGAAAATGATGATTTTGCTTCTTGAATCTTCCTTTTTGTTGTTATAACCAAATTTTCATAAACACCCCTCAAGTTTAACCATTTGACATATTTACTTTAACTAGCTATCAAGTCGTTCATCTAATACCCGTATCTTTTAAAATGGCCTCATTTAGACTTAAAAGTATATAAAACCATTAAAATTATAATAAAAATACTTTTAAAATTTATACTTATAGAATAATATTATAAAGCAAATAGGGTTTTCAACTTTCAAAATTCAACTTTCAACAATGTACACATGCTAATGCATGATGTACAATACATCTAAACCACATTACATCAATAACCTACACTACTCGCCACCACCGCCACCGCTCTCCCCACCACTACCCGTCACCGCCACCGCCGTCGCCGCCATCACATCACCACCACCGGCGCCATCTCCATCACCGCCGAAACGCGCGGGTACTGTTCTCTGTAGAATATAAAGCGTATGATTCATGCTTGCTTTTCGGCACACACATGGATATAAACTTAGAAGATGAATTAATTACAAGTGTGAATATACTACTGATCAAAAAGAGAGTTGTTGATGAGCTTTTGATTTAGTCTAAGTTTTGGTGGGTATATATGGGTGAAGGTAGTTGGACAAAACAACATCAGTAAACTTATTTCTCCGTATCGTTTCTTTTTTAAATTAAACTAGTTTACTTTTATCCAAGACTTACAACTTATATTTGGGTTGATATATAACACCAACTTAATTAACTTCATTCTCAATTCTTTTCTTTGATAACTCTGAGATAGAAAATTCAAATATCTTGATTCAATGTAACTATAAATATAAGTATGAAAGTAATATGTGTGTCTCGTATATATAGTTGAAGCCTATATATATGTGTCCACCATTCCAATTTCTAGGTTTCACTTATTAGCAAACATGCATAAACGTGAGAATCAAATAATTATAGAGCTCCTGTTGAGTCCTAATGTTCATTGTAAATTTAATGATGACAAATCTGACCTATAAACACTTAGTAATCTTTGGTTCTTGTAATCTGATCTGGGTCAGACTAAGCTGACACAGCTTACAATCTGTCTCTGACCCAGATCATGCTTCATACTTGTAATTGTAATATCTTATGGAAGCAAGTGTTATTCAAGCTGCATCAACAATGTATTAGCATTCAGTACAAGTCGAAGAGGAGGATTGAAGATAGAAGACCAAGATGTTAGTGGAAGACAGCTTGGGATTAGCAGTCAGCTTGGAAACACTTAGGCAGATTGGTTCCTTGACAAACGGCCCAATCTGTGTCTGACAATCAATGTGAAGATAACAACCTGGATTGAAGATAAGGACTATGACGTGACTAGGAATATTCCTAGTATCCAGGTTGGTGGTTGTTTTACATATGCGTGTCCATACTCCTATTGGTAGATGAAGAATGTGCGTCAGTACGTGGGGGACCACAAGTACCATGAAAGACACGATTGATTATTCCTTCATCAACCACTGAATGAAGAACACGTAGCTGCAACGGACACCTAATGAAGGAGCGCTTTCGCCTATAAAAGCCTCATTCATGGATTGGATATGTGTGGCATTTCCTGAGAATCATTCTTCACACAAGTTTCTCTGCTCTTACACACAGCTTAGTCTGTACGAGATCAGCTTGGGCTGATTCTCTTGAGCTGAAACTATTGATTGTTGTTTGTCATTTCATAGGGTTGTTTAGATATCTATAGGCTATCTTTATTCCGCAACAACCCTGTAATCTTTGTATAGATTATTTCTTAATAAAGGATTACATTTGAAAACCACAATCTGTGTTCAAGAATGTTTTGATTTCTTTACTGCTTTACTGTTTTAATGATTCCTGCTCTTTACTTACTTGCTTAATATTCATAAACTGAATCTTAAAATGTTTTGTGTTAAAAGTTTGTAAAGATTGTGAAAAGTTGTATTCACCCCCCTCTACAACTGTTCTGTGTTCAATATACTTTGGTATATTGATACACCGTGGGACGTAACAATTGGTATCAGAGCGGTGGTTGAGAATTAACTTGACTTGATCCTTGCATATTTTCATTTATAGTAAAGCATAATGTCATCTTATTATTGATAATGGTTCTTCAACCCGACCACCATGTTTGACAAAGATGATTTCAGTGGGTGGAAAGGTAGAATGTCTTTGTTCCTTGAATCCATCGATAACAATATGTCTGACATCCTTACGGATGGTCCTTATGTTCCTACACAAACCATTGTGGTAGAAGCTGTGGTCAGGGAAGGTCAACCAACCATTCCTGCCACAGTCAAATCTATTGTTAAGGACAAGGCAGATTGGGGGGATGAGGATAGGAGGTTGGCAAACTTGGATGTGAAGGCTAGAAATTTCATTGTCCAAGCTGTGCCCAAAGACCTTTACCATTCAATTAAAATGTGTTCAACAGCAAAGAAAATGTGGGGTACATTAACTGTTATGTTTGAGGGTTGCTCTACCTCCATGGAATCCATAATTACTACATTGACCAGGAGGTATGAGAGATTTTTCTCTTTGAGAAATGAATCCTTAACTGACACTCATACCCGCTTTAATGCTTTGGTAAATGATTTAGCTGCTGTTGGAATTAATAAGAAAAATGAGGTTTTAAAGAGCAAATTTCTTGATTCATTACCACCCAAATGGAACAACTATATTTATTCTGTTAAATTAAGTTCTGTTTATCATGATCTTGATCTCCCTGGACTTTTTGGTTTGCTTCATAACCAAGAATGTTCAGAGGCTGAAAAGTTAATTGCTATGGGTGATTCTTATAGTCAGCCTGCTGCTGCACTTGTTGCTTCTATGACTGAACACCCTAGTTCAATTAGTAATGAGATCATTCCTTATGTTAATGATGATATTCCTGTGATGTCAAATCCTAACTTTGTTTGTGCTGAATCTGAGTGTGATGAATCTGATGGTGATGAACTAGCAAATGAAGTTGCTATGTTGGCTGAAAGGATCAGAAGGAGATCCTTTAATAAGTTTAAAGGAAAAGGAAGAGGTGGCCAAGCTGACAAGAACAAGAAGCCATTTGATATGTCCAAGGTCACTTGTTACAAGTGTGGCAAGACTGGACATATGGCTGGAGATTGCAGATCCAAAGAAACTGCTCAAGTTGTGCCAGCCAAAGGTGGAAGAGGTGAAAAATACTCTAAGCTCAAGACTAAGTACAAAGCCTTGAAAGCACAAGTAGCTGAGCTGACTGAGAAGGTGAACAAAAATGAGAAGAGTTTGGTAGCCAAAGACTGGGCTGAAAGTGCCACATCATCTGATGATGAGCTGTACAAAGATGCCAAGTGTTTCATGGCTAAAGAGGCTACTCAAAGATTTGCTGAAGATCTGGTGAAAATACAACAGCAATCAGAGTCAGCTCACCAGGCATCTACCAGTCAGACTGCTCCACCTGAGGTAACTTTTTTCCAATCTGTCTGATAATGAGAAGCTGTCCAGACTGAACAAACTTGGTGATGAGGTTTTACTGCAAAAACATTTTAATCAAGAACTCAAAAAGGAAATACATCTTTTGAAACTTGATAACAGCTCTAAGAGTCACACCATTGAAAAACTAGAATCTGAAGTTAAAGCTCAAAAGCAATTAAACTCCATTTTGATTAAAGAAGTTAAAACTGCAGAAGAAAAGTTTTTAAAGGTAAAACAGATTACTGAAACATGGTGTATAAGCTCTAAAGAGTTGCTAAATGTGTGAATGAACAAATACCTCATCAGATCCAAGCTATCTTTGATGGTGATTATGATAGGGCCATAGCCATTGCTGAAGTATGTGCTATGGAGCCTTGTTATCAGCCTCCTTCACCACCCAAAGTCCAAACCAAAGAGACTATTTCTAAACCAATTAAGTTGGTTCATAAATCTGGTATTGGGTTTAAAGATCCTGAAACTATGGGTCAGACCATTGCTGAAGCTGTGTCTGAAGCTGATCAGGTTGTTGAGTTAAAACCTGAAGAAAGTCTTGACTTGTCCAAGCTGACCATCACCCAATCTGTGTCAGATTCAAAGAATAAAACAAACAAGAATAGTTTAAAGAGAAATAAAAGAAAGGATAGAGATCACAGTGTTCCTAAAGAGAAAATTAAGCTTTTAAAGAGTAAGAAGTCTGGTTCTCTAGGAAATGAATCACAAGCAAAATCTGGGTCTATTTCAAGTAACACCAAGTCTGACTCTGACAAGTTGATTTTAAAATATGTTGAGTCCAAAACTGATAAGGTGTCAATGAAAACCAATTTTCTTGAGAAGGTGTCTGATCCAAAAATTGTTGATCAAAGAAAATTGAGAGCTGAATGTAAGAAAGCTGGAATAGGCAAAGGTTTTGTTAAGAAGGAAACATTGAATGTTGCTAGAAAGAACTTTGAATCTGGTAAAGGACAGACCAAGCAACAATGGGTTTCAAAATGTGATAAGAGTCTGTGTTTAGTCACCCAATCTGAGTCAGACCAGAAGGTCAGCTCTGGTGAACCCATCCTTGGATGGGTTCCCAAAATGAACTAATCTTTTATCATAATTGCAGGGCAGTCATGACGATAATACCTGGCACTTGGATAGTGGATGTTCCAAGCATATGACCGGATGTAAGTCCCTGCTATGTAGCTTTAGGATTCGCGCTGGTCCTAATGTTACTTTTGGAGATGATTCTCAAGGAAAGACTGAAGGTTTTGGTGTTCTTTCAAATGGTCCTCTTACTTTCAGAAGAGTCTCATATGTAAATGGTTTAAAGCACAATCTGATCAGTGTGAGTCAGTTGTGTGATGCTGGTTATGAAGTGAGATTCAGGTCTGATAAGGGTATTGTTCTTGATTTAGAAGGCAATGTGGTTCTGATTGCAAATAGGGATGAGTCTTTGTATTCTTTTGACATGAGAAATCCAACTGTCACAAAAGAAGTCTGTTTCATGTCAAAGTCTCAAGATGAGCTGAATTGGTTGTGGCATAAAAGGCTGTCTCATATGAACTTCAAAGACATCAACAAGCTGTGTAAGAAAGAGTTGGTGTCTGGTCTTCCAGTGATCAATTATGAGAAGGACAAGCTGTGTGGTGCTTGTGAGAAAGGCAAGCAACATAAAGCTACTTTTAAGTCTAAAACATGCTCAACCATTGATAATTGTTTGGATCTGCTTCATATGGACTTATTTGGACCAATCAGTACTCCATCATTCACTGGAATGAGGTACTCCTTGGTAATTGTTGATGAGTATTCAAGATACACCTGGGTTTTCTTTCTAAGATACAAGAGTGAAGCTGCTGACAGCATTATTCATTTCATCAAGCAAGCTGAAATTCTCTACAAAAGGCCTGTTAGGCAATTAAGGAGTGACAATGGTACTGAATTCAAGAATATCACTCTTAATTCATTCTGCAGTGAAAAGGGAATTTCACAAGTCTACTCAGCTGCCAGAACTCCTCAACAAAATGGTGTTGCAGAAAGAAGAAGACAGAACTCTCATTGAAGCTGCCAGATCCATGATGGCTCAAAACAATGTCAAGTCTCATGTAAGCCCCAACTCGATAGATGGTACTACTGAAGACACCTCAATGTCGATGGTGGAGTTACTTTGCAATATATGCACTGAACTGAAGACGACCAGTTGCAGTGTGTATATACCAAGTTCTAGATAGATTACTTATTTAAATGACAATAAGTAAAGAACAATGCAATAATACAAATAACTTGTAAGATTACTTGATGAGACAATATGTATTTTTCAATGTGTAATTTATTTATTGATATTAAACAAATTACAAGGTTGATGCGGAACCAAGATAATACACGAATGTAAATATCCTAAAAACCTATGAAATACAATTGATCTACACTCGGAGATTTCTCAAGACAATCGAAACACTTAAAGTTGTGAAATGTTCCTTTTAGCGATTGAGAGAATATTGCACAAGTTCACCAAGAATATTGCAGGTTTGCAAAGTGTGAAGTGTTGTATGTTTTTCACTTTGTGATTTCAAAACACACTTGATATTCTCGTTGTGCAATGACTTGTATTTATAGGCAAAGTTAACATTTGGGATGTTAACTTTGGCCGTACAAATGTAGTTGAGAGCATTTAAGGAATAACATTTAATTCCTTAAAAAGCAGTGTAAAGTCGCATGATAAAGCAACTTTACACAACCACCTTTATGTACCTTTATTACTTAAATAATAAGATAAGGCTTATTATCCGGGTAAAGGTACATAAAGCATACAAGTTAATTCCTCGTAATCAGTGTAAAGCTTTGTAAAGGCTTTCCACTGATGGTCTCCAGTTTGTAACTGACTAGAATGCCAACTGGGCTTCGCTGCCATTGCCATCTCTATCTTCCATTTGTTGTCTTCGACTTCAACTGGAATGATTCTTCAACTGGTCAGTTCTCAACTGGAGGAAGTCTTCAGTTGCGTTGACTGTACGGTGCAACTGGACTTCAATATATTTCTGGACAAATCATCTTGGTCACCAGTTTCACTGGTCTCCAGATGCAACTGGTGACTGGCAAGTGTAAACTGGTGACTGGACAGTTCCAGGTGAACTGGTCCTAACAAATTCCCCCTATTTGTCTAGAAATATAGTCTAAGTCTTTTTCTAGTTCTTGTATCTATACAAGTGTGAACTATAGAGACTTGTTCGATTTAAATCTATCTAAGTTTCTAAGGCATTTTTATAGATCAATAAATGCCTTAGGTTTTTTTTTTTTTTAGGTTTGTTAGATTTTAATCTATTATCTACCTTGTGGTTACAAACTGGTAACTTCATTTATACAAGGAAATGGAATTTATACAAGTTACAGAATGTAAATACAAATTACAAGTAGATAACCTGAAGAAAGAACTTAATGAGATGGCCCTTCGCCAGTTCTTCTCCTCTTGGCAACTGAAGAGATAGGCTGAGTATCTTCAGGATCAATATTCAACTTTTGCTCAAGATTTTCTTTATGTTGAATTTTCCCCCTTAGAAAGTTTACCCATGCTTTCTCAAACCTATTCTTTTGTGCCTTCGCATCGAGCACATTCACCATCTCCACCCATTCGCTGAATCCATATTGCATAGCACCAGGATTGTCAGTTTTAACCAGTGGCCCTCTGGTATAACTAACTTCGACTTGAAAAACTTTGGTGCCTGGCTTGATTGTTACATTTACACCATTAATAGTACCACTATGTCTTCTGGTTGACATGATCTGGGAGTAGTAGCTTCTAGCTTCAGATTCATTTGTAATTCTTATACTCCCAGCACCAGCAGCCAGTACAGCGGACTTGATGTCTTCATTTGAACCTCGCCAGTTGGTTCAACAAATGTGCTAAGGTCAGCATCTCTAGACAGTGGTCTTCTTGGTTGTGGAATCCTTCTTGGTGGATTCAAAACCTTCTTCACAACCTTCTTAACATTTTCAACTCGTTTAAGAATCCCACTGGCCCTTATCTCCTTAGCCTTCTCCACTGAAATGTTTAAACTCCTGGCATCAAATTCTGCTTCATCCTCAGGATAGTGTCTGTCCAGTTCTACATCCAGCATTTCTTTCAACTTGTCGACTATCCTGGGATCATTCTTGATCCTAACATACTCCTCCTTAGTGATACCCAAAAGATTGGCATCACTCATATCAAGTAACTTGATTTGTGCAAGATGTGCCCTGGCTTCAGCTTGGTTTCTTTGTTTCATTTTCTTCCTTTCTTTGATATCATTTCCAAGTCTGGCCAGTCTTCTGCTATCACTATCTGAAACTGGAGGAAGTACATCAGCATTACCAGTTTCAAGCATTACATCAGTGGCCGGCTGGGCAGATGCTTCAACAGCCAAACCTTTACCTTTATCCAAAACAACATTCCCCCTATCACCATCATCACCAGATCCACCAACTCTTTGCTCACCAACTTCAGTACTGGTAGCCACACTTAATTCTCTTCCAGATGGAGTCCTTCCAGGTGCAACTGGTGTAAGGACTGAACTTCTTTCCCCCTTGGCAGCATCTAGACCTGCCCGAATAGCTACCCATTCAGAGGGGTGAGATGGCAACCGGTCAAGAGGCTGCCATGACTGCATGTCCTTACACTCCTTAAAGATCCCACACATCATCCTGAAGGACCTCCATAAATGGTTCGTCTTCTTTGACTGAATCAAGACATTTGCACTAACTTGTTCTTGACCAGTTTTCAATTCATTTAGGATCTTGGAGTCTTCGTCCAAACCAGAGACAACCTTATCCTTCACTTCATCATCTTTCTTCTTCAGATTTTCCACTTCAGTTGTCAGTTTCTCTAAGGATTGAGCATGTAGAGATACCTGGGTGTTCAAACTTTCAATGCTGCCTCTCAACTGGTTGATCTCACTGGTGAGTGGGGCCAGATCAACCTGAGGAGTGGCCAGCTTGGTGATCTCAGATATCACCCTTTCAACCAATTGTGCTTCCCTAGCACCCAGCGTATCCTCAATTTTCTGACCAACCGAAGTCATCAACTGCTCTCCAAGTCCAGTTACATCTAGGCCAGGTTTTTCAATAAGTTCCTTCACCTGCCTTTCAATCTCTTTCAAATCAACTTCTGAAGTTCTGACAGTATTTCCTAGCAAGTTGGAGATTGAAGATGTAACCTTGGAGTGAGTTAGGTCAAAGGCTTCCTTTAAAGTACCAGCCAGATTGTTGCAGCCAGTGACCAACTCATTGAGCTTTTTAAACACCAAGTCTTCATTAGATGAAAACTTGTTTATCCCCAGATCAACCACCTTAATATTTGTCAAATGATCTTTGTGGTATCTGGAGAATGACTTGGTGTTTTTATCAAGTGTCTTCTGAATCTCCTCCACCCTGGTTAGAAGGTTTTGGAGATCGACTTGAAGTGAGACAACTTGACTGTCCAGTGACAAAGGAGAAGGTGTCACTGGACCAGCAGCAGTTACTACTGGAGCAACTGGAGGAGGCAAACTTAAGGAAGTCTCCCCAGTTGTCAAACTAGCAGTTGAAGATATAATAGGAGTGGTGGATGAAGAAAGGACTGGAAAATCAAAGTGTTGTTCATGCTGAGAATGCTCAGGTGTGAACAACGGCGACGGTGGTGGTGGCATTTCTCGAGCAAATGAGAATTGCCCAGTTGGTGAAGGAGCGGTATATGTTGGTAAAGATATATCAGTAGGCACATTTTCTTGGGGGGGTGAAAGTGAAATTGATGCGTCTGGAAGTGAGACTGGAGATGAAGGGTCTTGAGCTTGTACAGAAGCATCAAGAATCTCCAAGTCTGTTTCAGTACCTTCAGAATCCGAAGATTCTATAAGGATTTCCTCGTCATTAACACTCATGTCCAGATCCATGAATGTAACTGAGGGCTGACCAGTTTCCTGGTCAGTCTCCAAATGACCTTCCCCAGTTTCCTGGATGGGTGCATCTGTTGGAGGATCAGATACCGAAGTATCTTCACCAGGGATAGATGTGATTGGGGTTGCTTCAGTTATGGTTGCTCTATCCTCAACCACAACATTAGACGAACTGGAGGGTCCCTCATTATTTTGAGGCCCGCCCAGTTGCCTTTCTGACTCACCTTCAATAGGTGCATCAGTTGAAGCGAATGCCAGTTGCATTCGTTCAGGAATTTCGACCTCTCCAGCTTCAGATACTAGAGAGTCTAAATTCCTTAGCATATCTGGAGCAGTGTACGGTGAATCTGTACTATTATATGCTTCTCTGCCCAGAATATGCTTAAAACAAAGTGAGAGGAACCTTGAAAAGGGGATACATACACCCCTTGTGCCCTTCAGCTTTTGGACCAGGCTTCTAAACAAAATATCTGCAAAGTCCACTCTCAATCCGTTCCACAAGCAGTAAGCCATTTCTGCTTGTGAGGAGTTAATCTGGTCAAGTCCACCAGAACTCCCACCCATGCTCTCCACCAGGTGGATGAAAAAATACCTCCATGAAGGTGTAAGGCCCTTCATGGTCATCGTACCTTTCGTTTTCAACACCCCATTGTCCAAGCACTCCTTGTGTCCCATTTCAAGAAGTACTTGACGAAAATTTATGTTTGGGGGCAAGACGACTGGAGATTCATCCTCTCTCCAGTAATTGAGGCGTAAGGCATCCCTCAATACGTCAGAGGTCAAGATACACTGGATTGTTCCATCCTTTAATGTGAAACTGATGGAGGAACAATCAGAAGAAAGAACGGCAGTATACCAAAACTCACACAAGTAGTTGTGAAACAACTTGCGTGGGTTTAGAGAGAATGAGGGTCCTATTGGAGAATCCTTTAAAACTTTTGGATTCTACCAATAAGGGTATCGGACCCTTGAGATCCTCGTAAGCTTGCCATCGGATTGTTTGGATTTAATTTGATGGCCGAAGCATTACTAGGAGCACCAGATGCCGGTTTGACATCTGGTGAAGGAGCATATGGAACAGTCAAGAGATTTATATCTCTTGAACGAGATGATCTAGGAGCCATAGGAAAATGAAAATGAAATTTGGGATTTAGGGTTCTTGATTTGTGAAGCAGAGAGAAGAATGAAGCAAATTTGATGATTGGAAGTAAATGAAGGAATGTAAGAGAAAGAAGTAAATGAGTTCGGAGTAAATAAGGGTATTTATAAAGGGATTCAAGATCCCAATGAAACACCAAAATTATATTTTAATAACCAAAATCCTTTTTGTAGAAATTTTCACAAAGTTGGTTTGAATTTTGAAATAAAATAATAATTTGCCATGTCAACATTAAATGCTACCATGTCAGCATTAAATGCTACGACGGCTTATCTTACCCACTCGCCCACTCACTTTTTGTTTTCCCAATACAAACAGTTGTCAAGTACTAAAATAGCTTTGAACACGTCAGATCACGATATCAAGTGGTTTAAAACACTCGAGTATCATCACGTGTCACACATATTGACCAAGTATTTCTAACGTTATAAAAATTAGACAAGACTGAATCTGGTAACTGGAGGATCAGTCCAGTACCAGTTTCCAACTGAAGAGTTCTCCAGTTGCATTTTCAAACAAAATGAATTTTAGTCAGAAAATTATTTTGAGTCTTTCCCCCTAAAATGATGATCCAGAAATCAATTAGTGCCAAGATAGTATCACAAAGGCGTTCGATAGCCTGGCGAGCAAAGATTATCTGGACCTCCTCAACTGGAGAACTTCATCAATGTCACTGACGCGTTCAATAACAAAGAAAGCTCCAGTTTTAAGGATTTAACATTCCCAGTTCGCTGATGAGATGTTTAAAGGTTTTCTCATCGAGAGGTTTTGTAAAAACATCAGCTAACTGTTTGTCAGTGGGGATGAAATGAATTTCAATATCTTCTTTCATAACATGATCTCGAATGAAATGATACCTGATGTCAATATGCTTTGTTTTGGAGTGCATCACTGGGTTGTGAGATATAGCAATTGCACTGGTGTTGTCACAAAAGATTGGGGTCCTTGTATACTTTTGACCATAATCTAGTAACTGGTTCTTGATCCAGAGAATCTGGGCACAGCAACTGGCCGCAGAAATGTACTCTGCCTCAGCAGTGGACATGGAGACTGAAGTCTGCTTCTTGCTGGTCCAACTCACCAGTTTTCCTCCAAGGAAATGACAACCACCAGTTGTTGATTTTCTATCTATCTTACAACCTGCATGATCAGAATCTGAATAACCCATTAGATCTAATCCTGAGCCTTTGGGGTACCAAAGACCAAGATTAGGACACCCTTTCAGGTATCTAAAGATACGCTTTACAGCGTGCAAATGTGATTCTTTAGGGTTAGCCTGAAACCTAGCACATAAACATGTTGCAAACATTATATCTGGTCGACTGGCAGTTAAGTACATCAGTGAACCAACCATACCTCTATAGTCAGTTATGTTAACTGGTTTGCCAGTTGGGTCAGAGTCCAAATTCAATGGTGCTGCAATAGGTGTGTTTTTCGATGGGATTGAATCATATTTGTATTTTATTAACAAATCTCTGACATATTTTCCTTGGTTTATGAAAATTCCACTTTCAGTTTGCTTAATCTGAAGACCTAAGAAAAATGTTAATTCACCCATTAAACTCATCTCATACTCAGATGACATGATTTTAGAAAACTTTTTACACATTGCATCATCAGTTGAACCAAAAATAATGTCATCAACATAAATTTGTACCAATAAGATATTACCTCTTTCTTTCAAGATAAACAAGGTATTATCTATTGCACCTCTTTGAAAGCCATTTTTAAGAAGATGTTTAGTTAAAGTATCATACCAGGCTCTTGGGGCTTGTCTTAGACCATACAATGCTTTGTTCAGTCTATAAACCCAATGAGGATGCTTCTCATCGATGTAACCTGGAGTCTGCTTAACATAAACTTCTTCTTCCAATGTTCCATTAAGGAACGCACTTTTGACATCCATCTGGAAGACCTTGAACTGCAGATGGGCTGCAAAGCCAGAAATATTCTTATGGCTTCAAGTCTTGCAACTGGAGCAATAGTTTCATCAAATTCAACGCCCTCTGCTTGACAATAACCCTGGGAAACTAGTCTGGCCTTGTTTCTTACAACATGGCCATCTTCATCCATTTTGTTTCGGTAGACCCATCTGGTACCAATAGGTTCTTTCTTTAACCCTGGTGGACAAGGAACAAGCTCCCAAACATTGTTCCTTTCAAACTGGAGGAGCTCTTCTTGCATAGCTTCCACCCAGCTTGGGTCTGCCATAGCCTCGTCAATCTTCTTTGGTTCAATTACAGATAAGAAGGTGACGTTTAAGCATTGCTTACTGGTGGCTCTTCTAGTCTGAACCCCACTAGTTGGATCACCCACAATTTGTTCAATTGGATGGGCTCGAGTCCATCTAGTGTATTGACTAGGCTGGTGAACTACAATATCAGTGCAAGTCACCTGGCGATCTTCTTCAGTTGCAACAGCTTCTGGAGAAGGATCAGTCCAAACAATCCTCATCAGAGTCAATGAGGTCTCGATTAGCATCATGAAATTCCTCATTAGAAGGCATTTCATGAAGAACTGGAAAAGTAGGTGTTTGAACTGGTGCTGATATTGGAGTGGCACGAACATCAGATCCAATCACCAATTCTTGTGGTAAGTTGAAATTGATGGAGGGATAGAATGATGTGTCACAGGTGCTTTTCTTCTTCTTAACTGGTTCCAATTTGTTGTAACTGGAAACATCTTCTGGTGAAACAACTGACCGGTGAACTTGGTCAGTTTCACCAAAGTTGATTGGAACGACTGGAGTAATATCAAGGCTTGGTCTCTTGTTGATTGCTTCAGTTGATTCATCGAATGTGACATGAATTGTCTGATGAACCTTTTGGAGTCTATAATTATAAACTCTAAAGGCCTTTCGAATATCTGAATAACCTAAAAATACCCCTTCATCAGCTTTTGCATCAAACTTTCCAAGATGACTGGAATCGTTTAAGATATAAACTGGACAACCAAATACATGGAAATATCCAATATTTGGTTTACGATTCCTGAGTACTTCATAGGCAGTCTTCTTATGTCTCTTGATGTAGACTGACCGGTTTTGGGTGTGACAAGCAGTTGCAACTGCCTCAGCCCAAAAACTGGTGGGAAGACCAGATTCAGATAGCATACTTCAGGCTGCTTCTATCAGTGTACGATTCTTTCTTTCAACAACTCCATTTTGCTCTGGAGAGTGAACTGATGAGAAGTTTTGAGAGATGCCAGTGTCATTGCAAAATGTTTCAAGTACCTTATTTTGGAATTCAGTACCATTATCACTTCGCAACTGACAAACTTTTCGAGTATACTTGAGCTCAATTCTTTTAATGAGAGAGATGAGTTCAGCAGGTGCATCACTTTTGGATCTGATGAATACCACCCAGCAGTATTTGGTGAATTCATCAACCACAACTAGAGTGTACTTCTTTCCAGCTCTAGTTTGAACATTCACTGGACCAAAGAGATCCATATGTAGCATGTGAAGAGGTTCAGTGATGCTAAAATTTTGCCTAGTTTTGAAACTAGCTCTTTTCTGCTTGCCCATCTCACACCCTGGACATGGTTTATCTTTATTGAAAGAAATTTGAGGTATCCCATCAACCAGTTGTTTGTGAGACAACTTGTTGATATTCTTAAAATTAAGATGGGATAATCTTTTATGCCATAGCCAGTTGGTGTCCTCATCAGCTTTGGTATAGAAACATTGCTCTTTTGGAGCTGGTTCCATATCCATGATGTACACATTTCCTTTTCTTGGTGAAATCATCACCACTTTCCAATCCTTGTTAAATATGGTGCCTTGAGCAATATCGAACAAAACTCTGAAGCCATCATCAAAAGTTGGCTGACACTGATCAGGTTGTATTTCAAACCATTCACAAATGCAACTCTTTTGAATTCGACTTGTCCATTATTGAGCACACCATATCCTTCAGTCTTTCTAGATTGATCGTTACCAAATGTCACTGTCGGTCCATCTTGGACAGTGAACTCTTCCAGTAGGGGCTTACATCCGGTCATAGTCCGGCCAGCAGCGCTGTCCAGATACCAGATATTCTTCTTTCGATCGCCCTACACACACACAAAAATCATTAGTTCTTTTTGTGAACCCATCTTTTTTTGATGGGTTCGCTGGACTTCTCTACAGAAGTCTCAGTTGATTGTTGAGGTGTTGAACTGGAGGCTGCATCTGGAGCTTTTTCACCAGCTCCAGGTGCAGGAGTAAAAACGATTGGTATTTGATACTTACTCCCCTTATTTTTACCAGATTTTGTTCCAGATGGAACATTCTTTAGTTTAGGTATTAAAGGGAGTGGTTTAATATTTTGTTTGAAAACTGGAGGTAATAAACCTCCTTCCAGATTGTTAATCCGGGCAGTACAACTCTGAACCTACCGAGACAAAAGTTGGAGTTGACTTTCCAGATTAACCAAAATATTATTTTCTTCAGGCAGTTGAACCTTGGACCTTGGTTCAACTGGTGCTTTAGTCTGTCGGGTCTTGGGCACCTTAGACTTTTGAGGTAAAGGCTTGTTACCAGTGGCCTTTTTGACTGGAGCTTTAGCCTGTTTGGCTCCAGTTTTAACCTCAATGGGGGTGGTCTCAGAGGTTTCAGTTTCAACAGCTTCAGGTTGATCATAAGGTGTTTCAACTTTGAGAGCTGGAGGCAATGCATGAAGATCTGGTATGAGAGCTGCCATCTCCAGATCTCCAGATTTCCATGCATTCTTCTGGGCATCGATAGTTCTTGAAAATGCATCATAGTTTTTACCAGATGCTTTTACCCATGACTTGATAATCTTTTGTTCCTTTTCAAGATCAGAAAATAGTTTTTGATTATCAAGTTCTAAAGCCTCAATCTTTAAAACTGACTCCTTGAGAGCCAACTGGACACTTTGCAAATCATTCAGTTGTGGTTTAACAATGTTCAGTTCAATTAAGATAGTGTCAAGATATCTTTCACTATCAGCTCTTACAGTTTCCACAAAAGCTAAATCACCACTTAATGATTCAGCCAGGTCCAGTTTTAGTTCAGGGTCAATCTGGTGATCATAATCACATACCTTTTTCAAGATGATGTCCACCCATCTTCCAGTGATGACATCTTCTTTTGCCACATGTTGCTGTTGGTCTTCCAAGGCCATGAAACACATGTCCCTTTCCTCTTCTTCATCAACTGATGAGTCATCAGAGTACTCCCATTTTCCCTCAATTTGTGCCATTAAGCACTGATCCTTTTTCTTTTCCATGGACAGGAGAGCAATCTGGGCCTTAAGCTTCTTGTATTTAGCTTTGTAGCTATCATCAGGCCGATTGAAATTAGGGACAGGGGGGCCAGTTTGGTTGTTCAACTGACTAGATCTGCATTCCTTCATAAAGTGACCCTTCTTGCCACACTTATAGCATGTAAGATTGGTCTTATCCAGAGAGCTGGAGCTGGAAGCATTGTTGGGGCCATTAAATCTTTTAGATTTATGCTTAAACCTGTTAAAGGTTTTAACAATCATGGCGACCAGATCATCATCGTCAGTTTCATTACAACCATCACTGTTTTCAGTGGTCAGGCCAGAGTTCAAGAAACTGTTTAACATCTTCTTCATTGAGTGTGCCTGGACACTCTCTGCAGACATTAAGCAGCACAAGGTCGCTCAGGTACACTAGCAACCTTGGAACTCTGAGCATGGTTCATGGCATCTTGCTCAGCCACCAGTCTTGCAGCATTATTATCTTCAGTGAATCTGAAGGCTCCATAGAGCGATGCAAGAGTATGACTGTGCAAGGTTTTACCTTGTCTCAAGACAAGAACCATGTTTTCCCATTTGGAAGGAAGAATATCACAAAACTTCTCAAGAAGAATATCCTTATCCTTCTCTACACCCAAACCTCTCAACTGATTGATGAGGCTAGAAAATCTGGTGTATGTACCAGTTAGACTTTCATTGGGCAAAGCAAAGAAGGATTCATACTTCTTGTTCAAGGCAACTTTTCTAGTGACAATAGTGTCATCACCTCCTTCAAACTGAATAACTAATTCGTCCCACATTGATTTTGCACTGGGGAACAGCACAAGTGTTGGAATTAGATCTTCAGGAACAGCCCCAAGTCTACGATCCTCATCAGACCAATGGTCTTCAGGCTTTTCTCTTGAACCTCTTCTTCCAGTTGGATCTAGAAGAGGACTCACCCCAAGAGACATGGGTATATATGGTCCATCCTTAAGGATTTTCAACATATACCTCTTAATACCACCAAAATGCAAAAGCATTCTAGCCTTCCATGTACCGAAAGTCTCACTGTTTCCATCGAATTTGGGAACAGGAGTGTTAGAGTAGTGTACATGGATGTGGTTTGGGGTAGTAGGAGGAGGAGGATTAGTATTAACATTTTGAAAAGGTTGGGCATTATTATTCATAGGGATTTCACCTTGACCAGAACCATTTCCACCTTCAGTAGTGTTCATCTTAGCAGATCTAGGCAAGTTTATTAGCCTTCTGCTCTGATACCACTTGTAAGTCCCAACTCGATAGATGGTACTACTGAAGACACCTCAATGTCGATGGTGGAGTTACTTTGCAATATATGCACTGAACTGGAGACGACCAGTTGCAGTGTGTATATACCAAGTTCTAGATAGATTACTTATTTAAATGATAATAAGTAAAGAACAATGCAATAATACAAATAACTTGTAAGATAACTTGATGAGACAATATGTATTTTTCAATGTGTAATTTATTTATTGAAGTTAAACAAATTACAAGGTTGATGCGGAACCAAGATAATACACGAATGTAAATATCCTAACAACCTATGAAATACAATTGATCTACACTCGGAATTTCTCAAGACAATCGAAACACTTAAAGTTGTGAAATGTTTCTTTTAGCGATTGAGAGAATATTGCACAAGTTCACCAAGAATATTGCAGGTTTGCAAAGTGTGAAGTGTTGTATGTTTTTCACTTTGTGATTTCAAAACACACTTGATATTCTCGTTGTGCAATGACTTGTATTTATAGGCAAAGTTAACATTTAGGATGTTAACTTTAGCCGTACAAATGTGGTTGAGAGCATTTAAGGAATAGCATTTAATTCTTTAAAAAGCAGTGTAAAGTCGCATGATAAAGCAACTTTACACAACCACCTTTATGTACCTTTTATTACTTAAATAATAAGATAAGGCTTATTATTCGGGTAAAGGTACATAAAGCATACAAGTCAATTCCTCGTAATCAGTGTAAAGCTTTGTAAGGGCTTTCCACTGATGGTCTCCAGTTTGTAACTGACTAGAATGCCAACTGGGCTTCACTGCCATTGCCATTCTCTATCTTCCATTTGTTGTCTTTGACTTCAACTGGAATGATTCTTCAACTGGTCAGTTCTCAACTGGAGGAAGTCTTCAGTTGCGTTGACTGTACGGTGCAACTGGACTTCAATATATTTCTGGACAAATCATCTTGGTCACCAGTTTCACTGGTCTCCAGATGCAACTGGTGACTGGCAAGTGTAAACTGGTGACTGGACAGTTCCAGGTGAACTGGTCCTAACATCTCATTTCTGGGCTGAAGCAGTACACACAGCTTGCTTTACCCAAAACAGATCCCTCATTGTGAAAAGACACCAGAAGACTGCATATGAACTTCTTAAGGGGAGAAAACCTGAGATTGGTTTCCTAAGAATGTTTGGTAGTCCTTGCTATATTCTGAATCAGAAAGACCATCTTGGAAATTTTGATGAGAAATCAGATGAAGGTATCCTACTTGGATATGCAACAATGATGAAGGCCTACAGAGTGTACAACAAGAGAACTAAAACAATTGAGAACTCTGTTAATGTAAGCATTGATGAAGGTTGTTCTAAGCCAGCCTGCTCTCCTCCTGAAGATGAAGACTTCAATTTTGAAGAACTGACTGTACCTGAGAATGAGCCTCCAACAAATCCTCCAGTTGGAGCTAATAATGCTCAAACTCAGGGGGAGCAACTCATTGAAGAAGAAGAAGAAGAAGTTCCAATCTTTGAAGATGCACAAGCTGATCCTACTCCTACTGAAGTTATTGTTCAGAATCCATTAAATGACTCTCCAACTGGCTCAGACTCCTCCATTCCTGTCCAAGCTGATCAGCCTCTTCCTCAAGCTGATCATGCTGAACCATCTAATCTGAATCAGTCCATTGTCCCTGTTACAAGATGGACAAAGAGTCATCCAATTAACCAAATCATTGGTGATCCACTCTCTGGTGTGAAAACAAGAAGAAAGGCAACAGGAAACTTCTGCATGTTTGTCAATTTTGTAAGCAAGATGGAACCAACTGAGGTTAATGAAGCTCTGGAAGATCCCTCTTGGGTAAATGCAATGCAAGATGAGCTAACACAGTTTGAAAGAAACAAGGTTTGGGAACTTGTTCCAAGACCTCATCACAAGACTGTGATTGGAACCAAGTGGGTCTACAGAAACAAAATGGATGAAAGGGGAGTTGTGACCAGAAACAAAGCAAGATTGGTAGCTCTTGGTTACAGACAAGAGGATGGAATTGATTATGATGAGACTTTTGCACCAGTGGCAAGATTAGAGGCAATCAGAATGTTCTTGGCCTTCTCTGCTCACAAGGGTTTCAAGGTCTATCAAATGGATGTGAAGAGTGCATTTCTTAATGAAAAATTGGAAGAAGAAGTCTATGTTGAACAACCTCCTGGTTTTGAAAATTCAAAGTTTCCTGACCATGTGTTCAAGCTTGACAAGGCTCTCTATGGGTTGAAGCAAGCTCCAAGGGCATGGTATGATACTTTGTCTAAATTCTTATTGGCTAATAACTTTAAAAGAGGTAATGTTGACAAGACTTTGTTTATGAGAAAGTATAATGGTGATATTCTACTTGTACAAATTTATGTAGATGATATAATATTTGGGTCTAGCAGTGAAAGACTTTGCAAAAAGTTTTCTGAATTAATGTCTAAAAAGTATGAAATGAGCATGATGGGTGAACTAAACTATTTTCTGGGTTTACAAGTTAAACAGACTAAAAATGGAATTTTCATAAACCAAGGAAAGTATGTTAAAGATCTCTTAAACAAATTTGGTTTTACTGATTGCTCACCTATGAAAACTCCTATGGGAACTAATGATAAGCTGGATGAAGATAAAAATGGCAAATCTGTTGACATCATAGCTTATAGGGGTATGATTGGATCATTACTTTACTTGACAGCTAGTAGACCAGATATTATGTTTGCTACATGTCTTTGTGCAAGATATCAAGCTAGTGCTAAGGAATCTCATCTTAAGGCTGTGAAAAGAATCTTTAGATACCTTAAAGGTAGTCCCAATCTGGGTCTTTGGTATCCCAAAGACTCAGGATTTGATCTAATTGGCTATTCAGATTCTGACTTTGCAGGCTGTAAGATTGACAGAAAAAGTACTTCAGGAGCTTGTCAATTGCTTGGCAATAGACTTGTAAGCTGGTCCAGCAAGAAGCAACATTCAGTTTCTATCTCCACTGCAGAAGCTGAATATGTTGCTGCAGGAAGTTGTTGCTCTCAAATTCCTTGGATGCAATATCAGCTTCAAGACTATGGTGTCACTGCAACAAAAACTCCAATCTTTTGTGATAGTACCAGTGCCATAGCAATTTCAAACAATCATGTGCTTCATTCAAGGACCAAGCACATTGATATAAGATATCATTTCATCAGGGATCATGTAATGAAAGAAGATGTTGAACTCCACTTCATTCCAACAGACAATTAGCTTGCTGACTTGTTCACAAAGCCATTGGATGAATCAAGGTTCAACTACCTCATAAGTAAGCTAGGTATGCTTAATTTGTAGAATGTAGTGAGCTAAGTAATAGCAAATCTGACCCCTTAGAGTGATACAAAATTTTTGAGGGTAAGCTGTGTCAGACCCAGACTACCCTTTCATACTTGGTGCATGTCAAGTGGAAGAGGGTAAGCTAAGTCTGACCCAGCTTCGTGGTTATTTTTGTTATTAAATATCTCAGTGTGTTTTATTACTTTCATTATTTTATTAAGTGTACTTGTTTGATCCTATTGGAGTGTGACACGTGTAGTGGTCACTACCGGTTACTGAAAAAGTACCACCACTACTTGTTGATCCTCCAATCAAAAACTTTCTCTCTCCAACTTTTTCAAATAAGATATTTTGGGTTTCGTATATAACTTTCATTTAACCTAAATCCCAAATCATTTGTTCATATTTTCTTAAAATCAATTTCTCTCTCTAATCTGATTACTGTTTTATTAAATTTAATTTCTTCTAAAATTTGTTTTCAAAATGGCATCATCATCTGTTTCTATTCATTCTAATGATTCTCAATCTAGTTCTGAACCTGAAAGTCTATACCCAGCTCCGATAAGCGCCAACAAGCTTTCACCTTATGTGGTGGGAGATAAGGTAGTAGTAGTTCCGGCTGATCTTGATACTGGTAAAATCAAGATTGGCAGTCTGGTTTATGCCAATATTCATCCTCCTTCATGGGCTAAAGGATACGATGAGATTGTGGCTTTCTTATGGCATCATCCATTCGGCAAGGTGATGATTGAGAAGCCAGACTGGGTGTTTCAAGATCTTTTGTGTGAATTTTGGACGAGCTGTGTTGTGAAACATAATAAGAAAGGAGATGCTGCAATCTATGGCTCAATCCTCAACGGTAAGAAAAAGGTATATATTTCTTACGAGAGGCTTAGGTCTGCTTTTGAGCTGTCATATATGCCTGATGATGAATATGATGTTGTTGTGTCTCATACTGAAGCCAAAAATGTTTTACAAGAAGTTGGATTTACTGGTCCATTGGCTTCAGTGGTTAAAATGAAACATTTAACTGGTATTTGGAACTACTTATTGAGCACAATTTCGAAAACTTTACAAGTAAAGGCAGGCAGCTTTGATCAGCCTAATGTCTTAGAATTGCAAATTTTTCATGCAATGGTCACCATGACCAGAATAGATTTTGCTGCTTTAATCTTTAAGGACCTTGTTGATCGCGTTCATAAGAAGAGTCTTACCATACCTTATGGTAGGATTCTTGCTCTTATCATTGAAGTTATTCTTGACAATGATTACAGTCTGGCAACTGGTCAGACTGTGGAATGCAAGTCTATCAATAACAACATCTTTCAATAGTCCCAAGGTATCTGTGCAGGGTCTGACCCGAGCAATGCAGATCTACCTTGATTTTTGCAGGAAAAGAGAAGAGGAAACAAGAAGCACTTAGGGAAGTTGTCCCTTCTTCGACGTGATCTGGGTCTGACACTCAATCTGCTAATCAGGGGGACCCAGGTACATATGCTTCTGAACCCTCAAACTCTTCTGAATCTATTCAAAATTCTACTCCTACAAAAGAAGGTGAAGGGTTGGCCAAAACATCAGCCTCCCTAGCCACACCTTCGTCCAATCGTTCAAAATCCGACTCTAAAAGACCCCTTGTTGAGGACTTAGTACCTCTCAAGGCCAAAAAGAAAAGATCGAATAAGAAATCTGTGTCAGCTTCTGGGGTTGATAATGCAACATCTTCTCTTGAGATCCCCCAAGGTGCAGGGAAAGCTAAGGAACGTTCCAAAGCTGTCCCTGTCACCCAAGCTGACAAGCCGAAAATGCCACGCCCATCTGCACTCTCCCAAAAGAGTGTAGACGAGTTAAAGGGAACACTTACTGCTACCCAACCCTCCAAACAGGGTGAAGGTATTGAAAGAAAGACCTCATCCCAAGGTCATACTGTGTCTAAACCGAATTCACCATCATCAGCCTCCCAAAAGGTTGATGATATCATTAAAGGGGTAACAGAGGATCTAGCCCAGATCCAAAGTGAGTCAGAGTCAATGCACATCATTTCTGAGGATGGTCAGCCTAAGGAGAGAAGTATCGAACGCATTGGTGACATTGCTTCTCCTCCCCAAGCTGATCAGACTCCTTCTATCTTACACTCTGAGTCTGCACAGCTGCCAATGCCCCTTCTATGTCACAAGGAGGGGTACAGGCCTCAATTCTCCCTAAGGATACTTTGGTGCAACAACACACCTCTGTTGAAGGGCAATCAAAATGCACAAAACATTACACCTGCAGAGTCTGTGTCTGCATCTGTCCTTGGACAGAGGGATTCTGCAGGTTACTTGGCTGTCTTTAAGGCAGTCATGTTAGCCCCTTATGCAGCAAAGGGAACCATTGATGGTCCTCACGATGTCAATGAGAATCTGATCACTATCTTCGGAAGTGATTCTTCATTCGATGATGAGTTTGCCCATCCATCCTCAAGGGATGCTCTGATGGAAGATGCCAGTGAAGGAGTTGATCAAAATCAAGATCAACACATTCCCACTGGCCCTCAGCCTGAACTTAACGTTAATCTTTCTCAGGCTGACCAACTCATCATCAATTCTGACAGATCCACTCATGAGACTCACTCTCATGAGCAAATGTTCCAAAACTCTTTAAACCTCCACCCCCTTCTAAATATGCCCAATGACCCTGTTATTAAGGATTGCAGGCTGCTCTTTCCAGAGTCAGTGGCTTTTAAGCCAACTGCAAGTTCTTCCCAAGCTGCCACTATCTCATTTTCAGATGTGGTGGGTCAGCTCACTAAGTTCATTTCAACCTCTAAGGTTGAGAGCTCAAAGCTGACCGAATGCTTGGAAAAGATCCAAAAGGATCAGGATTTGACGGATAAGAAGGTGGATAAGCTGAGTCAAGATCAGACTGCATTGGAAGATTATGTTAAGAAAGCAGTTGATTTGATGCAGTAGAACCAGAGCAAGCTGACAGAGTCTCTTGATAGTCTTACTAAGGCAGTCAATGAAGAAATGAAAGAAACAAGAGTACTCTGGGTCAGATTGAGAATGCTGCAACCAAGTTTAAAAGAGAAGTCACCATAGAACTTCGATCTGCAAACAAGTCACAAGCAGATTTCAAGAATGATCTGATTGAAGTTTCTAAGGGTGTTAAATCAAAGATTAAACTCCTCCATGAGGATTATGTTGAGCTAAGAAGAGCCTGCTGTCTTACCAATGTTAAAATTGACTTGATCAACCAGGATCTCAAAGACTTCCTTGTTACTCCAGTGAGCTCTTTCCCTGCTGATGATGACAAAAAGGGGGAGAAGAATGCTACTAAGAGAAAGAGGAGTGCAATGAGTGAAGCTGAAATGGAGCTAGAAAGAGAAAGGCAAAAAGCTCAGGTTGACAAGGACATTGAAGAATACCTTGAAAGATTGAAAGAAAGACAAGATAAGGCCAGAGCTGAGGAGGCACAAAATGATAGAAGATTGGTTGTGCATGGTTCTAGGGTGGAAGGTGAGAAGGAAGATGTGGAAGAGATAAAAAGACCAGAATCTGAGTCTGGTGGTGAAACTGTTGGAAAATTGAATAAAGAAACTGAAAAGGAGAGTGATACAACCAAGGGGGAGACTGTTAATGCTGAAATGGGAGATATAAGGAAGGAAGTTGGTGTTGAAAAAGAAAAGAAAGTTGAAAAGAAAAGAAAGTCCTCCCAAGCTGTTCCTGTGCAAGCTGTGCCAACTCAAGCTGACCCAGCTCCCAAAGTACAAATTGATGAATCTTCATCTAGTGAAGACACAGCCACTCTGTCCCAGTTTATGATCAAGAAAAGAACAACTGAAGCTGGGTCAAGTGGTGTGAAGATCTTAACTGAGAAAGAAAAGGATTGGGAGATTGCAACTGAAACTGCTCCACAGCTTGGGGTAACAGTTGAGATGGCATATAAAATGATTAAGGAGGACAAACTAGAAAGAGAAAGAATTGCTGCAACTAAGTCTGATTCTGAAATTGCCAAGGCTGTTCAAGAACAATTGAATAAGGAAGATAAAGAAGATCTTGCAGCCATTGGTTCTAAAAAGAAAGTTGTGAGCAAAGGAAAAGGAAAGAAGAAAGTGGTGGTTCATTCTAAACCATCACAGAAGGTTAAAGATGTGAAAGAAAGTGTGAAAGCCCATAATTGGTTTGATGCCTTGGAGAAAAGACAAGTTACTGAAAAGATTCATTATAGAAGGCATCCAGAACCAATCCTCCAGGTTCTACTGAAAAGGCGAAAAGGAAAGAACATTCCCAGCATGAGGTTTACAAGGAGAGGCTATGAAACCAACTGGGAAACCCATGATCTTGACAAACTGCTTGATCTAGGATACACAGAGTGGGTGGAACTACATAACATCATTACTGGTATGTCTGGAGTTCACAAAGAGACAGTCTTGGAAGCCATTGAGAAGAAGCTAGCTGCTGTTGTGAAGTACAAGATTGATATCTCTGGCCTTCCAAGACCAATTGCATATGATATGGATTATGAAGATGAGTCAGCTGAGCCACTAAAGAAGAAAAGAAGAAGGTATGAAAGGATTGATGCTCTTGGAGGTGACCATTCAGTTTTTCTCCAAAACTTGTCTCCTACAGAGTTGCTAGCACAATTATCTTCTGGTGCTATTGACAAGATTCTTAATAATCTTAATCTGTCTCTACCTACTGGTGTTGAAGATGCAAGATGTGGGAAGTTCATAACTGAACCTGAGCATGGGATGTACTTTGTAGATGCTAGAGGGAATTTGGTGTTTCAAAGGACTGCTGAACTAAAACAGGTACCATCTATGCACCTATTTACCTTATACAGATTCTGCAGAAACTTTAGTGAAGAAGGTAATGGAGGTATGAGCAGTTCCTTATAGATGAAGGGTTAGATAGGCAATTAGATGTGAGAGTTGCTCCATCATTTGAGGTTAAGCAAGAAGCTATTGAAATGCTTGGAGAATAGTGATGTAACATGTAATATCTTTGATTTATTCTCTATATATACAAAGGCAGTTGTACAAATCTAGTTTCTTGGTTAAAATTTCATATCAGATTGAAAAGAACCCAAAAGATTCAAAGGGTCACAAGCTGTTAGTCATATTTTCGTTTGATTCTTTGTAAGCTGATAGTCAAAAGTGTAGTTGGGTTTTGTCATCATCAAATAGGTGGAGATTGTTGAGTCCCAATGTTAATTGTAAATTTAATGATGACAAATCTGACCTATAAACACTTAGTAATCTTTGGTTCTTGTAATCTGATATGGGTCAGACTAAGCTGACACAGCTTACGATCTGTCTCTGACCCAGATCATGCTTCATACTTGTAATTGTAATATTTTATGGAAGCAAGTGTTATTCAAGCTGCATCAACAATGTATTAGCATTCATTCCAAGTCGAAGAGGAGGATTGAAGATAGAAGACCAAGATGTTAGTGAAAGACAGCTTGGGATTAGCAGTCAGCTTGGAAACACTTAGGCAGATTGGTGCCTTGACAAACGGCCCAATCTGTGTCTGACAATCAAGTGAAGATAACAACCTGGATTGAAGATAAGGACAAATGACGTGACTAGGAAGATTCCTAGGATCCAGGTTGGTGGTTGTTTTACATATGCGTGTCCATACTCCTATTGGTAGATGAAAAATGTGCGTCAGTACGTGGGGGACCACAAGTACCATGAAAGGCACGATTGATTATTCCTTCATCAACCACTGAATGAAGAACACGTAGCTGCAACGGACACCCAATGAAGGAGCGCTTGTGCCTATAAAAGCCTCATTCATTGATTGCATATGTGTGGCATTTCCTGAGAATCATTCTTCACACAAGTTTCTCTGCTCTTACACACAGCTTAGTCTGTACGAGATCAGCTTGGGCTGATTCTCTTGAGCTGAAACTGATTGATTGTTGTTTGTCATTTCATAGGGTTGTTTAGATATCTATAGGCTATCTTTATTCCGCAACAACCCTGTAATTCTTTGTATAGATTATTTCTTAATAAAGGATTACATTTGAAAACCACATCTGTGTTCAAGAATGTTTTTATTTCTTTACTGCTTTACTGTTTTAATGATTCCTGCTCTTTACTTACTTGCTTAATATTCATAAACTGAATCTTAAAACGTTTTGTGTTAAAAGTTTGTAAAGATTGTAAAAAGTTGTATTCACCCCCCTCAACAACTGTTCAGTGTTCAATATACTTTGGTATATTGATACACCGTGGGACGTATCAGCTCCTTTATGTTTGTCGATTAAAAAGTAGAATCTATGAATTAAAAATCTTCAAAACATATGACTTTATCATTTACCTTTTTTTTTAAATAACAAATTTTATTAATAAACAGAGAATTTACAAAATGGTATACACAAAGCAAAGCTGGGGATTTATAATTAATTACTTAAAACTAAATTTATTTGATTCTGTCATACTAAAATTGTTCTTAATATTTCTATTTTCTATTATATATATATATATATATATATAATATATATATATATATAATATATATATATGCTTCTATAGATAATAGAAAAGTGAGTGTGTGGTTGACCCCCATGAGATATATGATATTTTTATCATATTTACAAGATACTTACGACATGCTTCAGAGAGAGATCGCGTGGATATTCTAAAAGGTTCAATACAAGTAATAGATTAAGCAAGACCCCTAAGGGAAAGACATATTATTGGTTAATGTAAATTGACTAAGAGGTTGGGGTAAGGTTTGCTGATTGATCATGTTGTGTTAAAATTTTAGTATTTGAATATTGGAATCTATCGGAAGTGTTGAAGAGAATAAACCTGTCACCGCTGTCTTATTCATAACACCCCGAGTTCTATAAGATGATGCTATTGTATAACTCTTTCAGGGTCTAGTTAGGAAACATGATTGTATTGTGAGAGTATTTATATGTAGTGATTCACAAGTACAACCAATAATAAGATAAAATGTCTTACTAATAGCTAGTAGAACTAATTCTTATACAAACTTGAATTAAGTGTTTAACTTATCTGCATAGATAGTAAAGACTCAGTGAGTTGTACTTTTGATATAATTCTAGTCATATTATTGTTATTAGCGGACAATTATATAAACTATACGGCTTTAAATTTGTGATATAGTTTTTGCTATCATTTAACACTATTTATTATATTAGTTTTATTGCTTATAATTTTAATCTATTAATAATTAACGGATCGGATAACTTGTTTAGTTTTCTACTAATAATATCACAACAATACACTTCTTTTATTATTTTTATTGCTTTTTTTATCTATTATTTTGACGACTTTTTTTTCTCCGCTATTAGGCCAAAGCCAATAGAGTCGTCGACACCTCTTCGTGGCTCTTCGTGAATCATCGACGAGATGAATCTATTGGTATGGGCTTCGTCGAGTGCTCCGTCGTCGACTCCCATTGATGGGACGAAGGCCATGGACAAGCGGAAGATAGAAAGGAGCGAAAGAGAGAGAGAGAGGAGCAGAAGAGTAACGACTATTTTGCCAAAAAAAAAATTTCAATTCTACACTATATAAACCACCACTTATTCAATACAACTCGAACATTTATCAAAACTTTGATAGGTCCCCAAAGAGATAACAAGATGGTTTAAGATGTCTCAAAGAGTTGTAGAGGGGGGGGGGGGAATACAACTTTTTCACTTTTAATGCAGAATATTAAGTCTTTTAACTGTTGGGATTTTATTAACTATACAACTCTTTGTATCGGAATTGGATGTTCATAATTTGAAAGGACTTCAAATTAGTTTATTCAAAACTTAGGGTTTAAAGTGTAAATAATTAAAATTCATTTCAATTAATCCTAGTCGAACTCAACTTCCCTTAAAATATATGTAGAGTTCGAAACCCTAATTAAATAAAGTAGGTCGAATTCGACCTCCCTTGGGAAGGGAGTCGAATTCAAAACCCTAATTATAAAACCGTTTGATTAAAACCTTTTAATAAAACATGAACATCCTAATTAATTACGATTAATTAATTAAGCAAATAAATTAATCTAGTTTAATTTATTTATGCAATAATTAATTAACCTAACTAATTATATATGCGGAATAAGTTAATAAAATAATTAACTAAGTAATTCCCTAAACGATCTATCATGCATGCAATATAACCAACTAATAAATAAATAAATAAACAAAAAAGAAACCTAACCTCTTTGTAGAAACCCGGAGACGAGAACTCCGTCACGTACTAGAGCCCAAGTGTAGGAACTCCTCAAAAGACTCGTACACACGAACGGATCTTCGGCACTTAGTCAAGTGCTAGCTATAACTCCAACGTTATAACTAAATACCCACCGAATATAAAAATAACTAGAAAAGCTAGCTCAAAAATCTCCACCAAAAGGGAAGAGATTTTCGTGCCATGCTTCAAAGAGAAGAAGAGAGGATTGAATGGAAAAAGGGTTTTTGGCCTCTATTTATAAGAATAGAAAACCCTTAGGTTTCCTTCTCCCAATCAATGTGGGACAAGGAAACATCCCTTTTTCCCTTTCCCCTTTTTCGTGGCCGACCTAGTGTGGGACCCCATGGGTCGACGAAACTTCGTCGACCCATGGGTTGACTCACGGTGCTTGATGTCCGATCCCGCTTTCGACCCGACTCGCGTTTCCGACCCGCTCGTCATTTCCAAATCTATTTTTGGAAACTTTCCAAAAACTATTTTTTAGAAACTTCTAGTTATTATCATTTCAAATGGTTCTTTTGTTATAAATTTGAAGTTCAACTAAGCCCTCTCCATTCTTCGTGTGCGACCCTAAAGGTTCATAGATATGAGGCCGTATAAATATATTGGAATATTCTCATAATTTCAACACTCCCACTTGAGGATATGTCCAATATGAGGATGTTTCCAACATACGTCAAGTATACTGACACCGAACGTTTGTCTAGCAACATGACGATGTCCCCAAATATGTATGAATATATTTCCGTGACGGGAACCAACATCAGCTTCTAGATGTTGTACATTAAACTCTTTTAATGCATTGGTACAATGTCTAATCCTCCCTATATGTTTACGATATCACATCGAGCCATGAGGCACGGATCAAGCGACACTCATATAACTTGACATATTGCTCGATCTATCAAAAAGAAGTGAAACAATCCAAAATACCATTACTTAGAAACACATTCAAGCAATGTACTCGGGGCATGGCCATGCACTTAATCAGTTCCTTTCATCGAGTGGCCGCGTGATATCTTTCCAACACTTTGGCGAAAAAATCCTTTCTTGACAACATACGTCCCTTCCATATTTCACCTCACACCCAAAACAGCCCATACTACTGTCGGCTAAGTTCCAGGTTCGGTACTGAATCAAAGCATGAGACTACGTACTCGGGGACACGCCTATGTGTCTCAAGTCTAAGGACAACTAGACACTGCCACTTCTCAAGATTCATGCATGTCAACATGATCCACATGATTGCTTGAGGAATGGGTCTAATCTCAATATTCAACTCACTATTGAATACTTGTGAAATGATTGTACCTCTAGACACATTACTTGCGCAACGCAAATAATATTTCATCTCTCACAATTACCTTTATTCATTATTACTCCCGTAATCAATGAGCGGCAATGGGCAACGTATTTAGAATCATTTACATGACTCATGGATTAATTTTAAGCATGCAAATATAGAACTCGGAGCGTAAGAATGAGAATGCTATCATTCTCTTCAACACTTCCGATAGGTTCCAATATCAAATACTAAAATTTTATCACAACATGATTAATCAGCAAATCTAACCCCAACGTCTTAGTTAATTCACATTAACCAAGAATATGACTTTCCCTCAGGGGTCTTGCTTAATCCATCACTTGTATTGAACCTTTTAGAATATCCACGCGATCTCTCTCTCAAGCGTGTCGCAAGCATCTCGTATATATAATATGATAAAATATCATATATCCCACAAGACCTTTCCATATGCCTCTAGAGGGGCAATATATTCAATAATTCCAATAATGGACTACTATCGTCATATTAGGAGATTTTATGAATAACTCATATATCTCTTTCGTCCATAAAGAATTTATTCCTTTCCGCTTATCGATAATCCAAGACTCTTGGATCTCAAAATATAGCTTAGACAAGCTAGCCAACTTATTTGAATTATATACATGAGTTATGACATAACCAAGAAACTTCATGTCACGAGTAACTCTCGAGGTTTTACTCGCGTGAGACTTTTACTCATAAAGTGTTAGGACCAGTTCACCTGGAACTGTCCAGTCACCAGTTTACACTTGCCAGTCACCAGTTGCATCTGGAGACCAGTGAAACTGGTGACCAAGAAGATTTGTCCAGAAATATATTGAAGTCCAGTTGCACCATACAGTCAACGCAACTGAAGACTTCCTCTAGTTGAGAACTGACCAGTTGAAGAATCATTCCAGTTGAAGTCGAAGACAACAAATGGAAGATAGAGAATGGCAATGGCAGCGAAGCCCAGTTGGCATTCTAGTCAGTTACAAACTGGAGACCATCAGTGGAAAGCCCTTACAAAGCTTTACACTGATTACGAGGAATTGACTTACCCGGATAATAAGCCTTATCTTATTATTTAAATAATAAAAGGTACATAAAGGTGGTTGTGTAAAGTTGCTTTATCATGCGACTTTACACTGCTTTTTAAGGAATTAAATGCTATTCCTTAAATGCTCTCAACCACATTTGTACGGCCAAAGTTAACATCCCAATGTTAACTTTGCCTATAAATACAAGTCATTGCACAACAAGAATAACAAGTGAAAATATACAATCACTTCACACTTTGCAAACCTGCAATATTCTTGGTGAACTTGTGCAATATTCTCTCAATCGCTAAAAGGAACATTTCACAACTTTAAGTGTTTCGATTGTCTTGAGAAATTCCGAGTGTAGATCAATTGTATTTCATAGGTTGTTAGGATATTTACATTCTTGTATTATCTTGGTTCCGCATCAACCTTGTAATTTATTTAACATCAATAAATAAATTACACATTGAAAAATACATATTGTCTCATCAAGTTATCTTACAAGTTATTTGTATTATTGCATTGTTCTTTACTTATTGTCATTTAAATAAGTAATCTATCTAGAACTTGGTATATACACACTGCAACTGGTCGTCTCCAGTTCAGTGCATATATTGCAAAGTAACTCCACCATCGACATTGAGGTGTCTTCAGTAGTACCATCTATCGAGTTGGGACTTACATAAAGAATCTTGAAGTTTCATTTTGAGTCTCTTCTCAATTAATGTCATGAGTTTCATGAACACTTATCTAGAGATAATTCTAGATACGATCATGTAACCTTACTTAAGCTAACATTCATAGATTAAATTCCAAGTCTATACACAATACCTCAATTGTGTTTATATTAACCAATAAAGACGCGTTAATCTATTATGCTTCTAAAGAGCACATTCGGATTGTTAATGATTTGAAGTTTTCCTATCATATCTCAAGATACTATATAAAGGTTTAGAATACCCTTTAGGTTGCACCATTTATCGTCCTCGCTACGGTGACCTTTTATTGCTTAAAATTCATAGTTAACTTATGAGCTTAGGGCAATTAGTATCTTGTTACTTCAAGACAAGCCTTAAGTCAGAAATCAATCTTTTTGACTTCGAATGCTTTGCAACTTTACAAGCTTTCAACCAACACTTGTGAGGTCCCAAATACGATGGTTAACCCCGAAAGTGTAAAATACAACAAGTCTAATAATCACTAGAATGGACTAGTATTACTTAAATATAAATGCAAGTATATAAATAAAGTAATACACAACTTAAAGCAATAAACAAGTAAAGTGGAACATTATGTATTTTTCAAGGTGTATTTTATTTATGATGTTAAATAAAATACAAGGTTGTGCGGAATCAAGATAATACAAATAAGTATGTATCTTAACAACCTATGAATTACAAATGATCTATATTTGTCAAATAACTCTTTTGGATCGAGATACTTAAAGTTGTGAAGTATCCCTGTTTAAAATCGAGAGTATTTAGACAAATTCACTCTAATGCTAAATGAATGCTTTAAAGTAATTTTCTCAAAGAAATGACTTTGTATTTATTGGCAACAAAATTCACCAGTGAATTTTGTGCCGTACAAATATGGTTGCATGCATTTAATGAACCGACAAGAACATTAAATGCATTGGTTAATGGTACAAGGATAAAGTCACATCAATATGACTTTATTATTTTAACCAACCACCTTTACACACGTATAAACTTTGGTAAAGAACAAGTAGAGTGTTCTTTGGAAAGTGTGTAAAGGCAAAAGTCAATTCCTCGATATCAGTGTTCAGACTTGTAAGGTCTAGAACACTGAAAATCCTCCAGTGTACAGATCTGGTAAGACTTCCAGTGGACTCCGCCATTTTTCAGTCTTCTTTATTCTGACTTCAGTCTTTGACTTCAGTGAGAACGTCTTCAGTAGAGTAGATCTGGACTGGGGTGAAGTCCAGTGAGCTAATCTGGAGAATACTCCAGATTCCTATACAAGTATTTGCTCACTGGTCTTCCATTATTTCTGGACAAATCTTTAGAGGGACTCCAGATTCCAAGTCTGGAGTAGGTCCAGTAGAACACGTTTCTGGACAGATCTTCAGTAAGGCTCCAGTAGTCGAGTCTGGAGCGAGTCCAGTAAATCTGGACCTAACAACACTTATATGGATCTTTCGATTAACACCTTGTGAGTCCCAAATATAGATGGTTTAAATACCCGACTGGCAAGTAATTCTAACTGGAAGATGACCAGTTCAGAATACGATCCAGATATGGATGAACAATACGATAAAGATATTGAAAGTAAATGCAAGAAACAATAAGGGCTGAAACTATATAAATAATATGTATATATCAAGTATGTAGCATTGAGACACAATGTATTTTTCAAGGTATTTGATTTATTGATATATAAACAAATGATGGTTGTAATGAAACTGACGATGATGATCTGGTCGCCATGATTGCTAAAACCTTTAACAGGTTTAAGCATAAGTCTAAAAGATTTAATGGCCCCAACAATGCTTCCAGCTCCAGCTCTCTGGATAAGACCAATCTTACATGCTATAAGTGTGGGAAGAAGGGTCACTTTATGAAGGAATGCAGATCTAGTCAGTTGAACAACCAAACTGGCCCCCCTGTCCCTAATTTCAATCGGCCTGATGATAGCTACAAAGCTAAATACAAGAAGCTTAAGGCCTAGATTGCCCTCCTATCCATGGAAAAGAAAAAGGATCAGTGCTTAATGGCACAAACTGAGGGAAAATGGGAGTACTCTGATGACTCATCAGTTGATGAAGAAGAGGAAAGGGACATGTGTTTCATGGCCTTGGAAGATCAACAGTAGCATCACATGGCAAAAGAAGATGTCATCACTGGAAGATGGGTGAACATCATCTTGAAAAAGGTATGTGATTATGATCACCAGATTGACCCTGAACTAAAACTGGACCTAGCTGAATCATTAAGTGGTGATTTAGCTTTTGTGGAAACTGTAAGAGCTGATAGTGAAAGATATCTTGACACTATCTTAATTGAACTGAACATTGTTAAACCACAACTGAATGATTTGCAAAGTGTCCAGTTGGCTCTCAAGGAGTCAGTTTTAAAGATTGAGGCATTAGAACTTGATAATCAAAAACTATTTTCTGATCTTGAAAAGGAACAAAAGATTATCAAGTCATGGGTAAAAGCATCTGGTAAAAACTATGATGCATTTTCAAGAACTATCGATGCCCAGAAGAATGCATGGAAATCTGGAGGTCTGGAGATGGCAGCTCTCATACCAGATCTTCATGCATTGCCTCCAGCTCTCAAGGTTGAAACACCTTATGATCAACCTGAAGCTGTTGAAACTGAAACCTCTGAGACCACCCCCTTTGAGGTTAAAACTGGAGCCAATCAGGCTAAAGCTCCAGTCAAAAAGGCCACTGGTAAAAAAAAAAAAAAAAAAAAAAAAAAAAAAAAACAAAAAAAAAAAAAAAAAAAAAAAACAAAAAACAAAAAAAAAAAAAAAAAAAAAACAAAAAAAAAAAATTAAAACTGGAGCCAAACAGGCTAAAGCTCCAGTCAAAAAGGCCACTGGTAACAAGCCTTTACCTCAAAAGTCTAAGGTGCCCAAGACCCGACAGACTAAAGCTCCAGTTGAACCAAGGTCCAAGGTTCAACTGCCTGAAGAAAATAATATTTTGGTTAATCTGGAAAGTCAACTCCAACTTTTGTCTCGGCAGGTTCAGAGTTGTATTGCCCGGATTAACAATCTGGAAGGAGGTTTATCACCTCCAGTTTTCAAACAAAATATTAAACCACTCCCTTCAAAATCCAAACAAAAGTTTGTTCCATCTAGAACAAAATCTGGTAAAAATAAAGGGAGTAAGTATCAAGTACCAATCGTTTTTACTCCTGCACCTGGAGTTGGTGATAAAGCTCCAGATGCAGCCTCCAGTTCAACACCTCAACAAACAACTGTGACTTCTGTAGAGAAGTCCAGCGAACCCATCAAGAAAAGATGGGTTCACAAAAAGAATTAATGATTTTTGTGTGTGTGTAGGGCGATCGAAAGAAGAATATCTGGTATCTGGACAGCGCTGCTGGCCGGACTATGACCGGATGTAAGCCCCTACTGGAAGAGTTCACTGTCCAAGATGGACCGACAGTGACGTTTGGTAACGATCAATCTGGAAAGACTGAGGATATGGTGTGCTCAATAATGGATAAGTTGAATTCAAAAGAGTTGCATTTGTGAATGGTTTGAAATACAACCTGATCAGTGTCAGCCAACTTTGTGATGATGGCTTCAGAGTTTTGTTCGATATTGCTCAAGGCACCATATTTAACAAGGATTGGAAAGTGGTGATGATTGCACCAAGAAAAGGAAATGTGTACATCATGGATATGGAACCAGCTCCAAAAGAGCAATGTTTCTATACCAAAGCTGATGAGGACACCAACTGGCCATGGCATAAAAGATTATCCCATCTTAATTTTAAGAATATCAACAAGTTGTCTCGCAAACAACTGGTTGATGGGATACCTCAAATTTCTTTCAATAAAGAAAAACCATGTCCAGGGTGTGAGATGGGGAAGCAGAAAAGAGCCAGTTTCAAAACTAGGCAAAATTTTAGCATCACTGAACCTCTTCACATGCTTCATATGGAAAGAAGTACACTCTAGTTGTGGTTGATGAATTCACCAGATATTGCTGGGGGGGGGGGGGGGGGGGGGGGGGGGGGGGAAAGAAGTACACTCTAGTTGTGGGATGAATTCACCAGATACTGCTGGGTGGTATTCATCAGATCCAAAAGTGATGCACCTACTGAAATCATCTCTCTCATCAAAAGAATTAAGCTCAAGTATACTCGAAAAGTTTGTCAGTTGCGAAGTGATAATGGTACTGAATTCCAAAATAAGGTACTTGAAACATTTTGCAATGACACTGGCATCTCTCAAAACTTCTCATCAGTTCACTCTCCAGAGCAAAATAGAGTTGTGGAAAGAAAGAATCGTACACTGATAGAAGCAGCCAGAAGTATGCTATCTGAATCTGGTCTTCCCACCAGTTTTTGGGCTGAGGCAGTTGCAACTGCTTGTCACACCCAAAACCGGTCAGTCTACATTAAGAGACATAAGAAGACTGCCTATGAAGTACTCAGGAATCGCAAACCAAATATTGGATATTTCCATGTATTTAGTTGTCCAGTTTATATCTTAAACGATTCCAGTCAGCTTGGAAAGTTTGATGCAAAAGCTGATGAAGGGGTATTTTTAGGTTATTCAGATATTCGAAAGGCCTTTAGAGTTTATAATTATAGACTCCAAAAGGTTCATGATACAATTCATGTCACATTCGATGAGTCAACTGAAGCAATCAACAAGAGACCAAGCCTTGATATTACTCAAGTCGTTTCAATCAACTTTGGTGAAACTGATCAAGTTCATCGGTCAGTTGTTTCACCAGAAGATGTTTCCAGTTACAACAAATTGGAACCAGTTAAGAAGAAGAAAAGCACCAGTGACACATCATTCTATCCCTCCATCAATTTCAACTTACCACAAGAATTGGTGATTGGATCTGATGTACGTGCCAATCCAATATCAGCACCAGTTCAAACACCTACTTCTCCAGTTCTTCATGAAATGCCTTCTAATGAGGAATTTCATGATGCTAATCGAGACCTCATTGACTCTGATGAGGATGTAGAAGTTGTTTGGACTGATCCTTCTCCAGACGCTGTTGCAACTGAAGAAGATCGCCAGGTGACTTGCACTGATATTGTAGTTCACCAGCCTAGTCAATACACTAGATGGACTCGAGCACATCCAATTGAACAGATTGTGGGAGATCCAACTAGTGGGGTTCAGACTAGAAGAGCCACCAGTGAGCAATGCTTAAACATCACCTTCTTATCTCTAATTGAACCAAAGAAGATTGACGAGGCTATGGCAGACCCAAGCTGGGTGGAAGCTATGCAAGAAGAGCTCCTCCAGTTTGAAAGGAACAATGTTTGGGAGCTTGTCCTTGTCCACCAGGGTTAAAGAAAGAACCTATTGGTACCAGATGGGTCTACCGAAACAAAATGGATGAAGATGGCCATGTTGTAAGAAACAAGGCCAGATTAGTTGCCCAGGGTTATTGTCAAGCAGAAGGCGTTGACTTTGATGAAACTTTTGCTCCAGTTGCAAGACCTGAAGCCATAAGAATATTTCTGGCTTATGCAGCCCATCTGCAGTTCAAGGTCTTCCAGATGGATGTCAAAAGTGCGTTCCTTAATGGAACATTGGAAGAAGAAGTTTATGTTAAGCAGACCCCAGGTTTCATCGATGAGAAGCATCCTCATTGGGTTTATAGACTGAACAAAGCATTGTATGGTCTAAGACAAGCCCCAAGAGCCTGGTATGATACTTTAACTAAACATCTTCTTAAAAATGGCTTTCAAAGAGGTGCAATAGATAATACCTTGTTTATCTTGAAAGAAAGAGGTAATATCTTATTGGTACAAATTTATGTTGATGACATTATTTTTGGTTCAACTGATGATGCAATGTGTAAAAAGTTTTCTAAAATCATGTCATCTGAGTATGAGATGAGTTTAATGGGTGAATTAACATTTTTTCTTAGGTCTTCAGATTAAGCAAACTGAAAATGGAATTTTCATAAACCAAGGAAAATATGTCAGAGATTTGTTAAGAAAATACAAATATGATTCAATCCATCGAAAAACACACCTATTGCAGCACCATTGAATTTGGACTCTGACCAACTGGCAAACCAGTTAACATAACTGACTATAGAGGTATGGTTGGTTCACTGATGTACTTAACTACCAGTCGACCAGATATAATGTTTGCAACATGTTTATGTGCCAGGTTTCAGGCTAACCCTAAAGAATCACATTTGCACGCTGTAAAGCGTATCTTTAGATTCCTGAAAGGGTGTCCTAATCTTGGTCTTTGGTACCCCAAAGGCTCAGGATTAGATCTAATGGGTTATTCAGATTCTTATCATGCAGGTTGTAAGATAGATAGAAAATCAACAACTGGTGGTTGTCATTTCCTTGGAGGAAAACTGGTGAGTTGGACCAGCAAGAAGCAGACTTCAGTCTCCATGTCCACTGCTGAGGCAGAGTACATTTCTGCGGCCAGTTGCTGTGCCCAGATTCTCTGGATCAAGAACCAGTTACTAGATTATGGTCAAAAGTTTACTAAGACCCTAATCTTTTGTGACAACACCAGTGCAATTGCTATATCTCACAACCCAGTGATGCACTCCAAAACAAAGCATATTGACATCAGGTATCATTTCATTCGAGATCATGTTATGAAAGGAGACATTGAAATTCATTTCATCCCCACTGACAAACAGTTAGCTGATGTTTTCACAAAACCTCTCGATGAGAAAACCTTTAAACATCTCATCAGCGAACTGGGAATGTTAAATCCTTAACTGGAGCTTTCTTTGTTATTGAACGCGTCAGTGACACTGATGAAGTTCTCCTGTTGAGGAGGTCCAGATAATCTTTGCTCGCCAGGCTATCGAACGCCTTTGTGATACTATCTTGGCACTAATTGATTTCTGGATCATCATTTTAGGGGGAAAGACTCTTTCTTAATTTTGATTCATTTCATAAAACTTTATTTCGAGTTTCTCAAAATCTCTATTTTACAAAACTCATTTTAGTTTTAATTCTAAAACCGATTTTCCCATTAAAAGTAGTTTATATATGTTCTTTAATCTCTACGGTTTAAAAACAACATGCATCATTTAAACCATATTATACATATATATCCGCATGCATAAACTAGTCCATAATTACATGTAGTTCCAACTAAAGCAAGTTACTACGTCTATTATTTTCGTGATCTAATATCGAGCTCCCACTTACTTCGACAACTATTATCAATATAAATAAGCTCGAAATGATTTCCGTTTCTCAAGATTTCTCTTTTTGAGCATGAATCCCAATTTCGATTTTAAGAATAAAAATTACTCATTAATTTAATTTAAAAGGCATTGATAAAAATTAATTTAAATCTCTCAAAAATTAATCTTATTTTCTCGAAATCTAAACTTTATTTTCTCCAAAATAAAATACATATTATTTCAATCTCATTTGAAAATTAAAACTTGAGAAACAATCAATCATGATCACTACTACTAAAACGTATGGACTAAAAACGGGTTTACGCATAGTAATATCCTATATTATCTCTTTAGTGACTACGGTCATGGCTATGGGTGCATGTACATAGGCATACAATAAAAACTAAATTCTATAGTAGTCACATGGTTGAATCGACCCGGAATGCACATTCGGGTTAATTCAACCAATTATATACAATTCGAAAAACCTAATGAATTGTATATCTATTAGTGATTATACCATGCATGAGCCTACGCTCTGATACCACTGTTATGATTTTATTAACTGTACAACTCTTTGTATTGGAATTGGATGTTCATAATTTGAAAGAACTTCAAATTAGTTTATTCAAAACTTAGGGCTTAAAGTGTAAATAATTAAAATTCATTTCAATTAATCCTAGTCGAACTCAACTTCCCTTAAAATATATGTAGAGTTCGAAACCCTAATTAAATAAAGTAGGTCGAATTCGACCTTCCCTTGGGAAGGGGAGTCGAATTCAAAACCCTAATTATAAACCGTTTGATTAAAACCTTTTAATAAAACATGAACATCCTAATTAATTACGATTAATTAATTAAGCAAATAAACTAATCTAGTTTAATTTATTTATGCAATAGTTAATTAACCTAACTAATTATATATGTGGAATAAGTTAATAAAACAATTAACTAAGTAATTCCCTAAACGATCTATCATGCATGCAATATAACCAACTAATAAATAAATAAATAAACAAAAAAAGAAACCTAACCTCTTTGTAGAAACCCGGAGATGAGAACTCTGTCACGTACTAGAGCCCAAGTGTAGGAACTCCTCTAAAGACTCGTACACACGAACGGATCTTCGGCACTTAGTCAAGTGCTAGCTATAACTCCAACGTTATAACTGAATACCCACCGAATATAAAAATAATTAGAAAAGCTAGCTCAAAAATATCCACCAAAAGGGAAGAGATTTTCGTGCCATGCTTCAAAGAGAAGAAGAGAGGATTGAATGGAAAAAGGGTTTTTGGCCTCTATTTATAAGAATAGAAAACCCTTAGGTTTCCTTCTCCCAATCAATGTGAGACAAGGAAACATCCTTTTTTCCCTTTCCCCTTTTTCATGGCCGACCTAGTGTGGGACCCCATGGGTCGACGAAACTTCGTCGACCCATGGGTTGACTCACGGTGCTTGATGTCCGATCCCGCTTTCGACCCGACTCGCGTTTCCGACCCGCTCGTCATTTCCAAATCTATTTTTGGAAACTTTCCAAAAACTATTTTTTAGAAACTTCTAGTTATTATCATTTCAAATGGTTCTTTTGTTATAAATATGAAGTTCAACTAAGCTCTCCCCATTCTTCGTGTGCGACCCTAAAGGTTCATAGATATGACACCGTATAAATATATTGGAATATTTTCATAATTTCAACATTAACAGTATTGTATATTAATCAGTTTGAGTTATATAAATAATGTGACAAGGAATATAGATAACAGAATATTAAAAGACAATAATGTAAAGTGCAGTCCAAGAACAAAGTGTAAGTTATTTTCAACTAATTCTTTTATTGATGAATAAAAAGAATTAAAAGTAGTTGTGGAATAGAAATGCTTATGAAATCTAACTACTTGGTTGAATAACAAGTTACAACTCTGTATATTAACTCTACTAGCCTAAGCCGAGTATATGAACAAAACACGGATCCAAGCTGATTGCTCTAATCATTGTGAGAGTTAATATGTAATGGATGCACACATCTTTGAGACTCTAAGACTGGTTTATATAGGCATCAACCATGCCTTAGATGCCATCCGTTGTCTTCCACGCGTTTTGATCCAATGGCTTATGCAGATCAGTACTGGATGATAGTGACATTGTCCTTCTTCTTCCCTAGATGCTCTCCAATATGATCGTGCAGTCACATGATAATGGATACCTCATAGAATGTTTACAATCACCAACTGGCACTTAGAATGTCCTTTCGGATGCTTATCCAGTGAAGTGATAGTTATCCAGAGTTGTGTAACATTATTAGAGCACCCTCAATACTCTAAGTTGTATCCGTACCTTCCAATCTGACTTTAAGAACCAAGCTGACTCAGCTCCAGAACCAAGAACTTAAGTATTTCTGGATTTGTTTGTCATCTTCAAATCCTTTTTATGAACAGCTTGACTCCAACACACTTTCACATATTTCTCTAAAACATTTATCAAAACACACTTTGAAACACCCAAATGGATCCCTTTTCTGGTAGTTCAAACACACAACCAGGTATGACACTATTTGAGTTAAAAAACGCGTTGCAGTTACATATGCTTGACGACAACAAGAACAGAACGGATATGAGGGCCGTCATTAACGACATAAACGCTAAAAAGTTGGCGTTTATAGCCGAGATTGAAACTCGTCAAGCAAATCCTAATAACCTCAACCCTCAGTACGTCATGTACCTGCATCAGAAGGTCGACTGGTTGGCACAAGTCGTTCAGCATCTTACTCTTGTCGAGACCACACTAACGACCACGCTCCAACATGCGTTGTTTTGGCAAGGCATTAACGAGCCGCGTAACGATGGTGGACGGACAGCAGGTTACGTGACTGACCCGAGGGAGGAATACGCGACTCCCGGTGACGAGAAGACGGGTTCCCCTGAACACTATGAATACATCCACCGCAATGATGGTGAGAGTGACGTAGACTCTACCGATTCGCAATTTGGGTGGCGTCATTAGTATTAATCTATATGTATTGTCTTTTTTTTAAGTATTTTATTGTGTGTTATGAATAAAATGTGTGTTTTTAAGTATTAATAGTTTTATTTATTTTTTGGGTAAATATAAAATAAAATAAATAAAAGTTGAGGAAGAGGTGGAAAGATGTTATTGGTAGTGAGTGTGGAAAAGTGTTGAAGATAGAGAGAAAAGCTGATTGTATAAGATATATATATATATATATATATATATATATATATATATATATATATATATATATATATATATATATATATATATATATATATATATATATATATATATATATATATATATATATATATATATATATATATATATATATATATATATATATATATATATATATATATATATATATATATATATATATATATATATATATATATATATATATATATATATATATATATATATATATATATATATATATATATATATATATATATATATATATATATATATATATATATATATATATATATATATATATATATATATATATATATATATATATATATATATATATATATATATATATATATATATATATATATATATATATATATATATATATATATATATATATATATATATATATATATATATATATATATATATATATATATATATATATATATATATATATATATATATATATATATATATATATATATATATATATATATATATATATATATATATATATATATATATATATATATATATATATATATATATATATATATATATATATATATATATATATATATATATATATATATATATATATATATATATATATATATATATATATATATATATATATATATATATATATATATATATATATATATATATATATATATATATATATATATATATATATATATATATATATATATATATATATATATATATATATATATATATATATATATATATATATATATATATATATATATATATATATATATATATATATATATATATATATATATATATATATATATATATATATATATATATATATATATATATATATATATATATATATATATATATATATATATATATATATATATATATATATATATATATATATATATATATATATATATATATATATATATATATATATATATATATATATATATATATATATATATATATATATATATATATATATATATATATATATATATATATATATATATATATATATATATATATATATATATATATATATATATATATATATATATATATATATATATATATATATATTTGTACACATAATTAATTTTTTATTTATATTAAACACGAATTCAATAAATTTCATTCATGCTTGTTTATGCATACAATAACATAAAAACTAGTTCAGCTGTTTATATTTTACATTCAAGAAGTTATTGATAAATAAGGCCTTTGCCAACCATCATTTTCTCATGTGTTTTCTGATCCATATTATGAGAATGTTGTTAGCATGGAGGTTTTCTCAAATGTTTTCTTGAGAAAATCATCCATTTAAGTTGTTATGAGAAAACGGGAGAAAAAGTAAGGTGGGTCGCTGCATGTTTTCAACAATTAATTAAATAAAAAGGGATTTGTTTTTTTAGAATATAAATTATATATTTGAGAAAAAAGTGAGAAAGAGATGAGAAAAGGGTATGGTTGATACTTGATAGTAATATTTTCTTTTTTATGGAATGAGAAATAGGTGATGTGACTCTGATGTGGCAATGAGAAAGAGGTGAGAAAATGATGATGGTTGGGTAAGGCCTAAGGCTAGCGAGAAACTACGATGCAAGCAAGGTATAGATGCAAAATTAAAAAGAGTGCAACCACAAATTTACAAGAGAGATTAAAGGTTAAAATTACATTATTTTCGCCACGGAATGCAAAGCTTGGGAAATTTATTAGTTATCTAGAAAGTTGGTGGCTCTGATTTTGTTAACCGCATAGCGAAAAGACGTTGTTTTTATGTGAAGATGCGCTCGTTTCTAATCTTCCCGATGACCCACGATTTTAACCCAAATAGTATACCACTCTCAACGCGCGTACACCCATGTAAACCGGTTAAAGCATTTTACCAATTCAAACTTGGGATCATTTTACTAAACTACTCAACTGATCAAGACTTTACATCTCCAATTTCCGAGGATGCAACTGATCAAGACTTGGAGTTTTGTTTATTCCATATGCAAATTAAAACTTAACTCAAAACTAGAACGGTACAAGCATTACGCGGCAGTGATATCAACGGCGACTCTGTGATGGATGGTGATGGTGATGGTGGTGGTTGTAGCGGGCTGGTGGCATCAAATGGTGTATGTAATTGATGTAAAGTATTTGTTTAAATGGATAGTAGAGATATTTTAAATAATATAAATAGACTAATGATTTAATTTAATTTAAAAGTTGTGTGGTGTAATTAATTCATTAAGGGTAATTTTGTCAATTCACATGTTTTTTTTAACTTTCAACATGGGATGAAAGAATTATTATAAGGTAATATAGATTAACTTATTACTAAACCAATAAAATCTACAGCTGATGGTGTATGTAATTGATGTAAAAGTATTTGATTTAAATGGTTAGTAGATATATTTTATAATATATTAAATATATTTTAATATTAAATATAATAGACTGATGGTTTAATTGATGTAAAGGTATTTGATTTAAAAAGGGTAGTAGATATATTTTAGAATATATTTTAGATATATTTACACTAAGTTAGGATGTACTAGCAATGAAGGAACAAGACGTATACTGTTTCGTCATGATTGTTGCGCATGGGGAAAGTCGTCAGTGAATCCAAAGCTATGTTTCATTCTACCAGCTAAGCTAATCTGAGGTCCGCAGTCTGCTTATTTCAAGATGCCAGCGCATGATAATGTCCTTGATCGTGCAAGACGGTTTCAGGGTGTTGAGTCAGGGATTCGCTGACCAGACTTGGTCGCTGATGACTTCCATCAGCGAACCATCAGCGAGTCCAATGACTCTCTGCCAACGATGCATTCTTATCCAAATTGTTTGTCAAAACGGGAAGAATTCAAACAAGAAGAAGACAAGAGTCACATGGTGGTTGTTCCAACTGTAATGTACTTTTTATAGCAAAGATGCAGTTGGATCATATCCAAAGAGAAAGGTTTCTCTCTCATACCCGATTTGATAAAGAAGACAAATGGCGTCTATCGCAAGTATTTCAAGCCAATGAGATCTCGACAACCACCATCCCAACACTATCAAGACAAGGTTGTGTTGACGTAATTCCTCCCCTATATAAAGCAACACAGCCGCCTACAAGAAGTGTGTTTGTCACCATAAGTGTTTGTCAGTTTGAAAGTGTGTCTTTCATTTCTTTCTTGAAATTGTTTAAGTTTCTAGTTAGTCTAAACTTAACAATTGTATTTTCATTTACATGCTTGTAAGTCAAGTTGTAATATCGACCATGTATTCACTGTTTAATCAATGATACATATGATTTAGTCTTGCATAGATTGTGTTCTTGAATTCTACTCTTGTTCTTGTTCTTGTTCTTTACTTTCTGTTAATTACTTTCTTGTCTAATAAATTAATCTAAGTTTAACAAACAAGTGGACTGTCACAGGGAAAATTCCAACTAACAGTTAGGTCCATAGTTTGCGGATTGAATGCATGTTTTTTAGCTAGTAATTTCAATATAACATTCTAGCTAGAGGGATCACACTGTCATTAGTCCTTCGAGTGAGTTTTAGAGGGTGATGCACGCAATTTGTTGCAGCATTTCCCTGTTGGAGTTCATACAGTTTCAATTTACTAAATCCTTGGGGACAGATCATTAAACATTTGTTGTTCCCACATTGAAACTTATTATATTTAACATTAAAGTTAAACCTTAGCTACAATATGACAATACACAATTAACAGCCACATTATTTTGCTGTCAGTTAACAATTAATACACCAGCTTAACACTTGCTAAATTTATTATGCCACCTCCATACAACCTAAACATGACTCTATCCAAAGAAGCTTGGTTCACTTTCAATTTACTCCAAATTTATACATCTTGATCTAACGCCATTATGAATGATCAAATGTTAGTCCCAAATATATGCTACACATTAACCTACCACATGGAGTCCAAATTGAATGGTTGCTCCTGTTGTTGCGGCTGTTGTTGCTGCTGCAGAGATTCGTATGTTCTAGCAGAAGAAGCTTGTAAGCTTGGACTTGCCTCATTTAAGAAATTAGGATTTCCTTGTTCCAGTAATTGATAATCGAAGTTTGCAGCAGCTTCTCTTTGTTGATAACTTCTAAGCTGCAATGCTTTGATAAGCAACGCGTTCATTGAAAGATTCGGACTAAGCAAGCTAGATGGCCAAGCGAGAGACGGATGGCTGCTTGCCAAACTACTCATATTCAGATTCATGTTTGTGTTAAGGTTTGTTTCCACACCATAATTCTGAAGCAAAAGGTTACTACTAGTTGAATTGGAAATGCCATTTATGTTTGGCAGCTCAATATCACCATAGTCATTCGCCATCATGTTAGTATCACAAGGAGAGTCCGTTGACTGTGGCGATGACACTGAGGCCATTGGCTTTTTAGCTATTGTACTTTTCTGGAAGATTCGACAAACTACCCATTCCTCCTGTAAAATGTGCTCAAAGGTGATTGAAATGTACGTGTATATATATATATATATATCCTCTCTTTTCACAATTAATAAGATCGAACACCAATAATGTCTAGTTGGAGGATATAAGGTCGCATTAACATGTATAAATTACCCATTTTTTGGTGAGGTTCATCTATATTGAATTTATTTTTTCTCAATGTCAATATCCATAATGAATCTCATTTAAACAAAATATTCACGAATGCATTTCCATTTTAACTAATTTTCTCTAAGTTTACAAGTTTAGGATTGGAGGTTCACGGAATCAAATATCGATTAAAAGGGTACATTAACTTAACTTGCTATATATATATATATTATAATTTGTCGCTGATAACTTATGTCGATCTCATCAATTTCTTCCAAATTAATTTGTCAGATTTTTTATGCATATTAATTATTGTTGAATGTTTAGGTGGTAACATTTATGTCACAAATGTGAACTCATCAAGTCGTCTAGTCATTGCATGAGAAATATATGAGCAAATAAAAATTGATTAGTAGAAATAATATTTACCAATTATGTCTCTTTACGTACAACAACAACAAAAAATTACTACTGTAATTACAATAAATAAAGAAGCTGAAGGAGTATTTACCATGTAGATATGATATCATGAAATTTGGAGGGAAGAATACAAATTTTGAACTGTTTGAAGAATTTGTATAAACTTGAAGAATACAAAGTCTACTATTGCAACAACTTTGAAAGTACCCAACCCTATTTGACACCATATATAACTCAAATATGCATAACTTCTTGTTTATGTAAATAATTAAAAACAAAACTCAATCACTTGTTTTTTTTTATATATATATAATTTACGTACCTTGCTAGCTTTGAAAGCATGTGTAGTTTCAAGTCTATATTCATGCATCACCCAGTTGGTTTTTTTTTTAAATAATTAAAAACAAAACTCAATCACTTGTTTTTTTTTATATATATATAATTTACGTACCTTGCTAGCTTTGAAAGCATGTGTAGTTTCAAGTCTATATTCATGCATCACCCAGTTGGTTTTTTCACCTTTTGGGGCTCTACCCCTGTAGAAGACCAGGGTCTTCTTCATCCCGACCAACATCCCGCCACGAAAGATTTCTTTGTCCTTTCCTGTAGTCTTCCAGTATCCAGCCACAGTCGCACGGTTTGTTCTTAGCCCTGTTGGGTATTTTCGATCCCTCAGACTGAAGAAATACCATTCCTTTTCTCCCATAGAAGCTTTGGCTGATGCATAAAACAAACTTATGACATTCACGATTTTCTTTATTTGAAACTAATTAATAGAACTTAAAAACAGCTTCATTTTCAATTTTTCGTATTCATAACTTGGTGGTGGTTGTTGTTGTTAAGACTTTTCAAAGATCAAAACAAAGTCAACGACAGTTTAAGGCTGAAACACTAAGTAATTAAAAAAGCTATCGAAGTAAAACTAATACTAATCCAATTAAGCTTAATAGCAAAAGTATTATCAGCAAAAGCTTGAAATTCAAATGATAAGTAGGTTATTTTTTGGAGATTACAACATTCAATTCCATGATGAAAAACAAAATATATATAGTGCCAATTGATTAGAGTGAGATAAGATATACTTTGTCTTTGATTAGAGGTTCCGGGTTCAATCATAGGTGACAATAATATTTTTGGTATAATGTAAGAGAAGTAGCTAGAGTAACATAAAACCAAAAAAAAAAAAGGAAAGAAAGACATATAGCCTAGTTCGGATTTTGTCATCGTGATAAAATTTGTTTAATTACGGTCTATCTTTATATCTTCGTATAATTGTATATAAAAGAAAGAGGGATTAGTCTTGTAAGCAGTACGTTCTTAACAAAAGTTACAGTTCAAAACATTATATTATTGGAGCTGATGTATATAACATATATATCATGGTCTGGCTTTTTTTGGAGAACTAGAATAGAATTATTCACATAAGAATATGAACCATGCATGAATCCAGCATACCCGGGAGGTCCCAAGGTTCACATTTGTTGAGATCGACCTGAGCAACTGCTTTTGAGGTGAAAGTGGAATCTGAGACTTTTGGACAGAGATAATAAGTGATAAGTTCTTCATCAGTTGGATGGAATCGGAATCCGGGAGGAAGACCTTCTTCCATCCTTGATAAAATCTCAACGGTCGTGCTATCGAGAACAAATTAGTGTGGTTGGATTAGAGAACGGATGTGATATTTGGGTTTCTATAGAGCTCACAACCTTCACCAAGAAGCAGCCCTCTCTTGATTAGTCTTCTTCAAGTTTGATTATAACAGCTAACTCTTTGACAAAGATGGTTTGGTAAATAGTGGATAATTATGCTTTTTGTCGTTTGTTTCTAGTGTCATTATCCATCCTTAATATTGGGTTATTTAGTTGTAATCTCCTTGATAATAATAAAACTGATAGGATTTAGTCAATTAATCTTATTTAATTTCAACTTAATACTGTCCTACATAATAATATCATCATCATCACATCAATCAATAATATTATAAGGAAATTCTGTTTTGTACACTACCTAGTTATTATCATATGCATATAATTATACATACATACATGTGTGATATCTATCTCCACTTCTTATCCCCTGTATACACTTCTTTCTTTGCAATAAACTGCATATACATTGTATTATACAACAACTAGTGTATCCAAGAAAGAAAAAAAGTTTTTCACGCAATCATAACTTGACATGTGTCATTAATAAAAAAACACAGTTAAATTTCGTAATTATGATTTTTTTTTTTTTGAAAAGTGACACAGTGATACTTTTGTAAATATTAAGTTCTTTTATATGTATAAACCAATGCACAGGGACGGATTCACTATGGGGGTAGCGGGGTCAGCTGCCCCTACTTCAATTTTGGTACAATGTAATTTTTTAAAATTTAAATGTTATATTTGTAATTTTTTTCTAAAAATAGAAAAACAAATAGAAAATACATACAAATATTATCTTCGTTGTTATGAGTTTATTCTTTGGAGGTCATTGGTTATTGAAGCATTAATTTTGAGATAGATCTTTCCATTGGGAGAATAGAAAACTTGAGTTGTTTTGATTTTTAATAGATTAAATGAAGAAATGTTAAACAAAAAACTTTCTTCGTGTTTGGTATATAAATGTGTTATATATTAATAGTGTAGCTGTTTATGGAAAAATTATTTTCTTTCAAACTATTATATATATTTATCACAAACAACTAATTATAATAATCATAATAGTTATGTAGGAAAGATATATATACAAGCTAATTATTTCATAAAAAATATATTTTTCGTTTTTTTGCATTACGATTGAATACGTTTTCATTTAATAAGACCTTGCCCGGCACGTGTGGTCTTTATTTATTAAAAAATTGGTATTTTTTAAATATGCGTATTACATTTGGTGTGGGAAACAAAATTCTTTTGAGGGTCCATTTTCTATTCCCGAGCTAGGGCTCCAATACATTTTAGATACGATCTTATAAGTATGACAATCAATTTTTAAAATTGCCCCTTTACAAAAAAAATTCAGGCTCCATCTCTGCCAATGCATTTGACTTTGAATAATACTTCTTTACACATGTGAAAGAATCTATGTACCTAATGTTATTGAATGATCGATTTACTTTTGTTACTTGATTTACTGATATCACATGAACGCTATCGAGGGTCTCAATGTAAAAATAAGTAATGACAAGAAATGCAAAGAAGTTATTCTTAATCAGAATTGTTAAATATATACTATTACACATATGCAAATTATATACCTTATACAGGTTAAAGTTAGTTATCAAAACCAAATGTATTGATTTTACTTTTAAAAAAAAATAAATGCATTGGTTTTAATTTATACATGTTAAACGAGCATGGTACCCGCGCAATGCGGCGGCGATAATGGCGGAGACGGAAGATGATGGTGGTGTCGGCGTCAAATGGTGTAGGTAATTGATGTAAAGTGTTTGATTTAAAGGGAGTAGTAGAGATACTTTATAATATAAAAGACTAATGGTGTAATTTTAAATTAAGGGTGGTGTTGATTTAATTCATTAAGGATAATTTGGTCATTTTGCATGTCCCATTTTTGTAAACTTTCAACATAAGGGTATAATTTTTATATAGTAGTATAGATAAAATAATAAAAGTAGTCAACATTTACAATTATGCTACCACGTCTTTTTTAAACGCCACGTGGCAAATTCAGGTTGGATTAAAACTATTTTTCCCTTCTTTTCTTATTAACCTTCTTTTAGGATCACTACCCAAAATTTATCTTATCTTATCTTATCTTAATCTTAATCTTATCTTAATCTTAATCTTATCTTAATCTTAATCTTATCTTAATCTTAATCTTATCTTAATCTTAATCTTATCTTAATCTTAATCTTATCTTAATCTTAATCTTATCTTAATCTTAATCTTATCTTAATCTTAATCTTATCTTAATCTTAATCTTATCTTAATCTTAATCTTATCTTAATCTTAATCTTATCTTAATCTTAATCTTATCTTAATCTTAATCTTATCTTAATCTTAATCTTATCTTAATCTTATTAATCTTAATCTTAATCTTATCTTATCTTAATCTTAATCTTAATCTTAATCTTATCTTAATCTTAATCTTAATCTTAATCTTATCTTAATCTTAATCTTAATCTTAATCTTAATCTTATCTTAATCTTAATCTTAATCTTATCTTAATCTTAATCTTAATCTTAATCTTAATCTTATCTTAATCTTAATCTTAATCTTATCTTAATCTTAATCTTATCTTAATCTTAATCTTATCTTAATCTTAATCTTATCTTAATCTTAATCTTATCTTAATCTTAATCTTATCTTAATCTTAATCTTATCTTAATCTTAATCTTATCTTAATCTTAATCTTATCTTAATCTTAATCTTATCTTAATCTTAATCTTATCTTAATCTTAATCTTATCTTAATCTTAATCTTATCTTAATCTTAATCTTATCTTAATCTTAATCTTATCTTAATCTTAATCTTATCTTAATCTTAATCTTATCTTAATCTTAATTAATCTTAATCTTAATCTTATCTTAATCTTAATCTTAATCTTATCTTAATCTTAATCTTATCTTAATCTTAACTTAATCTTAATCTTAATCTTATCTTAATCTTAATCTTAATCTTATCTTAATCTTAATCTTATCTTAATCTTAATCTTAATCTTATCTTAATCTTAATCTTATCTTAATCTTAACTATCTTAATCTTAATCTTATCTTATCTTAATCTTAATCTTAATCTTAATCTTATCTTAATCTTAATCTTAATCTTAATCTTATCTTAATCTTAATCTTAATCTTAATTTTATCTTAATCTTAATCTTATCTTAATCTTAATCTTATCTTAATCTTAATCTTATCTTAATCTTAATCTTATCTTAATCTTAATCTTATCTTAATCTTAATCTTATCTTAATCTTAATCTTATCTTAATCTTAATCTTATCTTAATCTTAATCTTATCTTAATCTTAATCTTATCTTAATCTTAATCTTATCTTAATCTTAATCTTATCTTAATCTTAATCTTATCTTAATCTTAATCTTAATCTTATCTTAATCTTAATCTTATCTTAATCTTAATCTTATCTTAATCTTAATCTTATCTTAATCTTAATCTTATCTTATCTTAATCTTAATCTTAATCTTAATCTTATCTTAATCTTAATCTTAATCTTAATCTTATCTTAATCTTAATCTTAATCTTAATCTTAATCTTATCTTAATCTTAATCTTAATCTTATCTTAATCTTAATCTTATCTTAATCTTAACTATCTTAATCTTAATCTTATCTTAATCTTAATCTTATCTTAATCTTAATCTTATCTTAATCTTAATCTTATCTTAATCTTAATCTTATCTTAATCTTAATCTTATCTTAATCTTAATCTTATCTTAATCTTAATCTTATCTTAATCTTATTAATCTTAATCTTAATCTTATCTTAATCTTAATCTTAATCTTATCTTAATCTTAATCTTATCTTAATCTTAATCTTAATCTTATCTTAATCTTAATCTTAATCTTAATCTTAATCTTATCTTAATCTTAATCTTAATCTTATCTTAATCTTAATCTTATCTTAATCTTAACTAACTCTTAATCTTAATCTTATCTTAATCTTAATCTTATCTTAATCTTAATCTTATCTTAATCTTAATCTTATCTTATCTTAATATATATACTATAAGACAGTTGAACTAATATTATAAGACAGTTGAACTAATGACTTATTAACCAATCAAATCGCTCAATTTTATCAAATTGACTCTCGCTTATGTCATCATTTAATTTAATTATAAATTAAAAATCCTAATAATCATTATCCAAATATATTATTATATTAGTATTTATATTAATATTTGTAGAAAAAGTCTCATTAATTTACACTTTTTTGTTTTCCATCAATAATTTACACTTTTTAGCCCTCAATACTTAATTTATATTTATTTTTAACCATCAACTTAAAAAAGATTTTTTTAAAATCCTAATTGTTATCTAATTATCATAAGACAGGTGATTGAAAATAAACTTATTCGTGTTATGGGCCCGCATCATGATCAAATACATATACTTGAATGTCAAGTACATGATCACAAGTATATTTATATTTTAATTCTTAATTATCTTTCATAATAATATCACATTATGAGTACAACTGGTTTCAAAAAATTCTATAATAGAGGAATTATTGTAGCATGTGCCTTGTGGAATGACTACGGCAAACAATTCCATCAATATGTCTCAGCTAATAATGACAGTGACAAACCTGTGATTATTGTACTACAACTTGCAAAGTATAACACTTGGAACCGTATATCTTCAAAATTATAAGCTTTTATGACTTAAATGTATGAAGATCTAATATTGATAATATCGTAAGCCCCGTGTCCAGTGTTGGACACGGGTCTAAAATCTAGTTATATATTAAATTAGACAAGATATATATTTATTCTTACAGATGTTAACTTTTGGTTCAATGTAGTAATTTTGTTTAGTTAATCCTTTATAGATTATTATGGTAGTATAAGGACGCACATAATCGGTTTGTGATGAACACATAATCGGTTTGTGATGAACATGCATTACAGGCTTACAGCACTAGGCTCGGACTTTCGTCAAACTAAAATTTCGGATGTATGGGCTTAGGAAAGATACTAAGTATGGGCTTAAAAGAAGTGGTGGGCCAATATTGTGTTGGCCTAGCAAGGGTCAAGGGATGCTTATGTAGCTAACCAGATGCAATGCAAGTATGCAACCACCTACGCGGCTATGCCTACCACTCTACCAGTGCTTTGTAGCCAGGGGCGGATGTATATTAGATTTAGTGGGGGACTGGGGGGTAATGCCTTCTATGGGCTGGCCCAAACCTATATTCTGCTAGTAAAAATTTTCTCACAAAGCCTTTCAATTGTTAAGTGTGCCCTCTGCTCAAATTTTCAGTGCCCTCAACAAGCTACTTTTTTTTGACAAGTGAATTTTATCTCATACGCGTATGATGTGTGCTAATCATACAACAAAAGGGTCCCGCACTAAGCGGATCTTAAATAGCCTTTCTGAACATCAGATAAAATAATAATACGATAAACAATCGACCATGAAATGAAAAATTAAAAACAAGGTAATCACAAAATCCTAACATATCTATTCTTCAAACAAACTCTATTTTAAATAAGGTAATTACAAAATCCTAACTTAACTTACAATTATGTAAACTTTAATAAAAAATATTTCTTTATTTACTATATAGTAGTGAAAATTAATTTTGAAAGTTGGTCGATGTTACAGTTAGCCAATTAAATGTTTCATATTGAGAAATTAGTCTAGATAACTAAAAAACACCCTAAATATACCAAAATACCATGGTTTTTCGAGTTTTCACAAAAATATCTATAAAATCACAAATAAAATCACAAAGAGGGATGGAGCTTGCAAAGAGGCCTTGCGAACAACAAAGATCTCATCAGTCATGACTCGTGAGTTAATTTCTTTTTTGCCCCCACTAAAACTAAATCCTGGATCCGTCTCTGTTTATAACAACGAATTGTAACAGAAAAAATTAAAAAATCATAAATATAGTGGCAGAAGATATTTAAATGAGTACGTATTATTATTATTATGTAAATGAAAACTATGTTCCACTCATATATACTCTTCGTAAAAATTGTGTACTAACATAACAAATAACTTTACCATAATAAAACTAATACTAAGTAATACAAAAACTATAAAATGTAAGCAAACATAATCTGACAATCTTCCACTACAACAAATTAGTCAATTCCACACACTTTATTTTACGCAATTTTGAAAAGTGTATAAAATTTTGTTGAATCGTTCGCACTTATAAATGAGTACAAAGTGTCTACATCAATAAGTGCGTACAAAAAGTTTCACATTTAAAAGTGTGAAGAAAAATATTCATACTAATAAGTGTCTACAAATTTTATACTTTATGCACTTATAAGTATGGAGATCATTTCTTCGCGAGTGATTTCTACGCACTTGCATAGAACTCACCCGTGAGAAAAATGATTTTTCAGTGCGTAGAAATCACCCACAAATAATTGATCTATACATTTAAATGTGCGTACAAATCTTATATTGTACACACTTATTAGTGTGTAAGCATTTTTCTTCACAGTTTTAAATGTGAAAGTTGTAACTTTTTTCGTACTTTTTGAATGTATACTATTTGTACACATTACCAAGTGTACAAATACTATTTGTACACTTTTTTTTCGCACTTTTTCTTCACACTTTTAAATGTGAATTGTAACTTTTTTCGCACTTTTTTAATGTATACTATTTATACATATTTCCAAGTGCGAACAACTTAACAAAAGTTTACGCATTATATAAAAATTGCATAGAGGAAATGCATACAAACGAAAAAATTTGTTGTAGTGTTCGTTACTAACTACAAAAAGAAACGAATAGTTCGTCGCTATAATAGACCAACAATACAATATGTTTTTTTTTTTTTGGTACTTAATACATAATTGTTTAGGATACTTGTACATGGATATGATACAAATATATGTACATGTTTTGTCTTCATATTGACTTTGCATAAACAGTCATAAGATAAACAATTTAACATTATACATGAATAACATATAACAATAAGTAAATAACTATGATAATTCCACAAAGTTTAATTACTTTTATATTAACTTTTTGAATTTTGATACATGTTTTAGCATATGAATGATTTTTGTAATAATAAGAAATACAGATTATTTATATTAACGTAAGATATAGTATTAAGTTTTATAATAATTAGAAGGGTGAAATACAATTTTTTTTCATTGTCTTTCAAAACATACACTTTTTATCTCTGTCGTTTTGAGTTTTTTTCAGTTTTATAAAAGTTATACCAAATGCCATTAGTTGTCTCTGTTAACCCCTCATGAGCTAACTTTAAAAAAAAAAAAAAAGTAATCGGATAAAAACCCCCTGATCCCATGTACCATTTGATACCCACTAATCCCTCAGCCAAACTAGTGTCTAGGTGAATCTCAACCACTTAATAATCCCCTGATTATCTCAAGTTTGCCTTTGACAAGACTCGAACCCAGGACCTCTCCTGAAAAGTGGCGGCTGGTGGCCACTGGGCTATTACCCAGTGGTTCTGATGAGCTAACTTTATAGACATAAATAAAGAATTTTGTAAGACAAGATAACATGTAATATTAGGAAAATAATAGCGATGTCTAGCAAAAACAAAACAAAATAAATAGAAACCAAGATAGAAATAGCTACAACTCTAGCTATCAGAAAGTGCTCACGTGGCACTCTCTAAGCTCGCCACGTCAGATTTTCCTACGTGGCATCACCAAATTAATCCGCTCACCACATCAGGTACCATGTAAGCAATACATCTTTGACATGTCAGCCAACATGGCCAATGCTTTTATCTTTTTATGTTAATATATTTAAAAAAACGGGGGGAGGGGGAGTTGAACCCATGACCTCACCTATGGTAATTAGTGTGTTTACCAATAGGCCAAAGTGGTTGTTTGTGTATTTTTTTTACTCTTTAATTGATATACTAGCGTTTTGGCGATATACTTTTTTTTACGCCAAAGAGACTTTTATTGGAGTTTTAAAATTTCTTTCTCTATCTTGGAATATGAATTATCTAGATTTTGTTTGGATATATATTTAAGAAATTTTTTAAAGGATTGTTCATGTGATCTTTTTTTTTTAATTTTCTTTTGTTGTTATTTATTAGCCGTCTTTATTTGTTCTTTGTACTATTTTTTTTTTTTTTTTTTTTTTTTTTTTTTTTTTTTTTTTTTTTTTTTTTTTTTTTTTTTTTTTTTTTTTTTTTTTTTTTTTTTTTTTTTTTTATCATCGAGTTCAAATATTTTTTCCCATCCTTATGCATCCATCTATATCTTATATATTAATATAAATTGATATCTTAAAGTGCTAATTTGACTATTATTTTAGTTTGTCACATAAAACTTTTTCCTATATTGCAACTTCATGTTTCTCATCACTATAAATTTGACAAGTGTTATGCAATTTAGGATCTATCAATTACAACTAAGTATTTAGTAGATTTCTACAAAATAATAGTCATACTTTTTTTTAACGACAACTATCATAGTTATATTCCAGATTTTTTTTTTTTTTTTTTTTTTTTTTTTTTTTTTTTTTTTTTTTTTTTTTTTTTTTTTTTTTTTAATATATAAAGTAATATATATGTCGGTTTTTAATTTCCAACTACTTTTTAATCAATAATTAGTTGAAGCTATTATAAAATCTATTAGTATATGCAATGCATGGGTATAACCAACTTCATTATGATCTTACTTCAAAACTATTAATGACAAATATGGAGATGCTTGAATCTTAAAAAGACACAATACGAGCAATGAGTAATTACAAAATTAACATGGAGCAAAGATACAAATGCTAACTTAAACAATTCTCGATCTAATTGAACTATCCTTTGTGAAGCAATAGTAACCCATTTAAAATCTCCTAAGTTTTAAATAATTATTGCTTTTTTCAGGTCAAGTAAGATGAATATCAATTTTATCTTATATAATTATAATTACTTTTAGTTGAAGAATAAAGTCCAACGGCCATTACACCAACACAATGTTGTTGTTAAGGTTTTGAATTTTAAAGAAATAAATAGTCTTTTTTTTTTTAAATTTCTCATGTCCATTCGTTTACCTTTGTTGTTAAAGTTTATGGTTTTTTTAAATATAAATATTCTTTATTTTTGTTTGAATTTCTCATAGTAATTTGTGCTCCAGATGATAACAATCTTTCTAATGATAAGAGTAATCATGTGTTACTTATTTTCGAGCTTATATTAGAAACTATATTATCGTATCTTAAAACAGCTGTTAATATTTTTGAGATTATACTAGAAACCATCTTATCTTACATCAGTCCTTCAACAAAGATACAAAATGGTCACATATTAATTATTTTTGACAAGTTAATATATCATTTTTGTCATTTGAATAAAATCATTTACCCTTTTAAAGTTCAAATTACTATCATCAAGATGATTTATCAAAGCATTATCTTTGTAATATTGAAAATAGTATATATATATATATATATATTATATATATAAATATTATATATATATATATATCTTAGTTAATTTTGATGATTAAATAGTTAGCAAAATTTTATTAGTCCATTAGAAAAGGTAACAGCTCCCCGACAATCATTTTAATGATCTATGGCCCTTTACACAACATCTTTCAGTATCATAAACCAAAAGGCTATATATTAATGTAATTCCACGACTACAGGTGGAATAATAGTGACTTGATGTTGGTTTTCAAATCATATTTTTTAACGGCAAACTAGCATACTCATTTATTTTCTCTATATAACTAAGAGATGATAGTTTTGTCCTTAATTGTCATTAGCCTCTGCTTGTCACATCAAATTTTTCTTATGTGTCATTTTCTCTTTACTTTTTAATTATTTTAGTGTCTATGTGGTCAAAAATAAAATTAAAATAAAGATAATTATTAATCTCAAATATTTTTCACATATTTATGGATAATAGTTTCATCTTCAATGCAAATCTATCCACGACCTTTTCTTTTTTTTTAAAATCTAATTTTATTTAATACTTTATTTTTAGTTTAATATTTTTAATTTAATTTTATCCTTTATTTCTTCAAATGTTATTAAAAATAAAAAATACATACCACCTTCAAAAATGAATTTTAGATAATTATATATATATATATATATATATATAAGAGATCAAATGAGAAGAGGGTTAATGATAGAAGGGAGAGAAGGTTTTTCTAACCAACCATAAGTTGACATGTGTAAATAATTTGACTTCAAACCCAAGCTGACCCAACCCAACCCAAGCTGACCCAACCCAACCCTAAGCTGACCCAAACCCAAGCTGACCCAACCCAACCCTAAGGTGACCCAAACCCAAGCTGACCAAGCTGGTCCAACCTTAAGTTAACCCAAACCCAAGCTGACCCAAAACCAAGGTTTTAAAAACCGGTATTTTAGACATACCTGTGTGGAAAAATGTTAGGACCAGTTTGCTGATAAACTGGCCAGTCTCCAGTTGTATCTGGAGACCTGAAGAAATTGTCCAGAAATATATGAAGTCCAGTTGCAACGTACAGTTAACGCAACTGAAGACTTCCTCCAGTTGAGATCTGACCAGATATGAAGACATTCCAATTGAAGTCGAAGACAACAAATGGAAGATAGAGAATGACAATGGCAGCGAAGCCCAGTTGACATTCTATCCAGATAGAAACTGGAGAACATCAGTTTAAAGCCTTTACAAAGCTTTACACTGATTACGAGGAAGATCTTTATGCTTTATGTGCTATTAACCGGACAATAACAATTGTCTATGTTTAAAGTACAAAAGTACATAAAGCAGGTTGAATAAAGTGACTTTATGTCATACTTTATACAGCATTTAATTGGAAGTCGTATTGCTTCCTTAAATGCTCTCAACCATATTTGTACGATAAAATTGGAATCCCAATGACAACTTTATCTATAAATAGAGGTCTTTGCACAACCAAGATATAACTTTGCATTATTCAGACATTTGCATTTCTTGGTGAACTTGTGCAATATTCTCTCAATCGCAAAAAGAAACATTTAACAACTTTAAGTGTTTCGATTGTTGAAGAGAATTTCCAAGTATTAGATCATTGTACTTCATAGGTTGTTAGGATATTTACATATTTGTATTATCTTGGTTCCGCAACAACCTTGTAATTTATTTAACGATAATAAATAAATTACACTTGAAAAATTACATATCGATCTCACCAGATTTACTTTACAAGTATTTATTTATTGCATTGTCTTTACTTATTACACTTTGTCACCTTAATAAGTAATCTAACCATTAACCTGGTATATACATACTGCAACTGGTCGTCTCCAGATCAGTGTGTATATTGCAAAGTAACCTCACCATCGACATAGAGGTGTCTTCAGGTAGTACCATCTATTGAGTTGGGACTTATAAGTGGTATCAGAGCAGAAGGCTAATATATTTGCCTAGATCTGCTTAGATGACTACTACTGAAGGTGAGGATGGTTCTGGTCAAGGTGAAAACCCTAATGTTAATAATCCACCTATTCAAAATGTTAATACTAATCCTCCTCCTCTCTACTCCCCCTAACCATGTCCATGTACATTATTCCAATACTCCTGTTCCCAAATTCGATGGAAACAGCGAGACCTTTGGTACATGGAAGGCCAGAATGCTCTTGCATTTTGGTGGGATAGAGAGATACATGTTGAGAATCCTTAAGGATGGCCCACATGTACCCATGTCTCAAGGGGCGAGTCATTTTCTTGATCCTACTGGATCTAGAAGAGGCTCTAGAGAAAAGCCTGAAGACCATTGGTCTGATGAGGATCGCAGACTGATGTTCTTGGACACCAGACTGAAAAACATGATCCTTGGGTCTGTTCCTGAAGACCTTATTCCAACACTTGTGTTGTTCCCCAGTGCCAAGGCAATGTGGGATGAATTGGTCCTTCAGTTTGAAGGAGGTGATGACACCATTGTCACCAGGAAAGTTGCTTTAAACAAGAAGTATGAATCCTTCTTTGCTTTACCCAATGAGAGCCTGACTGGTACTTATACCAGATTCACCAGTGTGGTTAACCAACTGAGAGGGCTGGGTGTAGAGAAGGATAAGGATATTCTTCTTGAGAAGTTTTGTGATATTCTTCCTTCCAAATGGGAAAACATGATTCTTGTCCTAAGACAAGGTAAGACCCTGCACAACCACACTCTTGCATCTCTTTATGGAGCCTTCAGATTCACTGAAGATAACAATGCACAGAGACTTGTGGCTGAGCAGGATGCTTTAAATCATGCCCAGAGTTCAAAGGTTTCTAGTATAACTAAGAAACCTTGTGCTGCTTTAATATCTACTAAGAATGTCCAGTCACATTCTATGAAGGAGATGTTGAACAGTTTTCTGAACTCAGGTCTGACCACTGAAATCAGTGATGATTGTGATGAAACTGACAATGATGATCTGGTAGCCATGATTGCCAAAACCTTTAACAGGTTTAAGCATAAATCTAATAGATTTAATGGTTCCAACAATGCTTCCAGCTCCAACTCTCTGGACAAGACCAATCTTACATGCTATAAGTGTGGCAAGAAAGGTCATTTCATGAAGGAATGCAGATCTAGTTAGTTGAACAATCAAACTGGTCCCCCTGTCCCTAACAACAATCGGGCTGATGATGGCTATAAAGCTAAGTACAAGAAGCTTAAAGCCCAGATTGCCTTACTGTCCATGGAAAAAGAGAAAAATCAGTGCATGATTGCACAAACTGAAGGAAAGTGGGAATACTCTGATGACTCATCTGATGATGATGAAGAGATTAGGGACATGTGTTTTATGGCTTTGGAAGACCAGCAACATGTGGTGAAAGATGATGTCATTTCTGGTAGATGGGTGGACATCATTTTGAAAAGGTTTGTGAGTATGACATTCAACTTGACCCAGAACTGAAACTGGACCTTGCTGAATCACTTAACAATGATTTGATTTTTGTGGAAACTGTTAGAACTGACAGTGAAAGATATTTGGAAACAGTTCTAACAGAATTAAACAATTTAAAACCTCAAATTTCAAATTTACAAAGTGTCCAGTTGGCTCTCAAGGAGTCAGTTTTGAAAAATGAGGCATTGGAGTTTGAAAATCAAAAGTTAAAATCTGATCTTGAAAAAGAACAGAAGATTGTCAAATCCTGGATAAGGGCATCTGGATTAAATTATGATGCTTTTTCAAACACCATTGATGCACAGAAAAATGCTTATAAATCTGGAGATGTGCACATGGCCAGTATCATTCCAGATATCCATACTATGCCTCCAGCTCTTAGGCCAGTTACCCCATATGACCAGCCTACAGATATCAAAACTGAACCCATTGAGACCACCCCCTATGAGGTTAAACCTGGAGCTAAACAGGCAAAAGCTCCAGATAAAAAGGCTGCTGGTGATAAGCCTTTACCTCAAAAGTCCAAGGAGCCCAAGAATCCTAAGACTAAAACTCCAGCTGAACCTAGGTCCAAGGTTCAGCAGCCTACTGAAAATGATGTTTTGTCAAGACTGGAAAGTCAACTCCAACTTTTGTCCAGGCAGGTTCAGATTTTTTTTTTTTTTTTTTTTTTTTTTTTTTTTTTTTTTTTTTTTTTGTTTTTTTTTTTTTTTTTTTTTGTTTTTTTTTTTTTTTGCACTGCCAGAATTAAAAATCTGGAAGGAGCCTCGTCTCCTCCAGTTGAAAAACAAAATATCAAAACCCCTTTGAAACAAAAACAAAAAATTGCTCAATCTGGAGCTAAAAATGAAAAGAAAAAGGGGAACAAATATCAAGTACCAATCGTTTTTACTCCTGCACCTGGAGCTGATAAAACAGCTCCAGATACAAGCATCCAGTTCAACACCACAGCAATCAACTGAGACTTCTGGAAGTGAAGTCCAGTGAACCCATCAAGAAAAGATGGGTTCACAAAAATAACTAATGATTTTTGTGGGTGTGCATGGCGATCGAAAGAAGAACACCTGGTATCTGGACAGCGCAGCTGGTCGGACTATGACCGGATGTAAGCCCCTGCTGGAATAGTTCACTGTCCAAAATGGACCAGCAGTGACGTTTGGTAATGATGAGAATGGAAAGACTGAAGGATATGGTGTGCTCAATAACGGACAGGTCGAATTCAAAAAAGTTGCATTTGTGAATGGTTTGAAATACAACCCGATCAGTGTAAGCCAACTTTGTGATGATGGCTACAGAGTTTTGTTCGATATAGCTCAAGGCACCATATTTAACAAGGATTGGAAAGTGGTGATGGTTGCACCAAGGAAGGGAAATATGTACATCATGGATATGGAACCAGCTCCAAAAGAGCAGTGCTTCTATACCAAGGCTGATGAGGACACCAACTGGCTGTGGCATAAAAGATTATCCCATCTTAATTTCAAAAATATTAACAATTGTCTCGAAAACAATTGGTGGACGGGATACCTCAGATTTCTTTCAATAAAGAAAAGCCATGTCCAGGGTGTGAGATGGGTGTTGGTGCATGTTTCTCGGTGACAAAAGCATTCTAGATGTGTGTAAGTCCCAACTCAATAGATGGTACTACCTGAAGACACCTCAATGTCGATGGTGGAGTTACTTTGCAATATAAGCTCTGAACTGGAGACGACCAGTTACAGAGAGTATATACCAAGTTCTAGATAGATTACTTATTAAGTGATAATAAGTAAAGAACAATGCAATAAAGTAAAATACTCAAAGTAAATTGGTGAGACAATATGTAATTTTCAAGTGTAATTTATTTATTAACTTTAAATAAAATTACAAGGTTGTTGCGGAACCAAGATAATACAAAGTATGTAAATATCCTAACAACCTATGAACTACAATTGATCTACACTTGGAATTTCTCTAAACAATCGAAACACTTAAAGTTGTGAAATGTTCCTTTTTGTGATTGAGAGAATATTGCACAAGTTCACCAAGAATATTGCAGGTATGCAAAGTGTGAATTCTTTCGAAGTGTGTTCGAAGAAGTGAATATTCTTGTTGTGCAATGACTTGTATTTATAGGCAAAGTTAACATTGGGATGTTAACTTTGGCCGTACAAATGTGGTTGAGATCATTTAAGGAATAGCATTTAATTCCTTAAAATGCAGTGTAAAGTTGCAGTATAAAGCAACTTTACTTCAACCAGCTTTATGTACCTTTTATTACTTAAATAATAAGATAAATCTTATTATTCGGGTAAAAGCACATAAAGCATAAAAGTCAATTCCTCGTAATCAGTGTAAAGCTTTGTAAGAGCTTTCCACTGACGGTCTCCAGTTTGTAACTGACTAGAATGTCAACTGGGCTTCGCTGCCATTGTCATTCTCTATCTTCCACTTGTTGTCTTCGACTTCAACTGGAAGGATTCTTCAACTGGTCAGTTCTCAACTGGAGGAAGTCTTCAGTTGCGTTAACTGTACGATGCAACTGGACTTCATATATTTCTGGACAAATCTTCTGGGTCTCCAGTTTCACTGGGTATCCAGGTGCAACTGGAGACTGGCCAGTTTACCAGTAAACTGGTCCTAACAAATTCTCACTATTTGTCTAGAAATATTGGCAAGTCTTTTTCAGTCCTTGTATATGTACAAGTGTGAACTCGAGAGACTTGTTCGATTAAATCTATCTAAGTTTTCCAAGGCATTTTTATAGATCAATAAATGCCTTGGGTTTTTCTTTTAAGTTTGTTAGATCTAATCTATTATCTACCTTGTGGTTACAAACTGGTAACTTCATTTATACAAGGAAATGAAATTTATACAAGTTACAGAATGTAAATAAAATTACAAGTAGATACAATGAAAAGAGAACTTAATGAGATGGCCCTTCGCCAGTTCTTCTTCTCTTGGTCACTGAAGAGATAGGCTGAGAGTCTTCAGGATCAATATTCAACTTTAGCTCCAGATTTTCTTTATGTTGAATCTTGCCCTTAAGAAGTTCACCCATGCTTTCTCAAACCTATTCTTTTGTGCCTTTGCATCCAAAACATTCACCATTTCAACCCATTCAGTGAACCCATACTGCATTGCACCAGGATTGTCAGTTTTAACCAGTGGCCCTCTGGTATAACTAACTTCAACTTGAAAGTGCTTGGTGCCTGGCTTAATGGTTACATTAACATCATTGATAGTCCCACTATGTCTTCTGGTTGCCATGATCTGGGAGTAATAGCTTCTTGCTTCAGATTTATTTGTTATTTTAATACTCCAGCTCCAGCAGCCAGTACAGCAGACTTGATGTCATCATTTGATACTTCACCAGCTGGTTCAATGAAGGTTCTAAGGTCAGCATCTCTTGTCAGTGGTCTTCTTGGTTGAGGGATCCTCCTTGGTGGATTCAATACCCTTTTCACAACCTTCTTAACATGTTCAATTCTTTTTAGAATCCCACTGGCCCTATTCTCTTTAGCCTTCTCCACTGATATATTCAAGCTTCTGGCATCAAATTCAGCTTCATCATCAGGATAGTGTCTGTCCAGTTCAACATCAAGCATTTCTTTCAACTGGTCAACTATCCTAGGATCATTCTTTACTCTGGCATACTCCTCCTTAGTGATTCCCAAAAGATGAGCATCACTCATATCAAGCAGTTTGATTTTAGCAAGATGCTCTCTGGCTTGAACTTGGTTGGCTTGTTTCATTTTCTTTCTTTCTTTTATTTGATTACCAAGTCTAGCCAGTTGTTTGCTAACACTTTCAGAAACTGGAGGAAGTACATCAGCATTGCCAGTTTCCAACATAGGTACATCAGTGGCCGGTTGGGCAGATACATCACATGCTAAACCTTTGCTCTTATCAACAACATTCCCCCTATCACCTACATCACCAGTTTCAACAACTCTTTGCTCACCAGCTTCAGTACTGGCAGCCACAATCAATTCTATACCATATTGACCTCCAGATGGACTGCTTTCAGTTGCAATTGGTGCAAGAACTGCACTTCTTTCCCCCTTGGCAGCATCTAGACCTGCCCTAATCACTTCCCATTCAGAATGGTGAGCTGGCAACCGGTCAAGTGGCTGCCATGATTGCATGTTCTTGCATTCTTTGAAGATTGTGCACATCATCCTGAAAGATCTCCAAAGGTGGTTGGTTTCTTTAGACTGGGTCAGAACATTAGCTGCAACTTGTTCCTGACCAGTTTTCAATTCATTTAAAATTTTGGAATCTTCATCCAAACCAGAAACCACCTTATCCTTGACTTCTTCATCCTTCTTCTTCAAACTTTCTACTTCAGTTGTCATTTTATCCAAAGATTGAGCATGAAGTGATCCTGGGTGTTCAAGTTATCAATGCTGCCCCTCAACTGGTTGATCTCATTTGTGAGTGGGGCCAGATCAACCTGAGGAGTGGCCAGCTTGGTGATCTCAGACATCACCCTTTCAATCAATTATGCTTCTCTTGCACCCAGCGTATCATCTATCTTCTGACCAACTGAAGTCATTAACTTCTCTCCAAGTTCAGTCACATTCAACCCAGGTTTGTCAACCAATTCCTTTACCTGTTTTTCAATCTCCCTTAAATCCACTTCTGATGTTCTAACAGTGTTGCCCAGCAAGTTGGAGATTGAGGTTGTGACCTTGGACTGAGTGAGGTCAAAGGCTTCTTTTAAAGTACCTGCCAGATTGTTGCAGCCAGTGACCAACTCATTCAAGCTTCTTCAACACCAAGTCTTCATTAGATGAAAACTTGTTAATCCCCAGATCAACCACTTTAATATTGGTCAAGTGATCCTTGTGGTATCTGGAGAAAGGCTTGGTGTTTTTGTCAAGTGTCTTTTGAATCTCCTCCACCCTGGTGAGAAGGTTTTGGAGATCGGCTTGTACAGAGACAACTTGACTGTCCAGTGACGGAGGAGAAGGTGTCACTGGACCAGCAGCAGTTTCTACTGGAGCAACTGGAGGAGGCAAACTTAGAGAAGTCTCCCCAGTTGTCAGTCCAACAGTTGAAGAAATAGTAGGAGTGGTGGTAGAAGAAAGGACTGGAAATTCAATGTGTTGTTCATGCTGAGAATGCTCAGGTGTGAACAACGGCGGCGGTGGGGGTGGCATTTCTCGAAGGAGTGAGAATTGCCCAGATGGTGAAAGTGCCATACGTCTATTTCCAGACATATAGTTATAAGTTGGGAATGGAATATCTGTAGGCTCATTTTGTTGGGATGGTGAAAGTGAAATTGATGCATCTGGAAGCGAGACTGGAGATGAAGGGTTTTGATCTTGTACAGCAGAATCAAAAATCTCCAAGTCTAAAGCAGTACCTTCAGAATCCGAAGATTCTATAAGGATTTCCTCGTCATTAACATTCATGTCCAGATCCATGAATGTAACTGAGGGCTGACCAGAAGGGCCAGTCTCCAGATGACCTTCCCCAGTTTCCTGGTTGGGTGCATCTGTTGGAGGATCAGATACCGAGGTATCTTCACCAGGGATAGATGTTATTGGAGTTGCCTCAGTTATGGTTGCTCTATCCTCAACCATAACATTAGACGAACTGGAGGGTCCCTCATTATTTTGAGGCCCGCTCAGTTGTCTTTCTGACTCACCTAGAATTGGTGCATCAGTTTTGGCGATTGCCAGCTGCATTCGATCTGGAATCTCGACCTCTCCAGCTTCAGATACTAGAGAGTCTAAATTCCTCAACAAATCTGGCACAGTGTAAGGTGAATTTGTGCTTAAGTATGCTTCACTGCCCAGAATTTGTAGAAAGCAAAGAGAGAGAAACCTTGAGAAGGGGATACAAACTCCCCTGGTGCCCTTCAGTTTTTGTACTAGGCTTCTAAACAGGATATCAGCAAGTCTACTCTCAATCCATTCCACAAGCAGTATGCCATCTCTGCTTGTGCGGAGTTAATCTGGTCAAGACCACCAGAACTCCCACCCATACTCTCCACCAGGTGGATGAAAAAATACCTCCATGAAGGTGTAAGACCCTTCATGGTCATCGCACCTTTCGTCTTCAAAACCCCTTTTCTCCAAGCACTCCTTATGTCCCATTTCAAGGAGGACTTGGCGAAAATTAACGTTTGGGGGTAAGACAACTGGAGATTCACCCTCTCTCCAGTAGTTGAGGTGTAAGGCATCCCTCAACACATCAGCGACAAGGTACACTGGATTGTTCCACCTTTTAATGTAAAAGTGATGGAAGAACAATCGGAAGAAAGAGTGGCAGTGTACCAAACTCACACAAGTAGTCGTGAAACATCTTGCGTGGGTTTAGAGAGAATGAGGGTCCTATTGGAGAATCCTTCAAAAATTTTTGAATTCTTCCAATAAGGGTATTGGACCCTTTGAGATCCTTGTAAACTCGCCATCGGATTATTTGGATTGAGTTTGATGAGCGAAGTGTTACTAGGAGCACCAGATGCCGGTTTGACATCTGGTGAAGGAGCATATGGAACAGTTAAGAGATTTACATCTCTTGAACGGGATGATTTAGGAGCCATTTGAAAATGAAATTGAAATTTAGGAATTAGGGTTCTTGATTTATGAAGCAGAGAGAGAAATGAAGCAATTTTAGATGATTGGGAAGTAAATGAAAGAATGTGAAGGAAAGTAAATGTGTTCGAGTAAATAAGGGTATTTATAAGGAATTCAAGATCCCAATGTAATACCAAAAATTATATTTTATTAACAAAATCAATTTTGTAGATATTTTTACAAAATAAGTTTGAATTTTGAAATAAAAACATAATTAATTGTGTCAGCATTAAATGCTATGACGGCTTATCTTACCCACGCGCCCACTAACATTAATTTTCCCAATACAAACAGTGTTCATTTACCAAAATGACTTTAAACACGTCAGATGACGATACCAAGTGGTTTAAAACACTCGAGTACCATCACGTGTCACAAATATTGACCAAGTATTTCTAACGTTATAAAAAATAAGACAAGACTGAATCTGGTCACTGGAGGATTAGTCCAGTGCCAGTTTCCAACTGGAGAGTTCTCCAGTTGCCATTTTCAAACAAAAACGAATTTTAGTCAGAAAATTATTTTTGAGTCTTTCCCCTAAAATGATGATCCAGAAATCAATTAGTGCCAAGATAGTATCACAAAGGCGTTCGATAGCCTGGCGAGCAAAGATTATCTGGACCTCCTCAACTGGAGAACTTCATCAGTGCACTGACGCGTTCAATAACAAAGAATCTCCAGTTTTAAGGATTTAACATTCCCAGTTCGCTGATGAGATGTTTAAAGGTTTTCTCATCAAGAGGTTTTGTAAAAACATCAGCTAACTGTTTTTCAGTGGGGATGAAATGAATTTCAATGTCTCCTTTCATAACATGATCATGAATAAAATGATACCTGATGTCAATATGCTTTGTCTTGGAGTGCATCACTGGGTTGTGAGATATGGCAATTGCACTGGTGTTGTCACAGAAGATTGGGGTCCCTGTATACTTTTGACCATAATCTAGTAACTGGTTCTTGATCCAGAGAATCTGGGCACAACAACTGGCCGCAGAAATGTACTCTGCCTCAGCAGTGGACATAGAGACTGATGTCTGCTTCTTACTGGTCCAACTCACCAGTTTTCCTCCAAGGAAATGACAACCTCCAGTTGTTGACTTTCTATCTATCTTACAACCTGCATGATCTACAAGGTTGTTGCGGAACCAAGATAATACAAAGTATGTAAATATCCTAACAACCTATTAACTACAATTGATCTACACTTGGAATTTCTCTAAACAATCGAAACACTTAAAGTTGTGAAATGTTCCTTTTGTGATTGAGAGAATATTGCACAAGTTCACCAAGAATATTGCAGGTATGCAAAGTGTGAATTCTTTCGAAGTGTGTTCGAAGAAGTAATATTCTTGTTGTGCAATGACTTGTATTTATAGGCAAAGTTAACATTGGGATGTTAACTTTGGCCGTACAAATGGTTGAGATCATTTAAGGAATAGCATTTAATTCCTTAAAAAGCAGTGTAAAGTTGCAGTATAAAGCAACTTTACTCAACCAGCTTTATGTACCTTTTATTACTTAAATAATAAGATAAATCTTATTATCCGGGTAAAAGCACATAAAGCATAAAAGTCAATTCCTCGTAATCAGTGTAAAGCTTTGTAAGAGCTTTCCACTGATGGTCTCCAGTTTGTAACTGACTAGAATGTCAACTGGGCTTCGCTGCCATTGTCATTCTCTATCCTCCACTTGTTGTCTTCGACTTCAACTGGAAGGATTCTTCAACTGGTCAGTTCTCAACTGGAGGAAGTCTTCAGTTGCGTTAACTGTACGATGCAACTGGACTTCAATATATTTCTGGACAAATCTTCTGGGTCTCCAGTTTCACTGGGTATCCAGGTGCAACTGGAGACTGGCCAGTTTACCAGTAAACTGGTCCTAACAATGTGTGATGTATATTTATAAATATTCAAGTCTTGTAATTTATCTTGTAATTACCGTTTGTCAATAATATTACCTTGGCATATATTGTTGATCATATTGGGATCCATTTATGTTTATATGTTTGTTTATTATTTGTGTTTTACAGGTTCTAGACATTACATGTAAAGAGTCATTAAGTTAATATTGTTTCTGCGTTTAACAGCAGTTGAAATATTAACTTAATGTACTTCCAAATGAAGTTAAGTTAATTGTGTTTCTGCGTATTAACAGCAGGAGAAACATTAACTTTCAATACTTCCAATAGGTAATATAGACAATGTTGTTTCTGCGTATTTACCAGCAGTAGAAACATTGTCGTAGCTAATGTTGGTTCTGCGTATATTTACAGCAGTATAAACATTGGCTGAGTTAATGTTGGTTCTGCGTCTTGACAGCAGTTGAAACATTAACTTAAATATTCCTAAGTGTTATTTGAGGGTTTTTGGGAACGAGCAAAATAGTTTCTTGTGTAAAGAACACTCAAATGGTCATTTGAGAGTTTCTGAGGAACAAGCAAAAGTTTGCTTGTTCATAAGAACTCTCAAATGGTTTGAGAGTTTCTGTAGAAACAAGCAAAAGCATGCTTGTCCATAAGAACTCTCAAACAGTTTGTGTGTTATGGGAAACACACAAACAGGCCAAAACCCTAATGGGCTTGACATGAGAACACTTAAATCCATTGGATTTGAGAGTTCTTGTCACTTGCCTATAAATAGAGGTGTGTGTCATGCGTGTTCTCGACAAGAGTGTAGAGAGAGAAACAAGCAAAACCTAGAGAGAGAAAACCTAGAACACACACGGTTGATCTTGTGGGTGGTACTCGACTCACGCACGAACCGCAAACACACACCCGGTTTGGACGGCTCGTAGACTTAGATTACCACGTTGGTTGGTAAGGTTTGTCCGGAGAGCCGTTTCACTATAGTAACCAAACACGAGTGTTTATATTTACGCAAAAGATATATATATATTATATATATATATATATAAAATTATATATATATAGTGATATATATATATATATATATATATCATAAAAGGTAGATATAAAAACCGTGGGTTATCTCGAGGAATTCCGCACCTCGACATATCCTTAAGTCAATCTCAGTTCGGTAAGACCCGGGGGACTTACAACTGGTATCAGAGCCATAGGTTATCAACAACCTTGATTCGAGATTGATCACGGTTTGGGTATCCCACTTTTTGCGTGTTCTTAGGTGGAGAAGTGTTTTCGGGTTCGTTTGAAATAAAGGTTCAAACTTGACACCAAAATAAGACATATCTCATTCCTAAGATCATTTTCTCAAGTTTTCATTGATCAAGGAACAATATCGGGTTCGGGATCTAAGAAATTGTGAGAAAAACCGTGTTTGCGTGTTCTTGGTACTGTACCATTTGCGTGTTTCTGGTACTGTACCATTTGCGTGTTTCAGTACAATCCCCAGATCTGCGTGTTTCTCAAATTTTGCGTGTTTGTTTGAGAGTTCTTGAAGTTTTGAGAGTTCTTGTGGTTTGCTTGTTTAGTACACTTTTGCTCATTTCATTTGAGTGTTCCTGTTTTTGCGTGTTCTTGTGTATTTGAGTGTTTATAAGTTGAACCTCATCCACAATGGCAGCAAACTATCTTAACCAATTAATACTAATGGACCATGAGACTGGTAAGGGTAATTCACCACCTAAACTGATGATCATTGACCAATACTTTTCTTGGAAAGTCGATTCGAATCCTTTATGCAATTCACGGATATTAGAATGTGGACTTGTATGACTGAAGGATATAGTGCCCCAACATATGAGGACAGTGGTGTTAACAAAGTTTATGCTTACCAAGATATGACTGGATCTAATAAAAAATTGTATGAGGCAGAGAAAAAGGCACTATCATGTTTAAAAATGTCATTGCCACAAGAAATATTACATTTTTTAATGGATTCAATACATCAAAAGAACTTTGGTTAGCATTAAAAAATCATTGTGAAGGGATGAAACACTTAAAAAGAATCGTAGAGACCTTCTAAAGCATCAGTATAATGTATTTAATGGGTTAAGAAGTGAAAACTTAGATCAACTAATTACAAGGTATTATCATTTGCTAGCAGAGTTGCAAGCATTTGAAGTTACCTATTCTGAGGAAGAAAAAGTCGAGAAATTTTTGAGTTCCTTGCCGGAAAAGTGGAGTAATTATATTACCACTTTGCAGGAAAAAGCAGATTTCTCTGATATGTCTTTGACTCAGATAGTTGCTAAGTTTAGGGGACAAGAAATGAAACTAAAAAGGAGGGAAACAGGATATAATAATGCTCAGATTCCCGAGCTTTATTACGGTAGGCCTACGATCAATGTAAGTCCAGGTTCCCTGAAGGAAGCACAAGGGCATTCCTGAGTGAAGATGTTGACTTACAAAAGATCTCGTTTGACTCTGAGGGGAACATATGTCTTGTTTCAAGTCAGAGCGACAATCTAGGCAACCGTGGATATCCTACCTCTAGTGCTAGTTCCACCGTGCCTATAAGTGTCAAATGTGCGGAAAGTCACTTATCCGTTCTTGCGTCATTTGTGATATCATATGAACAGTTTATCCAAGGAAAGGTTCAAGATCCGAGTCTTATAGATGAAGACTATGAGCAGATTGATCTTTGGACTTAGAAGAGATGGATCTGCAATGGCAAATGGCTATGCTAACTCTTCGGGCTAAACGGTTCTTATCAAGAACAGGGCGAAAGGTCGTGGGTTTCAAGCTTGGCTTTGATAAGTCAAAGATAAAGTGTTACAATTGCGAGGGCTTTGGACACTTTGCTAGGGAATGCCAGAGACCTAAGAAGGATGATAGGTCTATTGTGACTCGTCAGAACTTTAACCAAGGTGGATCAGCAACTCCTTCAGGTGCTTCACAACGAGGATATTTTCAAGGGTCAAGTTCGAATGCTAGTAACTCTTCTCAACGAAACAGTTATCAAGGTTCCAAGGTTGAAAGTCCAAACTCTAATGACCAAAATGGGTCAAGCTTTGGTGGTTCAACAACAGGAAGGTTCATATGACTGGGGCACAATTGTTGAAGAAACAAACAATGCCTACCTGGCTGAGATCAGTTCAGTTGTGTCATCAGATTCAGAATCAGAGATTCCAGAAGGTGATGACACTAGATCATTCAGAAACCCTGAAAAATCAATAGTTGTGAGCTGTTCAAACAAAGTCGAAGATCAAAAGACAATATCGGGTCTGGTGAACTTCATGACAAACTTGACTATCACAAAGTGTCCAGTTTCAGTAGAAAGGACTGACAACATGTGGAATATCAATACTGGATGTTCTATTCATGCCACTGGAGATAGTAGTGTTCTGTCAGACTTTGTTAAGATTTCTGATGTTCAGGTGAACTTTGCTGGACCTGCTCAGGGGATCGCAACTGGTCATGGTAAAGTGAGCGTCACTAATCTTCATTTTGACAAGGTGTATCATATTGAGCATCTTAGTCAAAATCCTTTGAGTGTCAGTCAAGTGCATGATGTATGTCATGAGTGGGACAAGGATCATAAAAATGTTCCTCGTTTGGTTCCTGAAGCCTCCAGGGTTGATGAATCATCAACAAGCAAAGGAGTAATTCTAGAAGAAAACGAGACATTACATTTGAGACACTCAAAGTCAACTCCATTAAATCCTGTGAAAACAATGAAAGAAGTTTTAGAAAGACTTTCATGCATTGAAGAAATGACTGAGTATGGAATTCCTATTACGGAAGAAAATCTCATAAGCTTTAAGACGAAGAAAAATGTCAAAAGGATTTCTTGCTTCATATGTCGTACGAAGGGTCATGTTGATAGTAAGTGTCCAAGTAAAGGAATGAATAGAGATTTGACTCATTCAAGGTCAAAACCTTCAGATACTAGGATATGCTCAAGCAGTGATGATCACTCTTCAGACAATTTATCCAGGATTAATGAGAGAATTCTGAGAGATAATTCTCAGAAAGTGAAGGGAAAAGATATGATGAACGAACAATACAGGAAATCAATTGGAGATCCTGTTGGTTCTTTTCAAAGACTTTCCAAACATTCCTTATCTACTCAAAGATCTAGAGATTTAAGGAAGAAATCAGTTGAAGAATGTCATTTCAGACAAGTGTATAATCATGCGTCTTTTTCACAGTACCCTTCTTCAAGTAAAAGATCAGAGAATTCTGGCATTAGATATCCTTCAAACATACATGGAGTGAAATCATCTGCCAAGATTACAGAATATCACAGTACTTATTATGATCGTTTTGCTGGAAGAAGTGGGAATGGTTTCAGATCAACATCTCAGAATTATTATGTTGGTGAATCATCTAATGCCTTTCATAAGAAGCAACATCAAGATGATTCAAACCAATTAAATAAGATTTTGGGTAAAGGAGGATGGGGAGAATTTGCATATCGGGACGATTCGGGAAGAATCCGGACAAAAAAGGTCTGGGTTCTTAACGAGGAAAACTAATTTCCCTTTATTCGTGCGAAGGACACAGTCAAGGAGGACCATGCATTTTCGGTGATCGGTGACTGAGTTCTAGGCACATTTTCATTAGATAACATATTGGGTTATCGAACGTTTATTGTATTTTCTTCATTGTAAATCATTGTGCAAGTCCTACATATGTTATTTATAATTTGTTTATAAAGGAACATATTTGGGAAAAATGAGTATATATAAAGTGCTACTTTATTTTGTTTGTTAATAAATCATTTGAGATAGCATGATTATTTATATAATGGTTGTTATCTAATGATGAATATGCAAAGTTGATTTATTTGTGATGGTTACACTAAGGCCTTTGATCGATCGCATTTCTAGTTGCTAGTCCAGTTGACTGGGATGAGAAACTCTTAGTTATCATCTCTCAAGAACCATCATAATTTCAAAAAAAAAAACAACACAAAAATATAATAATGGTTTAAGGGGGAGTCGTTACTGCAAGAGAAATGAAGAAGACATGTGGCACTTAAGTTTACTCATCTGCTACATCCGATCTACTTTGTAAGTAATTATTCCTTCTAAAGCCTCTTCAGTGTACCAAAACAGTTTAAGGGGAGTCGTTACTGCAAGAGACATGAAGAAAACATATGGCATTTAAGTTTACTCATTTGCTATATCCGATCTTTTTGTAGTAATTACTCTTTCTAAAACTCTCTCAAATATACCGGATTAAGCATGACTATTTTAAGATGGGTTAGAGTAATTTTGATTTTAAAATTACTGTGATCGATTTTTTAATTTTATGCTTCGTAAGGTATATTGCAAGGACAGTATTAAGCATGACTATTACAAGATTTGTTAGAGTAATTTTGATTTTAAAATTACTGTGATCGATTTTGTAACTTTATGCTCCGTAAGGTTCTTGCTAATAATAAAAGGGTTCTATTGCACGAGAGACAATGTTACTTAGGGTATCTGGTTTCCAGGGGGAGTTAGCTGTGTTCTTTGTGAACACTGAATAAATGTGTATTGTGATAAGGGTATAGTGTAAGCAAAGACTCTAATTTGAGTGTGTTTGGTACACCTTGAATTAGGTCTTACATGTAAATTGCTCGAAAGATTAAGTGAAATACTTAAGGTTTCGGTCAAAATAGGTCAAACGGAGTCACTGAGTTGATATATTTGACAGATATTTTGATTTGCAATTTACTTTAAATAATTGAATCGAACATACTTAATGTGTGAGCTAACATGATAAAGGCTTTGATTCTAATCTTAAATGGGAGAATCAGTCATAAATTATCTGTTATATATCGGTTTAAGTGTTTTCAAGTTCAATTATTTACCATTGAGATGAATACATGTGTTGTATGGATCTCATGAGTTTGCTGATGTGGTCGCAGAATTATTTATCTTAAATGGGTGTGTGTCAACCATTAAGATAAAGGATCTCCAAAGTGTATGAAAATTGAGGTTATCCAGTCCGGAATGGAGAAAACTCAAGCTTAAAATGGAAGCATTATATTGTTTATCAAGTTATACAATCTTATGTCTTTATTTTTGTTGTATTTGAATTTAATTAACAACATTGTTGTGTCCAATGTCTGTTATTGTCAAATACTTAACAATGGTGCTTTGTAATTCATTAATTAGTGACATATCGGGTCTTAATTTAATGATCGTACATTGTAATTTGTTCAAGTTGTGACATCTATCGAGAAATTCTTTATCGAGAAAAATACGATTACCTATGATACAAAAAGGGAGATTTGTATCTGTCATATCGTGTTCTGTAAGGAATTCTCTTCGCTAATCATATCGGGTTCGAGAAAATTCTTTGTGAATTTTCAAAGTGTTAATCAAGTTCGTGAACGTTGACTTTTGGGAAGTCAAGGTTCACATGAATCAACAAGAAAAAATTAGGTTAAGTATGACATGCGTGTTTTCCAAATGAGCCTCATATGCGTGTTTTGCCAACTGGGCCACATATGCGTGTTCTGTTAATTGGGCTAACATATGCGTGTTATACTTTGCCAACTGGGCCACATATGCGTGTTTCTTTGACAGTATAGGGTTTTGCGTGTTGTTGCTAGTATATAAGGAGAAAATACGCATTTATTGATTAAGTTTAAGTCATTTGCGTGTTCCTTAGAAAACTCCCAACATTTGCGTGTTCCCTGTCTGTGCACTGTTCACATTTTTTCGATTCACAAGACTTGATTTTTGGTGTTTAAAGACACAAGAAACACAATCATTAATACTTTTCGAACAAAGGGTTTCAGGAGCTTAAAATGTCAGGACTTACCAGAGATAATGAAGATAGTTCGTCTCAACAGCTCAAGAGGAGGAAAGTAGCTGAAGGAGGTGAACCATCTGTGATCTCTTCTCAACCAAGCAGCTCAAAATCCAATGAAGACATTGTGTCTGGATTGGAGAAAGAATTAGAAGATATGAGAGTCTTGATTGTAAGCTTAACGGAAAGATTTTCAAAGCAAGAAGAGTCACACCGTCAAATGCTTGAAGAGTTGAAGAAAGAAAATATTCAACTTCAGACAAGACATGAGGCTCTACAGAAGATTCAGTCTGAGACAATGGTGCATCTGAAAAGAGTTGTCAAGAAGCTGAATAAGCACAAAGAGGCAATAGAGAGCCAAACTGAGGGTCTGGCAAGCTTTGACGTGGATTACAAGAGCTAAATGAGATAGTTGATAACCTTGGATCTCAGGGGGAGATAGATCCTATCTGCCAGATAGTGTTCTCAGGAAGTAAAGGAGAGAGGATGGGAATGATGATCTGAGCTAACATGATAAAGGCTTTGATTCTAATCTTAAATGGGAGAATCAGTCATAAATTATCTGTTATATATCGGTTTAAGTGTTTTCAAGTTCAATTATTTACCATTGAGATGAATACATGTGTTGTATGGATCTCATGAGTTTGCTGATGTGGTAGCATAATTATTTATCTTAAATGGGCGTGTGTCAACCATTAAGATAAAGGATCTCCAAAGTGTATGAAATTGGGTCTATCCAGTCCGGAATGGAGAAAACTCAAGCTTAAAATGGAAGCAGATATACTTACACATCATGTTTATCAAGTTATACAATCTTATGTCTTTATTTTTGTTGTATTTGAATTTAATTAACAACATTGTTGTGTCCAATGTCTGTTATTGTCAAATACTTAACAATGGTGCTTTGTAATTCATTAATTAGTGACATATCGGGTCTTAACTTAATGATCGTACATTGTAATTTTGTTCAAGTTGTGACATCTATCGAGAAATTCTTTATCGAGAAAAATACGATTACCTATGATACAAAAAGGGAGATTTGTATCTGTCATATCGTGTTCTCTAAAGAATTCTCTTCGCTAATCATATCGGGTTCGAGAAAATTCTTTGTGAATTTTCAAAGTGTTAATCAAGTTCGTGAAAGTTGACTTTTGGGAAGTCAAGGTTCACATGAATCAACAAGAAAAAATTAGGTTAAGTATGACATGCGTGTTTTCCAAATGAGCCTCATATGCGTGTTTTGCCAACTGGGCCACATATGCGTGTTCTGTTAATTGGGCTAACATATGCGTGTTATACTGATGGGCCTCATATGCGTGTTTTGCCAACTGGGCCACATATGCGTGTTTCTTTGACAGTATAGGGTTTTGCGTGTTGTTGCTAGTATATAAGGAGAAAATACGCATTTATTGATTAAGTTTAAGTCATTTGCGTGTTCCTTAGAAAACTCCCAACATTTGCGTGTTCCCTGTCTGTGCACTGTTCACATTTTTTCGATTCACAAGACTTGATTTTTGGTGTTTAAAGACACAAGAAACACAATCATTAATACTTTTCGAACAAAGGGTTTCAGGAGCTTAAAATGTCAGGACTTACCAGAGATAATGAAGATAGTTCGTCTCAACAGCTCAAGAGAGGAAAGTAGCTGAAGGAGGTGAACCATCTGTGATCTCTTCTCAACCAAGCAGCTCAAAATCCAATGAAGACATTGTGTCTGGATTGGAGAAAGAATTAGAAGATATGAGAGTCTTGATTGTAAGCTTAACGAAAAGATTTTCAAAGCAAGAAGAGTCACACCGTCAAATGCTTGAAGAGTTGAAGAAAGAAAATATTCAACTTCAGACATGACATGAGGCTCTACAGAAGATTCAGTCTGAGACAATGGTGCATCTGAAAAGAGTTGTCAAGAAGCTGAATAAGCACAAAGAGGCAATAGAGAGCCAAACTGAGGGTCTGGCAAGCTTTGACGTGGATTACAAGGAGCTAAATGAGATAGTTGATAACCTTGGATCTCAGGGGGAGATAGATCCTATCTGCCAGATAGTGTTCTCAGGAAGTAAAGGAGAGAGGATGGGAATGATGATCTGGGCAGACAAGAAGAAGAGATCTCAAGATTATCAAGGGGTATTCGGATTGGCACTCCGATTGCTACATCTCAGGGGGAGCAAAGCCAGCATGATGCTGCTGGTACCTCTCAGGCTCCCACAGCTCAAGACAAAGGGAAGCGTATCGTTGAAGATACTTTCCCGTTACCGACTGGAGATGTAGATGTCGGTTTCCAGACTCATGCCTATGAATCCGAGAGTGATGAGGAGCTCATTGCCATTGATGCTATCAAAGACTTGGATGATTTGGCTGAAGATGATTCGGAAGGCTCAGAGGAGGGGGAATGGATACCTCGCTCAGATTGGCAAGGAGTGATGGTATCACCTGAGCATAGGTTTGAATTTGAAGATGCTATTGCTACAAACCCGAATCTTTTTGAGTCTGAAGGTCAGAAGGAACGTAAGATCAAATCCTTTTATGAGCTTCCTGCTCAGGATTTGACTTTCTCAGTCTACTATAAGAAGGGTACAGGAAGAGATGCTAAACTTGTAGTTAGCAGTCTCACAGATGAACAGGGTAGAGAGATTAATGATGCTTTTGCTTCTGATGATGAAGATGAGTATTATCATGTCATACCAAATGTTTACCGTGGAGATCCAAATCATCCATATTGCCAATTGGATGTTCCTCTTCCTCATAGGTATTTCGAATATGTCAAAGATCCTCGTGCATCAAGTCTAAAAGAACTCATCCTCAGTTGGACATTTGACGAGGAAAAGAGGCTTTTTATGATGAAAAGACTTGATGGATGTCAGTACCTTGAGCCTAACTTGAAGCTTTTAATTCAATGCCAAAGGCAGACTTCTATGGTCTTGCAGGGCTTAGGCTTATTGGTAACCACAAGCATGCGAAGTTGTTTGAGAGCTGGATCAAGAATGACAATCATCTCAAACAGAGTAGAGAGTCAGATCCAAGAAAGTTCATGTTCAAACCAACTCCGAGAAAGAAGCGTGTCACTCAAGGACCAAATGGTGAAGAGATCATTGTTAGATTCATTAACAAGATCAAGAATGTTCGCAGGGTTCCTCTGAAGAAATGGCCGCAAAACATGCTTGGTGACATGGATTATTGGAGAGTAGATGACTTTAGTGCAGTCGCTGTTGTTATGTCAACAAGAGCAACTGGGCACAAAGAGTTGCTTATAGTCTACGATCAACTTCAGCTTATTAATCTATCAAGAAAGGACTTGAAGAGATTACATAGGCATTAGCTAAGCAGCTCACAACTCCTTATAGGCATAAAGGGTGTCTATGAAAGGATGGTGAAGTTCTGTCTTGCTGAGTATCTCCATGCTGACAGTCGAAGATTCTTTGATGAAATACCTAGACGGGTACGAGCAAGGGCTCCAGCTGGAAGTGAACAAAGTGTGGTTCCTCCAGTTGTTGATCCAAATGCAGAAGCAGGGGTTCCAGCTGGAAATGAACAAAATGTGGTTCCTCCAGTTGTTGAACCAAATGCAGAAGCAGGGGATCCAGTTGGTGTAGAACAAAATGTGGTTCCTCCAACTATTGAACCAAATGCAGAAGTAGGGGTTCCGGCTAGGGAAGATCAAAATGTAGTCCTTCCAGCAGCAGTTGAGCCAAGTGCTTCAGCACCAGTACCCTAGACTGAAGTTCCTGATGACAGGGTTTTTGGCCAGCACTTAGGATGACAAACGAAGACTTGAAGGTCACATCTAGATGCTAATGTTAAGGGGGAGACTGTTGGTGCATGTTTCTCGGTGACAAGAGCATTCTAGATGTGTGATGTATATTTATATATATTCAAGTCTTGTACACATCAAATCGTTCCTTTTTCTATCTCTACAAATCCATGTAACATACATGTCTAATTCACGAAAAAAGAAAGGAAAAAAAGAGAAAAGAAGTGATGAAGAAAGCTTGGAAGAACTCAAAAAACATGATCAACCATACAATCTTAGATCATCCTCAAGATCATTTATTTCGCATGCTTTAGCCTCTAATTCGGATCAATTGGATGTTGCCACCGTCCAGATCTGCACAACAGCCGCCTATAACCACCCAACCGCCACCTGTTTTGGCCGATCAAGAACAATTGAAGATGGGGGAGGCTTCGATTGGGGTTGGGACTGCTTCTGGATCGAAATCTGGTGATAGGTCGATCGAATTTAGGGTTCTTGATAACAAAACCCTAATTGAAACCCCCAATTTTGAGGATGACGCCGATGATGTGCAATCATCACCACAATCAGCCACCTCTGGCATTCATTCTTGAAGACAAATGCTCAATTGATCGATTTAGGGGCTGTGCAAACCGAAACCCTAAATAAAAACCCTAATTTGTTGCCTGCCGCTGTCCAGCCACCGTCCACCACCTCTGAACCACCGCCTGGAAATTTAATTGATGGGGAGGGAGCTTATTCGAACCTGGATGGCAATAGATTACTCACTCAGCCACAAATTGATGAATTGGATCGCATATTGGCCGAAAAGGGGGCAAAAAACCCTGATTTGCATGCAAAAGATGGTGATTCTCATGTGCCGTCATGTGAAGATAGTGAACAAATTGATGATATATTTACCGTCCTTTAGGATGGAATGGAAATGCTTAATGATAGTGACAATCGACTCTCTAAAGATCAAGTGGCCGAATTGAATAGGATTTTAGTTGTACATTTGGCTAAAATCACTAATTTTGAGGGCTCGAATTCACAGCAACGACCTATACCTCCGGATGAAATTGAAAAGCATTTTGGTGTTCAACTTGAAAACGACAAACCTTGTGATAATATTGACACATCTTCAGCATCGGCCACCATTGAAAAAGTGGCTGACTCGTGGGATAAGAATGTTGTTTTGCAGGTTGATGTTGAGAGGGATTTGGATGATTCGAATGGTGTTGGCTAGAATTCTACTGCTGAACCATCTTTGCATGATTTACATGCAAAAGGTGGTGCTACTCATGTTTCCCCTATGTCGGATCCTCCTAAGTTTCCTCCTGGTACTACTTATTTTAAGCCAGCTACAGACCATGCCCAGGACATTCCTGATGCCTCAGATGATGTTCCTAAGCATGATGTTTCTCCGAATGATCTTGGTGGACATCCTGATAGCCCCAAGACTCAGCAACCTCGCTCTTATGCCTCTATCTTTCAGGATGCTGCAAACATTCGTAAGAAAGGTACATTAAGGTTCATTCCTCCTGTTGTTACTGATTCAGGTGTTTCTAGAGCTATTATTCCAAGAGATCTTTTATTAAAACAAAGTGAATCTTGGGCTAACACTCTAGTTGGTCATTTCATTGGAAAACGTCCTGCTTTCCCTTTTGTGCAATTTCATGCTAATCGTCTGTGGAAAAAGTTTGGTTTGGAGGATGTGATCTTGAATGACCAGGATTTCTTTCTGTTTAAATTCAAGTCTGAACAGGGTCAGTTGCATGTATTTGAGAATGGTCCATGGTTATTCAATGATATCCCCATTATGCTTAGGAAATGGTAGCCTGAAATCTGGTTTGACAAACCAGTTCTCAATAAGGTTGCCCTCTGGGTTAATATTTATGATTTGCCAGCTGTTATGTGGACTTATGATATTCTTAGCCATCTGGTCAGTTCTATTGGTGTTCCTATTGCTGTTGATAGATATACTGCCGAGATGTGTGAAAATCAGAAAGGTAGGGCAGTTTTTGCTAGAGTTTTGGTTGAGTTCTCTTCTGAGAAAGATTTTCATTTGTTTGCTGAGGCTGAGATATTTGATTCTGTTAGAAGGTTCAGACTTGAATATCATTGGTTACCTCCTAGGTGCTCACACTGCAAGATATATGGACATAAATTTGATGATTGTAGTGTGAGACCAAGGACACAGAAAGAAATGGATATACGAATGGCTACAGCAGCTCCAGCTTCACAGGTTGGTCCATCAGGGACTAAGGATGGCCCAACAGGGGCCAATCAGGTTGATCCACTAATGACTCAGGCAGAAGATGGGTTCCAGAAGCCCAAGAGAAGAAAAAGGAGGCCCAAAAAGCCTCAATCATTTGCTATCCCTAAGCCCAAAGTCATTTATGTAGCTACATCTACCATAGCCACTACAGATCCATCAGCACCAGTTAGATTTCCTACTGCAACAGCTACAGTCCCTCAGAGACCTCTTCAGATTCATACAGATACTCCTACTGGCCCAGATACTCATTCAGGTACACAGGCTCATACAGAACATGATTCTATTCTTACTCCTCATAGCCCTGCTGTTGAGATTCGAAACCAGTATGATGCAATTTGCCAGATTAACACTGCTGATACTTGTACTTCCTTAGCTGAGCCTATTGTTCCTACTAAGGATGATTTTGAGGATGAGTCTGATAGTGATGAAGTGTTTTGCGGTGAAGGTGATACTGCTCAGTTCATGGGTTCATAAAGATTGACTACTAGCTTTATTTTCATTTTATTGTTTACATTGCTAGTTTGATTGTTCTTGCTGTTCTGGGCCTGTCCAGTTTACTCAATTGATTCATTTCTTGCATCACGGGTCCCCTTTATTATTTGCGGGGGGCCCGTGAGGGCATTTACTATGTAAATGTTTAAGTCAACTGGCATTCAGCCATGTTGCCTGTGCTTTCTTGTGATTAATACAAATTCTAACCAAGGGTGACGGCCTTTTACCGAAATTTATCTTGTAATTACCGTTTGTCAATAATATTACTTTGGCATATATTGTTGATCATATTGGGATCCATTTATGTTTATATGTTTGTTTATTATTTGTGTTTTACAGGTTCTAGACATTACATGTAAAGAGTCATTAAGTTAATATTGTTTACAGCAGTTGAAATATTAACTTAATGTACTTCCAAATGGAAGTTAATTGTGTTTCTGCGTATTAACAGCAGGAGAAACATTAACTTAATCAATACTTCCAATAGGTTAATATAGACAATGTTGTTTCTGCGTATTCACAGCAGTAGAAACATTGTCGTAGCTAATGTTGGTTCTGCGTATATTTACAATAGTATAAACATTGGCTGAGTTAATGTTGGTTCTGCGTCTTGACAGCAGTTGAAACATTAACTCAAATATTCCTAAGTGTTATTTGAGGTTCTTGGGAACGAGCAAAATGTTGCTTGAAAGAAACACTCAAATGGTTTGAGAGTTTCTTGGGAACAAGCAAAAGTTTGCTTGTTCAGAAGAACTCTCAAATGGTTTAAGAGTTTCTGTGGAAACAAGCAAAAGCATGCTTGTCCATAAGAACTCTCAAACAGTTTGTGTGTTCTGGGAAACACACAAACAGGCCAAAACCCTAATGGGCTTGACATGAGAACACTCAAATCCATTGGATTTGAGAGTTCTTGTCACTTGCCTATAAATAGAGGTGTGTGTCATGCGTGTTCTCGACAAGAGTGTAAAGAGAGAAACGAGCAAAACCTAGAGAGAGAAAACCTAGAACACACACGGTTGATCTTGTGGGTGGTACTCGACTCACGCACGAACCGCAAACACACACCCGGTTTGGACGGCTCGTAGACTTAGATTACCACGTTGGTTGGTAAAGTTTGTCCGGAGAGCCGTTTCACTATTAGTAACCAAATACGAGTGTTTATATTCACGCAAAAGATATATATATATATATCATAAAAGGTAGATATAAAAACCGTGGGTAATCTCGAGGAATTCCGCACCTCGACATATCCTTAAGTCAATCTCGGTTCGGTAAGACCCGGGGTGACTTAATGGGCAAGCAGAAAAGGTCCAGTTTCAAAACAAGGCAAAACTTTAGCATCACTGAACCTCTTCACATGCTTCATATGGATCTCTTTGGTCCAGTGAATGTTCAAACTAGAGCTGGAAAGAAGTACACTCTAGTTGTGGTTGATGAATTCACCAGATACTGCTGGGTGGTATTCCTCAGATCCAAAGTGATGCACCTGCTGAAATCATCTCTCTCATCAAAAGAATTGAGCTCAAGTACACTCGAAAAGTTTGTCAGTTACGAAGTGATAATGGTACTGAATTTCAAAATAAAGTACTTGAAACATTTTGTAATGACACTGCATCTCTCAAAACTTCTCATCAGCACATTCTCCAGAGCAAAATGGAGTTGTGGAAAGAAAGAATCGCACACTGATAGAAGCAGCCAGAAGTTTGGCTGAGGCAGTTGCAACTGCTTGTCACACCCAAAACCGGTCAGTCTACATCAAGAGACATAAGAAGACTGCCTACGAAGTACTCAGGAATAGAAAACCAAATATTGGATATTTCCATGTATTTGGTTGTCCAGTTTATATTTAAATGATTCCGGTCAGCTTGGAAAGTTCGATGCAAAAGCTGATGAAGGTGTATTTCTAGGCTATTCAGATATTCGAAAAGGCTTTTAGAGTTTATAATTATAGACTCCAAAAGGTTCATGAGACAATTCATGTCACATTCGACGAATCAAATGATGCAATCAATAAGAGACCTAACCTTGATATCTCTCCATTCGTTCCAATAAATTTTGGTGAAACTGACCAAGTTCATCAGTCAGTTGTTTCACCAGATAATGTTTCCAGTTACACTCAACTAGAACCAGTTCAAAAGAAGAAAACCACCAGTGATACATCATTTTATCCCTCCATCATTTTCAACTTACCACATAAACTGATGATTGGATCAGATGTACGTGTCACTCCAATATCAGCACCAGTTCAAACTTCAACTTCTCCAGTTCTTCAAGAAATGCCTTCAACTGAAGAATTTCATGATGCAAATCGTGACCTCATTGACTCTGATGAGGATATAGAAGTAGTTTGGGCTGATCCTCCTCCAGTTGTAACCTGAAGAGGATCACCAGGTGACTTGCACTGATATTGTAGTTCACCAGCCTAGTCAATACACTAAATGGACTCGAGCACATCCAATTGAACAGATTGTTGGAGATCCAAGTAGTGGGGTTCAGACTAGAAGAGCCACAAGTGAGCAATGCTTGAACGTCACCTTCTTATCACTGATTGAACCGAAGAAGATTGACGAGGCTATGGCAGATCCAAGCTGGGTAGAAGCTATGCAAGAAGAGCTTATCCAGTTTGAAAGGAACAATGTATGGGAACTTGTTCCTTGTCCACCTGGGTTGAAGAAAGAACCCATTGGTACAAGATGGGTCTACCGAAACAAGATGGATGAAGATGACAATGTTGTAAGAAACAAAGCCAGATTAGTTGCCAAAGGGTTATTATCAAGCAAAGGGCATTGACTTTGATGAGACTTTTGCTCCAGTTGCAAGACTTGAAGCCATCAGAATATTCTTGGCTTATGCAGCCCATCTGCAGTTCAAAGTCTTCCAGATGGATGTCAAAAGTGCGTTTCTTAATGGAACACTGGAAGAAGAAGTGTATGTTAAACAGACTCCAGGTTTCATCGATGAGAAGCATCCTCATTGGGTTTATAGACTGAACAAAGCTTTGTATGGTCTAAGACAAGCCCCAAGAGCCTGGTATGACACTTTAACTAAACATCTTCTCAAAAATGGCTTTCAAAGTGGTGCAATAGATAATACCTTATTTATCTTGAAAGAAAAAGGTAATATCTTATTGGTACAAATTTATGTTGATGATATGATATTTGGTTCAACTGATGATGCAATGTGTAAAAAGTTTTCTAAAATCATTTCATCTGAGTATGAAATGAGTTTAATGGGTGAATTAACATTTTTCTTAGGTCTTCAGATTAAGCAAACTGAAAATGGAATTTTTATAAACCAAGAAAAATATGTCAGAGATTTGTTAAGAAAATACAAATATGATTCAATCCCATCTAAAAACACACCTATTGCAGCACCTTTAAATTTGAACTCTGACCCAACTGGCAAACCAGTGAACACCACTGAATATCGTGGTATGGTTGGTTCACTGATGTATTTAACTGCCAGTCGACCAGATATAATGTTTGCAACATGTCTATGTGCCAGATTTCAGGCTAACCCAAAAGAATCACATTTGCATGATGTTAAGCGCATCTTCAGATACCTGAAAGGGTATCCTAGCCTTGGTCTTTGGTATCCCAAAGGCTCAGGGTTAGATCTAATGGGTTATTCAGATTCAGATCATGCAGGTTGTAAGATAGATAGAAAGTCAACAACTGGAGGTTGTCATTTCCTTGGAGGAAACTGGTGAGTTGGACCAGCAAGAAGCAGACGTCAGTCTCTATGTCCACTGCTGAGGCAGAGTACATTTCTGCGGCCAGTTGCTGTGCCCAGATTCTCTGGATCAAGAACCAGTTACTAGATTATGGTCAGAAGTATACAAGGACCCCAATCTTCTGTGACAACACCAGTGCAATTGCTATATCTCACAACCCAGTGATGCACTCAAAGACAAAGCATATTGACATCAGGTATCATTTTATTCGTGATCATGTTATGAAAGGAGACATTGAAAATCATTTCATCCCCACTGACAAACAGCTCGCTGATGTTTTTACAAAACCTCTTGATGAGAAAACTTTTAAACATCTCATCAGCGAACTGGGAATGTTAAATCCTTAAAACTGGAGATTTTGTTATGAACGCGTCAGTGACACTGATGAAGTTCTCCAGTTGAGGAGGTCCAGATAATCTTTGCTCGCCAGGCTATCGAACGCCTTTGTGATACTATCCTGGCACTAATCGATTTCTGGATCATCATTTTAGGGGGAAAGACTCAAAATAATTTTCTTACTAAAATTCTTTTTGTTTGAAAATGGCAACTGGAGAACTCTCCAGTTGGAAACTGGCACTGGACTAATCCTCCAGTATACATGTTCAGTCTTGTCTTAAAACTGGTGGTCAACCAGATTTCATAACGTTGGAAAAATACTTGGTCAATATTTGTGACACGTGATGGTACTCAAATGTATTTTCCCACTTGCAACCGTCGTATGACGTGTGAAAGACATTTTTGAAAAAAGATGAACCTTTTTATGGGGATTGTAAAAGATAGTGGGCGCGTGGGAATACCAGCCGTCGTAGCATTTAATGCTGACTTGATGGTATTAAATATTTTTGAAATTCAAATTTTCAATAAATCAAAATATCTTTTGTTTTAGAAAATTTGGGGATTAAAATAATGTTTTTATATTTATAGTGGGATTTACTACCCTTATAAATACCCCACATTTACTCCGATTACCATTTACTTTCTTTTCACATTCTCTCATTTACTTCCAATCATCATCAAAATTGCTTCTTTTCTCTCTCTGCTCAATAAATCAAAACCCTAATTCCGAAATTCTCATTTTCAATTTCATATCGAAATCAAATGGCACCAAAATCATCCAAATCTAGAGATGTTAATCTCTTAACCATCCCATATGATTCCTCACCAGATGTCAAACAGGCATCTGGTGCCCCTGGAAACACTCACCTCATCAAGTTAAATCCAAACAATCCGATGGCGAGTTTAAAGGGGACTCAAGGCGCCAATACTCTTATTGGTAGAATCCAACGATTTCTAAGGGATTCTCCAATTGGTGTCACTTTCTCTGCAAACCCACGCAAGATGTATCACGAATACTTGTGTGAGTTTTGGTACACCGCTTCCTTATCTGCTGACTGTTCTTCCATCTCTTTCACCTTAAAAAGTGGAACAGTCCGGTGTACCCTTACGGTAGAAACTTTGA
>CM067170.1:132969823-133033406 GCA_034093135.1 Erigeron breviscapus | reverse complement strand
TGCTTCGGAGAATGTCCACACTACGTTATTGTATCATTATAGTGCTTCGGAGAATGTCCACACTACGTTATTGTATCATTATGGTATTTCGGAGAGGTCCACACCACTTGGAATGTCTTTACATTTCTATGAATTACACGAGTTTAAATCTGAACTATAAATTACTATTGGCTTTGATACCACTTGTAGGTCCTTGTGGACTGATCGTACACGAGAACGCTTATAGTTATGACGAGAGTGCGGAATCCTCTCGTGATAACCTGTTTGGTTAATAATATTATCGTCTTTCGTTGTAAACACAACCTAAGACCTTAAACGCGCGCGGGTTTGCTTAATTGACAGAGTTTAGTCGTAATCTCTTAATTAATCGTTACTAATTACGTTTTAAGTGTGAGTATTTATACTTAATGTTCATAAACGCGTGCTAATTATGGACCATATACCTTAAAGCCCAAAGCCCATTAGCAAACGCGTGTTTTATACGTAAACACGTGTTTGACCACGTATTTAGACAAACTCGTGTTACTGTAGCACGAGTTTAGTCAAACTCGTGTTACTGTAGCACGAGTTTATACACACTTTCTTTTGTCATCTTTTAAGTATACTTTAATTACTTAAAACGTGACTAGCGATTTGTCTAGCAAAAACCAAAACAAATAATAGAAACCAGATAGAAATAGCTACAACTCTAGCTATCAGAAAGTGTTCACGTGGCACTCTCTGAGCTCGACACGTCAGTATTTTCCTACGTGGCATCACCAAATTAATCCGCTCACCACATCAGTACCATGTAAGCAACACATCTTTGACATGTCAGCCAACATGGCCAAAGCTTTCATCTTTTATGTTAATATATTTAAAAAAAGAGGGGAGGGGGAGTTGAACCCATGACCTCACCTATGGTAATTAGTGTGTTTACCAATAGGCCAAAGTGGTTGTTTGTGTATTTTTTTTACTCTTTAATTGATATACTAGCGTTTTGGCGATATACTTTTTTTTATGCCAAAGAGACTTTTATTGGAGTTTTAAAATTTCTTTCTCTATCTTGGAATATGAATTATCCAGATTTTATTTAGATATATATTTAAGCAATTTTTTAAAGGATTGTTCATGTGATTTTTTTTTTAAATTTTCATTTGTTGCTACTTATTAGCCGCCTTTGTTTGTTCTTTGTACTATTATAATTCGTAACAATCCTTAGTGGTCGGTTCGGGTTCCGGTCGAAATATTCGGTTATCATATTTTTTTTATCATCGAGTTCAAATATTTTTTCCCATCCTTATGCATACATCTATATCTTTATATATTAATATAAATTGATATCTTAAAGTGCTAATTTGACTATTATTTAGTTTGCCACATAAAACTTTTTCCTATATTGCAACTTCATGTTTCTCATCACTATAAATTTGACAAGTGTTATGCAATTTAGGATCCAACTTTACTATCAATTACAACTAAGTATTTAGTAGATTTCTACAAAATAATAGTCATACTTTTTTTAACGACAACTATCATAGTTATATTCCAGATTTAAATTAGTACATTAATGGATTCAATGTTTTAATATATAAAGTAATATATATGTCGGTTTTTAATTTCCAACTACTTATTAATCAATAATTAGTTGAAGCTATTATAAAATCTATTAGTATATGCAATGCATGGGTATAACCAGCTTCATTATGATCTTACTTCAAAACTATTAATGACAAATATGGAGATGCTTGAATCCTAAAAAGACACAATACGAGCAATGAGTAATTACAAAATTAACATGGAGCAAAGATACAAATGCTAACCTAAACAATTCTCGATCTAATTGAACTATCCTTTGTGAAGCAATAGTAACCCATTTAAAATCTCCTAAGTTTTAAATAATTATTGCTTTTTTCAGGTCAAGTAAGATGAATATCAATTTTATTTATATAATTATAATTACTTTTAGTTGAAGAATAAAGTCCAACGGCCATTACACCAACACAATGTTGTTGTTAAGGTTTTGAATTTTAAAGAAATAAATAGTCTTTTTTTTTGTTTAAATTTCTCATGTCCATTCGTTTACCTTTGTTGTTAAAGTTTATGGTTTTTTTAAATATAAATATTCTTTATTTTTGTTTGAATTTCTCATAGTAATTTGTGCTCTAGATGATAACAATCTTTCTAATGATAAGAGTAATCATGTGTTACTTATTTTCGAGCTTATATTAGAAACTATATTATCGTATCTTAAAACAGCTGTTAATATTTTTGAGATTATACTAGAAACCATCTTATCTTAGATCAGTCCTTCAACAAAGATAGAAATGGTCACATATTAATTATTTTTGACAAGTTAATATATCATTTTTGTCATTTGAATAAAATCATTTACCCTTTTAAAGTTCAAATTACTATCATCAAGATGATTTATCAAAGCATTATCTTTGTAATATTGAAAATAGTATATATATCTCTATATATATATAATATATATATATCAATTTATCCCACCCCTATATATATATATGTCTTCAGTTAATTTTGATGATTAAATAGTTAGCAAAATTTTATTAGTCCATTAGAAAAGGTAACAGCTCCCCGACAATCATTTTAATGATCTATGGCCCTTTACACAACATCTTTCAGTATCATAAACCAAAAGGCTATAATCTAATTCCACGACTACAGGTGGAATAATAGTGACTTGATGTTGGTTTTCAAATCATATTTTTTAACGGCAAACTAGCATACTCATTTATTTTCTCTATATAACTAAGAGATGATAGTTTTGTCCTTAATTGTCATTAGCCTCTGCTTGTCACATCAAATTTTTCTTATGTGTCATTTTCTCTTTACCTTTTTAATTATTTTAGTGTCTATGTGGTCAAAAATAAAATTAAAATAAAGATAATTATCTCAAATATTTTTCACATATTTATGGATAATAGTTTCATCTTCAATGCAAATCTATCCACGACCTTTTCCTTTTTTTTTAAATCTAATTTTATTTAATACTTTATTTTTAGTTTAATATTTTTAATTTAATTTTATCCTTTATTTCTTCAAATGTTATTAAAAATAAAAAATACATACCACCTTCAAAAAAACTCGGGACTATATATATATATATATATATATATAATATATATATATATATATAAGGAGGATCAAATGAGAAGAGGGTTATGAACCAATCAGAACGTGACATGTGTTTTTTAAAACGCGGTGGCATCTGTAAATAATTTGACTTCAAACCCAAGCTGACCCAACCCAACCCTAAGCTGACCCAACCCAACCCTAAGCTCACCCAAACCCAAGCTGACCCAACCCAACCCTAAGGTGACCCAAACCCAAGCTGACCAAGCTGGTCCAACCTTAAGTTAACCCAAACCCAAGCTGACCCAAAACCAAGGTTTTAAAAACCGGTATTTTAGACATACCAGTGTGGAAAAATGTTAGGACCAGTTTGCTGATAAACTGGCCAGTCTCCAGTTGTATCTGGAGACCTGAAGAAATTGTCCAGAAATATATGAAGTCCAGTTGCAACGTACAGTTAACGCAACTGAAGACTTCCTCCAGTTGAGATCTGACCAGATATGAAGACATTCCAATTGAAGTCGAAGACAACAAATGGAAGATAGAGAATGACAATGGCAGCGAAGCCCAGTTGACATTCTATCCAGATAGAAACTGGAGAACATCAGTTTAAAGCCTTTACAAAGCTTTACACTGATTACGAGGAAGACCTTTATGCTTTATGTGCTATTAACCGGACAATAACAATTGTCTATGTTTAAAGTACAAAAGTACATAAAGCAGGTTGAATAAAGTGACTTTATGTCATACTTTATACAGCATTTAATTGGAAGTCGTATTGCTTCCTTAAATGCTCTCAACCATATTTGTACGATAAAGTTGGAATCCCAATGACAACTTTATCTATAAATAGAGGTCTTTGCACAACCAAGATATAACTTTGCATATTCAGACATTTGCATTTCTTGGTGAACTTGTGCAATATTCTCTCAATCGCTAAAAGGAACATTTCACTACTTTAAGTGTTTCGATTGTTGAAGAGGAATTCCGAGTATAGATCAATTGTATTTCATAGGTTGTTAGGATATTTACATTTTTGTATTATCTTGGTTCCGCAACAACCTTGTAATTTATTTAAAGATAATAAATAAATTACACTTGAAAAATTACATATCGATCTCACCAGATTTACTTTACAAGTATTTATTTATTTCATTGTCTTTACTTATTACACTTTGTCACCTTAATAAGTAATCAACCATTAACCTGGTATACTGTTTCCTGTAACTGGTCATCTCCAGTTCAGTGCTTATATTGCAAAGTAACTCCACCATCGACATAGAGGTGTCTTCAGGTAGTACCATCTATTGAGTTGGGACTTACAAGTGGTATCAGAGCAGAAGGCTAATATATTTGCCTAGATCTGCTTAGATGACTACTACTGAAGGTGAGGATGGTTCTGGTCAAGGTGAAAACCCTAATGTTAATAATCCACCTATTCAAAATGTTAATACTAATCCTCCTCCTCTTCCTACTCCCCCTAACCATGTCCATGTACATTATTCCAATACTCCTGTTCCCAAATTCGATGGAAACAGCGAGACTTTTGGTACATGGAAGGCCAGAATGCTCTTGCATTTTGGTGGGATAGAGAGATACATGTTGAGAATCCTTAAGGATGGCCCACATGTACCCATGTCTCAAGGGGCGAGTCCTTTTCTTGATCCTACTGGATCTAGAAGAGGCTCTAGAGAAAAGCCTGAAGACCATTGGTCTGATGAGGATCGCAGACTGGTGGACTTGGACACCAGACTGAAAAACATGATCCTTGGGCTGTTCCTGAAGACCTTATTCCAACACTTGTGTTGTTCCCCAGTGCCAAGGCAATGTGGGATGAATTGGTCCTTCAGTTTGAAGGAGGTGATGACACCATTGTCACCAGAAAAGTTGCTTTAAACAAGAAGTATGAATCCTTCTTTGCTTTACCCAATGAGAGCCTGACTGGTACTTATACCAGATTCACCAGTGTGGTTAATCAACTGAGAGGGCTGGGTGTAGAGAAGGATACGGATATTCTTCTTGAGAAGTTTTGTGATATTCTTCCTTCCAAATGGGAAAACATGATTCTTGTCCTAAGACAAGGTAAGACCCTGCACAACCACACTCTTGCATCTCTTTATGGAGCCTTCAGATTCACTGAAGATAACAATGCACAGAGACTGATGGCTGAGCAGGATGCTTTAAATCATGCCCAGAGTTCAAAGGTTTCTAGTATAACTGAGAAACCTTGTGCTGCTTTAATATCTACTGAGAATGTCCAGTCACATTCTATGAAGGAGATGTTGAACAGTTTTCTGAACTCAGGTCTGACCACTGAAATCAGTGATGATTGTGATGAAACTCGACAATGATGATCTGGTAGCCATGATTGCTAAAACCTTTAACAGGTTTAAGCATAAATCTAATAGATTTAATGGTGGACCCAACAATGCTTCCATCCAACTCTCTGGACACCAATCTTACATGCTATAAGTGTGGCAAGAAAGGTCATTTCATGAAGGAATGCAGATCTAGTTAGTTGAACAATCAAACTGGTCCCCCTGTCCCTAACAACAATCGGGCTGATGATGGCTATAAAGCTAAATACAAGAAGCTTAAAGCCCAGATTGCTCTTCTTTCCTTTGAAAAAGATAAAAACAGTGCATGATTGCACAAACTGAAGGAAAGTGGGAATACTCTGATGACTCATCTGATGATGATGAAGAGATTAGGGACATGTGTTTTATGGCTTTGGAAGACCAGCAACATGTGGTGAAAGATGATGTCATTTCTGGTAGATGGGTGGACATCATTTTGAAAAGGTTTGTGAGTATGACATTCAACTTGACCCAGAACTGAAACTGGACCTTGCTGAATCACTTAACAGTGATTTGATTTTTGTGGAAACTGTTAGAACTGACAGTGAAAGATATCTGGATACAGTTCTAACTGAACTGAACAATGTTAAACCACAATTGAAATTTACAAAGTGTCCAGTTGGCTCTCAAGGAGTCAGTTTTGAAAGTTGAGGCTTATTGAATTGAAAATCAAAAATTAAAATCTGATCTTGAAAAAGAACAGAAGATTGTCAAATCCTGGATAAGGGCATCTGGATTAAATTATGATGCTTTTTCAAACACCATTGATGCACAGAAAAAATAAATCTGGAGATGTGCACATGGCCAGTATCATTCCAGATATCCATACTATGCCTCCAGCTCTTAGGCCAGTTACCCCATATGACCAGCCTACAGATATCAAAACTGAACCCATTGAGACCACCCCCTATGAGGTTAAACCTGGAGCTAAACAGGCAAAAGCTCCAGATAAAAAGGCTGCTGGTGATAAGCCTTTACCTCAAAAGTCCAAGGAGCCCAAGAATCCTAAGACTAAAACTCCAGCTGAACCTAGGTCCAAGGTTCAGCAGCCTACTGAAAGTGATGTTTTGTCAAGACTAGAAAGTCAACTCCAACTTTTGTCCAGGCAGGTTCAGAGTTGCACTGCCAGAATTAAAAATCTGGAAGGAGCCTCGTCTCCTCCAGTTAAAAAAAATATCAAAACCCCTTTGAAACAAAAACAAAAAAATTGCTCAATCTGGAGCTAAAAATGAAAAGAAAAAGGGGAACAAATATCAAGTACCAATCGTTTTTACTCCTGCACCTGGAGCTGATAAAACAGCTCCAGATACAAGCATCCAGTTCAACACCACAGCAATCAACTGAGACTTCTGAAGTGAAGTCCAGTGAACCCATCAAGAAAAGATGGGTTCACAAAAATAACTAATGATTTTTGTGGGTGTGCAGGGCGATCGAAAGAAGAACACCTGGTATCTGACATCGCAGCTGGTCGGACTATGACCGGATGTAAGCCCCTGCTGGAAGAGTTCACTGTCCAAGATGGACCGGCAGTGACGTTTGGTAATGATGAGAATGGAAAGACTGAAGGATATGGTGTGCTCAATAACGGACAGGTCGAATTCAAAAGTTGCATTTGTGAATGGTTTGAAATACAACCTGATCAGTGTAAGCCAACTTTGTGATGATGGCTACAGAGTTTTGTTCGATATTGCTCAAGGCACCATATTTAACAAGGATTGGAAAGTGGTGATGGTTGCACCAAGAAAGGAAATGTGTACATCATGGATATGGAACCAGCTCCAAAAGAGCAGTGCTTCTATACCAAGGCTGATGAGGACACCAACTGGCTGTGGCATAAAAGATTATCCCATCTTAATTTCAAAAATATTAACAATTGTCTCGAAAACAATTGGTGGACGGGATACCTCAGATTTCTTTCAATAAAGAAAAGCCATGTCCAGGGTGTGAGATGGGTGTTGGTGCATGTTTCTCGGTGACAAAAGCATTCTAGATGTGTGTAAGTCCCAACTCAATAGATGGTACTACCTGAAGACACCTCAATGTCGATGGTGGAGTTACTTTGCAATATAAGCTCTGAACTGGAGACGACCAGTTACAGAGAGTATATACCAAGTTCTAGATAGATTATTTATTAAGTGACAATAAGTAAAGAACAATGCAATAAAGTAAAATACTCAAAGTAAATTGGTGAGACAATATGTAATTTTCAAGTGTAATTTATTTATGAACTTTAAATAAATTACAAGGTTGTTGCGGAACCAAGATAATACAAAGTATGTAAATATCCTAACAACCTATGAACTACAATTGATCTACACTTGGAATTTCTCTAAACAATCGAAACACTTAAAGTTGTGAAATGTTCCTTTTTGTGATTGAGAGAATATTGCACAAGTTCACCAAGAATATTGCAGGTATGCAAAGTGTGAATTCTTTCGAAGTGTGTTCGAAGAAGTGAATATTCTTGTTGTGTAATGACTTGTATTTATAGGCAAAGTTAACATTGGGATGTTAACTTTGGCCGTACAAATGTAGTTGAGATCATTTAAGGAATAGCATTTAATTCCTTAAAAAGCAGTGTAAAGTTGTAGTATAAAGCAACTTTACTCAACCAGCTTTATGTACCTTTTTGTACTTAAATAATAAGATAAATCTTATTATCCGGGTAAAAGCACATAAGCATAAAAGTCAATTCCTCGTAATCAGTGTAAAGCTTTGTAAGAGCTTTCCACTGACGGTCTCCAGTTGTAACTGACTAGAATGTCAACTGGGCTTCGCTGCCATTGTCATTCTCTATCTTCCACTTGTTGTCTTCGACTTCAACTGGAAGGAATCTTCAACTGGTCAGTTCTCAAATGGAGGAAGTCTTCAGTTGCGTTAACTGTACGATGCAACTGGACTTCAATATATTTCTGGACAAATCTTCTGGGTCTCCAGTTTCACTGGGTCTCCAGGTGCAACTGGAGACTGGCCAGTTTACCAGTAAACTGGTCCTAACAAATTCTCCCTATTTGTCTAGAAATATTGGCAAGTCTTTTTCAGTCCTTGTATCTGTACAAGTGTGAACTGGAGAGACTTGTTCGATTAAATCTATCTAAGTTTTCCAAGGCATTTTTATAGATCAATAAATGCCTTGGGTTTTCTTTTAAGTTTGTTAGATCTAATCTATTATCTACCTTGTGGTTACAAACTGGTAACTTCATTTATACAAGGAAATGAAATTTATACAAGTTACAGAATGTAAATAAAATTACAAGTAGATACAATTGAAAAGAGAACTTAATGAGATGGCCCTTCGCCAGTTCTTCTTCTCTTGGTCACTGAAGAGATAGGCTGAGAGTCTTCAGGATCAATATTCAACTTTAGCTCCAGATTTTCTTTATGTTGAATCTTGCCCCTTAAGAAGTTCACCCATGCTTTCTCAAACCTATTCTTTTGTGCCTTTGCATCCAAAACATTCACCATTTCAACCCATTCAGTGAACCCATACTGCATTGCACCAGGATTGTCAGTTTTAACCAGTGGCCCTTTGGTATAACTAACTTCAACTTGAAAGTGCTTGGTGCCTGGCTTAATGGTTACATTAACATCATTGATAGTCCCACTATGTCTTCTGGTTGCCATGATCTGGGAGTAATAGCTTCTTGCTTCAGATTTATTTGTTATTTTAATACTTCCAGCTCCAGCAGCCAGTACAGCAGACTTGATGTCATCATTTGATACTTCACCAGCTGGTTCAATGAAGGTTCTAAGGTCAGCATCTCTTGTCAGTGGTCTTCTTGGTTTAGGGATCCTCCTTGGTGGATTCAATACCCTTTTCACAACCTTCTTAACATGTTCAATTCTTTTTAGAATCCCACTGGCCCTATTCTCTTTAGCCTTCTCCACTGATATATTCAAGCTTCTGGCATCAAATTCAGCTTCATCATCAGGATAGTGTCTGTCCAGTTCAACATCAAGCATTTCTTTCAACTGGTCAACTATCCTGGATCATTCTTTACTCTGGCATACTCCTCCTTAGTGATTCCCAAAAGATGAGCATCACTCATATCAAGCAGTTTGATTTTAGCAAGATGCTCTCTGGCTTGAACTTGGTTGGCTTGTTTCATTTTCTTTCTTTCTTTTATTTGATTACCAAGTCTAGCCAGTTGTTTGCTAACACTTTCAGAAACTGGAGAAAGTACATCAGCATTGCCAGTTTCCAACATAGGTACATCAGTGGCCGGCTGGGCAGATACATCACATGCTAAACCTTTGCTCTTATCAACAACATTCCCCCTATCACCTACATCACCAGTTTCAACAACTCTTTGCTCACCAGCTTCAGTACTGGCAGCCACAATCAATTCTATACCAGATTGACCTCCAGATGGAGTGCTTTCAGTTGCAATTGGTGCAAGAACTGCACTTCTTTCCCCCTTGGCAGCATCTAGACCTGCCCTAATCACTTTCCCATTCAGAATGGTGAGCTGGCAACCGGTCAAGAGGCTGCCATGATTGCATGTTCTTGCATTCTTTGAAGATTGTGCACATCATCTTGAAAGATCTCCAAAGGTGGTTGGTTTCTTTAGACTGGGTCAGAACATTAGCTGCAACTTGTTCCTGACCAGTTTTCAATTCATTTAAAATTTTGGAATCTTCATCCAAACCAGAAACCACCTTATCCTTGACTTCTTCATCCTTCTTCTTCAAACTTTCTACTTCAGTTGTCAGTTTATCCAAAGATTGAGCATGAAGTGATACCTGGTGTTCAAGTTATCAATGCTGCCCCTCAACTGGTTGATCTCATTTGTGAGTGGGGCCAGATCAACCTGAGGAGTGGCCAGCTTGGTGATCTCAGACATCACCCTTTCAATCAATTATGCTTCTCTTGCACCCAGCGTATCATCTATCTTCTGACCAACTGAAGTCATTAACTTCTCCAAGTTCAGTCACATTCAACCCAGGTTTGTCAACCAATTCCTTTACCTGTTTTTCAATCTCCCTTAAATCCACTTCTGATGTTCTAACAGTGTTGCCCAGCAAGTTGGAGATTGAGGTTGTGACCTTGGACTGAGTGAGGTCAAAGGCTTCTTTTAAAGTACCTGCCAGATTGTTGCAGCCAGTGACCAACTCATTCAGCTTCTTCAACACCAAGTCTTCATTAGATGAAAACTTGTTAATCCCCAGATCAACCACTTTAATATTGGTCAAGTGATCCTTGTGGTATCTGGAGAAAGGCTTGGTGTTTTTGTCAAGTGTCTTTTGAATCTCCTCCACCCTGGTGAGAAGGTTTTGGAGATCGGCTTGTACAGAGACAACTTGACTGTCCAGTGACGGAGGAGAAGGAAGGTGTCACTGGACCAGCAGCAGTTTCTACTGGAGCAACTGGAGGAGGCAAACTTAGAGAAGTTTCCCCAGTTGTCAGTCCAGCAGTTGAAGAAATAGTAGGAGTGGTGGTAGAAGAAAGGACTGGAAATTCAATGTGTTGTTCATGCTGAGAATGCTCAGGTGTGAACAACGGCGGCGGTGGGGGTGGCATTTCTCGAAGGAGTGAGAATTGCCCAGATGGTGAAGTGCCATACGTCTGTTTCCAGACATATAGTTATAAGTTGGGAATGGAATATCTGTAGGCTCATTTTGTTGGGATGGTAGTGAAAGTGAAATTGATGCATCTGGAAGCGAGACTGGAGATGAAGGGTTTTGATCTTGTACAGCAGAATCAAAAATCTCCAAGTCTGAAGCAGTACCTTCAGAATCCGAAGATTCTATAAGGATTTCCTCGTCATTAACATTCATGTCCAGATCCATGAATGTAACTGAGGGCTGACCAGAAGGGCCAGTCTCCAGATGACCTTCCCCAGTTTCCTGGTTGGGTGCATCTGTTGGAGGATCAGATACCGAGGTATCTTCACCAGGGATAGATGTTATTGGAGTTGCCTCAGTTATGTTTGCTCTATCCTCAACCATAACATTAGACGAACTGGAGGGTCCCTCATTATTTTGAGGCCCGCTCAGTTGTCTTTCTGACTCACCTAGAATTGGTGCATCAGTTTTGGCGAATGCCAGCTGCATTCGATCTGGAATCTCGACCTCTCCAGCTTCAGATACTAGAGAGTCTAAATTCCTCAACAAATCTGGCACAGTGTAAGGTGAATTTGTGCTTAAGTATGCTTCACTGCCTAGAATTTGTAGAAAGCAAAGAGAGAGAAACCTTGAGAAGGGGATACAAACTCCCCTGGTGCCCTTCAGTTTTTGTACTAGGCTTCTAAACAGGATATCAACAAAGTCTACTCTCAATCCATTCCACAAGCAGTATGCCATCTCTGCTTGTGCGGAGTTAATCTGTTCAAGACCACCAGAACTCCCACCCATACTCTCCACCAGGTGGATGAAAAAATACCTCCATGAAGGTGTAAGACCCTTCATGGTCATCGCACCTTTCGTCTTCAAAACCCTTTCTCCAAGCACTCCTTATGTCCCATTTCAAGGAGGACTTGGCGAAAATTAACGTTTGGGGGTAAGACAACTGGAGATTCACCCTCTCTCCAGTAGTTGAGGTGTAAGGCATCCCTTAACACATCAGCGGACAAGGTACACTGGATTGTTCCACCTTTTAATGTAAAAGTGATGGAAGAACAATCGGAAGAAAGAGTGGCAGTGTACCAAAACTCACACAAGTAGTTGTGAAACATCTTGCGTGGGTTTAGAGAGAATGAGGGTCCTATTGGAGAATCCTTCAAAAATTTTTGAATTCTTCCAATAAGGGTATTGGACCCTTGAGATCCTTGTAAACTCGCCATCGGATTATTTGGATTGAGTTTGATGAGCGAAGTGTTACTAGGAGCACCAGATGCCGGTTTGACATCTGGTGAAGGAGCATATGGAACAGTTAAGAGATTTACATCTCTTGAATGGGATGATTTAGGAGCCATTTGAAAATGAAATTGAAATTTAGGAATTAGGGTTCTTGATTTATGAAGCAGAGAGAGAAATGAAGCAATTTTAGATGATTGGGAAGTAAATGAAAGAATGTGAAGGAAAGTAAATATGTTCGGAGTAAATAAGGGTATTTATAAGGAATTCAAGATCCCAATGTAATACCAAAAATTATATTTTATTAACAAAATCAATTTTGTAGATATTTTTACAAAATAAGTTTGAATTTTGAAATAAAAACATAATTAATTGTGTCAGCATTAAATGTTACGACGGCTTATCTTACCCACGCGCCCACTAACATTAATTTTCCCAATACAAACAGTGTTCATTTACCAAAATGACTTTAAACACGTCAGATGACGATACCAAGTGGTTTAAAAACACTCGAGTACCATCACGTGTCACAAATATTGACCAAGTATTTCTAACGTTATAAAAAATAAGACAAGACTGAATCTGGTCACTGGAGGATTAGTCCAGTGCCAGTTTCCAACTGGAGAGTTCTCCAGTTGCCATTTTCAAACAAAACGAATTTTAGTCAGAAAATTATTTTTGAGTCTTTCCCCCAAAATGATGATCCAGAAATCAATTAGTGCCAAGATAGTATCACAAAGGCGTTCGATAGCCTGGCGAGCAAAGATTATCTGGACCTACTCAACTGGAGAACTTCATCAGTGTCACTGACGCGTTCAATAATAAAGAAATCTCCAGTTTTAAGGATTTAACATTCCCAGTTCGCTGATGAGATGTTTAAAGGTTTTCTCATCAAGAGGTTTTGTAAAAACATCAGCGAGCTGTTTGTCAGTGGGGATGAAATGAATTTCAATGTCTCCTTTCATAACATGATCACGAATAAAATGATACCTGATGTCAATATGCTTTGTTTTGGAGTGCATCACTGGGTTGTGAGATATAGCAATTGCACTGGTGTTGTCACAAAAGATTGGGGTCCTTGTATACTTTTGACCATAATCTAGTAACTGGTTCTTGATCCAGAGAATCTGGGCACAACAACTGGCCGCAGAAATGTACTCTGCCTCAGCAGTGGACATAGAGACTGAAGTCTGCTTCTTGCTAGTCCAACTCACCAGTTTTCCTCCAAGGAAATGACAACCACCAGTTGTTGATTTTTTATTTAAAATAAATTACAAGGTTGTTGCGGAACCAAGATAATACAAAGTATGTAAATATCATAACAACCTATGAACTACAATTGATCTACACTTGGAATTTCTCTAAACAATCGAAACACTTAAAGTTGTGAAATGTTCCTTTTTGTGATTGAGAGAATATTGCACAAGTTCACCAAGAATATTGCAGGTATGCAAAGTATGTGTGTTTCTTGTTGTGCAATGACTTGTATTTATAGGCAAAGTTAACATTGGGATGTTAACTTTGGCCGTACAAATGTAGTTGAGATCATTTAAGGAATAGCATTTAATTCCTTAAAAAGCAGTGTAAAGTTGTAGTATAAAGCAACTTTACTCAACCAGCTTTATGTACCTTTTATTACTTAAATAATAAGATAAATCTTATTATCCGGGTAAAAGCACATAAAGCATAAAAGTCAATTCCTCGTAAGCAGTGTAAAGCTTTGTAAGAGCTTTCCACTGACGGTCTCCAGTTTGTAATTGACTAGAATGTCAACTGGGCTTCGCTGCCATTGTCATTCTCTATCTTCCACTTGTTGTCTTCGACTTCAACTGGAAGGATTCTCAACTGGTCAGTTCTCAACTGGAGGAAGTCTTCAGTTGCGTTAACTGTACGATGCAACTGGACTTCAATATATTTCTGGACAAAATCTTCTGGGTCTCCAGTTTCACTGGGTCTCCAGGTGCAACTGGAGACTGGCCAGTTTACCAGTAAACTGTCCTAACAATGTGTGATGTATATTTATATATATATATATATATTCAAGTCTTGTAATTTATCTTGTAATTACCGTTTGTCAATAATATTACCTTGGCATATATTGTTGATCATATTGGGATCCATTTATGTTTATATGTTTGTTTATTATTTGTGTTTTACAGGTTCTAGACATTACATGTAAAGAGTCATTAAGTTAATATTGTTTCTGCGTTTAACAGCAGTTGAAATATTAACTTAATGTACTTCCAAATGGAAGTTAAGTTAATTGTGTTTCTGCGTATTAACAGCAGGAGAAACATTAACTTAATCAATACTTCCAATAGGTAATATAGACAATGTTGTTTCTGCGTATTTACAGCAGTAGAAACATTGTCGTAGCTAATGTTGGTTCTGCGTATATTTACAGCAGTATAAACATTGGCTGAGTTAATGTTGGTTCTGCGTCTTGACAGCAGTTGAAACATTAACTTAAATATTCCTAAGTGTTATTTGAGGGTTTTTGGGAACGAGCAAAATAGTTTCTTGTGAAAGAACACTCAAATGGTCATTTGAGAGTTTCTGAGGAACAAGCAAAAGTTTGCTTGTTCATAAGAACTCTCAAATGGTTTGAGAGTTTCTGTGGAAACAAGCAAAAGCATGCTTGTCCATAAGAACTCTCAAACAGTTTGTGTGTTATGGGAAACACACAAACAGGCCAAAACCCTAATGGGCTTGACATGAGAACACTTAAATCCATTGGATTTGAGAGTTCTTGTCACTTGCCTATAAATAGAGGTGTGTGTCATGCGTGTTCTCGACAAGAGTGTAGAGAGAGAAACAAGCAAAACCTAGAGAGAGAAAACCTAGAACACACACGGTTGATCTTGTGGGTGGTACTCGACTCACGCACGAACCGCAAACACACACCCGGTTTGGACGACTCGTAGACTTAGATTACCACGTTGGTTGGTAAGGTTTGTCCGGAGAGCCGTTTCACTATAGTAACCAAATACGAGTGTTTATGTTCACGCAAAGATATATATATATATATATATATAGTGAATATATATATATATATATATATATATCATAAAAGGTAGATATAGAAACCGTGGGTTATCTCGAGGAATTCCGCACCTCGACATATCCTTAAGTCAATCTCAGTTTGGTAAGACCCGGGGGACTTACAACTGGTATCAGAGCCATAGGTTATCAACAACCTTGGTTCGAGATTGATCACGGTTTGGGTATCCCACTTTTTGCGTGTTCTTAGGTGGAGAAGTGTTTTCGGGTTCGTTTGAAATAAAGGTTCAAACTTGACACCAAAATAAGACATATCTCATTCCTAAAATCATTTTCTCAAGGTTTCATTGATCAAGGAACAATATCGGGTTCGGGATCTAAGAAATTGTGAGAAATTGGTGTTTGCGTGTTCTTAGGTGTGTACTTTGCGTGTTTCAGTACAATCCCTAGATCTGCGTGTTTCTCAAAATTTACGTGTTCTTAAGTGATTTGCGCGTTTATTTTGAGAGTTCTTAAGTTTCGAGAGTTCTTGTGGTTTGCTTGTTTAGTACACTTTTGCTCATTTCATTTGAGTGTTCCTGTTTTTGCGTGTTCTTGTGTATTTGAGTGTTTATAAGTTGAACCTCATCCACAATGGCAGCAAACTATCTTAACCAATTAATACTAATGGACCATGAGACTGGTAAGGGTAATTCACCACCTAAACTGATGATCATTGACCAATACTTTTCTTGGAAAGGTCGATTCGAATCCTTTATGCAACTCACGGATATTAGAATGTGGACTTGTATGACTGAAGGATATAGTGCCCCAACATATGAGGACAGTGGTGTTAACAAAGTTTATGCTTACCAAGATATGACTGGATCTAATAAAAAATTGTATGAGGCAGAGAAAAAGGCACTATCATGTTTAAAAATGTCATTGCCACAAGAAATATTACATTTATTTAATGGATTCAATACATCAAAAGAACTTTGGTTAGCATTAAAAAATCATTGTGAAGGGGATGAAATACTTAAAAAGAATCGTAGAGACCTTCTAAAGCATCAGTATAATGTATTTAATGGGTTAAGAAGTGAAAAGTTAGATCAACTAATTACAAGGTATTATCATTTGCTAGCAGAGTTGCAAGCATTTGAAGTTACCTATTCTGAGGAAGAAAAAGTCGAGAAAATTTTGAGTTCCTTGCCGGAAAAGTGGAGTAATTATATTACCACTTTGCAGGAAAAAGCAGATTTCTCTGATATGTCTTTGACTCAGATAGTTGCTAAGTTTAGGGGACAAGAAATGAAACTAAAAAGGAGGGAAGCAGGATATAATAATGCTCAGATTCCCGAGCTTTATTACGGTAGGCCTACGATCAATGTAAGTCCAGGTTCCCCTGAAGGAAGCACAAGGGCATTCCTGAGTGAAGATGTTGACTTACAAAAGATCTCGTTTGACTCTGAGGGGAACATATGTCTTGTTTCAAGTCAGAGCGACAATCTAGGCAACCGTGGATATCCTACCTCCAGTGCTAGTTCCACCGTGCCTATAAGTGTCAAATGTGCGGAAAGTCACTTATCCGTTCTTGCGTCATTTGTGATATCATATGAACAGTTTATCCAAGGAAAGGTTCAAGATCCGAGTCTTATAGATGAAGACTATGAGCAGATTGATCCTTTGGACTTAGAAGAGATGGATCTGCAATGGCAAATGGCTATGCTAACTCTTCGGGATAAACGGTTCTTATCAAGAACAGGGCAAAAGGTCGTGGGTTCCAAGCTTGGCTTTGATAAGTCAAAGATAAAGTGTTACAATTGCGAGGGCTTTGGACACTTTGCTAGGGAATGCCAGAGACCTAAGAAGGATGATAGGTCTATTGTGACTCGTCAGAACTTTAACCAAGGTGGATCAGCAACTCCTTCAGGTGCTTCACAACGAGGATATTTTCAAGGGTCAAGTTCGAATGCTAGTAACTCTTCTCAACGAAACAGTTATCAAGGTTCCAAGGTTGAAAGTCCAAACTCTAATGACCAAAATGGGTCAAGAGCTTTGGTGGTTTAACAACAGGAAGGTTCATATGACTGGGGCACAATTGTTGAAGAAACAAACAATGCCTACCTGGCTGAGATCAGTTCAGTTGTGTCATCAGATTCAGAATCAGAGATTCCAGAAGGTGATGACACTAGATCATTCAGAAACCCTGAAAAATCAATAGTTGTGAGCTGTTCAAACAAAGTCGAAGATCAAAAGACAATATCGGGTCTGGTGAACTTCATGACAAACTTGACTATCACAAAGTGTCCAGTTTCAGTAGAAAGGACTGACAACATGTGGAATATCAATACTGGATGTTCTATTCATGCCACTGGAGATAGTAGTGTTCTATCAGACTTTGTTAAGATTTCTGATGTTCAGGTGAACTTTGCTGGACCTGCTCAGGGGATCGCAACTGGTCATGGTAAAGTGAGCGTCACTAATCTTCATTTTGACAAGGTGTATCATATTGAGCATCTTAGTCAAAATCCTTTGAGTGTCAGTCAAGTGCATGATGTATGTCATGAGTGGGACAAGGATCATAAAAATGTTCCTCGTTTGGTTCCTGAAGCCTCCAGGGTTGATGAATCATCAACAAGCAAAGGAGTAATTCTAGAAGAAAACGAGACATTACATTTGAGACACTCAAAGTCAACTCCATTAAATCCTGTGAAAACAATGAAGGAAGTTTTAGAAAGACTTTCATGCATTGAAGAAATGACTGAGTATGAATATCCTATTACGGAAGAAAATCTCAAAAGCTTTAAGACGAAGAAAAATGTCAAAAGGATTTCTTGCTTCATATGTCGTACGAAGGGTCATGTTGATAGTAAGTGTCCAAGTAAAGGAATGAATAGAGATTTGACTCATTCAAGGTCAAAACCTTCAGATACTAGGATATGCTCAAGCAGTGATGATCACTCTTCAGACAATTTATCCAGGATTAATGAGAGAATTCTGAGAGATAATTCTCAGAAAGTGAAGGGAAAAGATATGATGAACGAACAATACAGGAAATCAATTGGAGATCCTGTTGGTTCTTTTCAAAGACTTTCCAAACATTCCTTATCTACTCAAAGATCTAGAGATTTAAGGAAGAAATCAGTTGAAGAATGTCATTTCAGACAAGTGTATAATCATGCGTCTTTTTCACAGTACCCTTCTTCAAGTAAAAGATCAGAGAATTCTGGCATTAGATATCCTTCAAACATACATGGAGTGAAATCATCTGCCAAGATTACAGAATATCACAGTACTTATTATGATCGTTTTGCTGGAAGAAGTGGGAATGGTTTCAGATCAACATCTCAGAATTATTATGTTGGTGAATCATCTAATGCCTTTCATAAGAAGCAACATCAAGATGATTCAAACCAATTAAATAAGATTTTGGGTAAAGGAGGATGGGGAGAATTTGCATATCGGGACGATTCGGGAAGAATCCGGACAAAAAGGATCTGGGTTCTTAACGAGGAAAACTAATTTCCCTTTATTCGTGCGAAGGACACAGTCAAGGAGGACCATGCATTTTCGGTGATCGGTGACTGAGTTCTAGGCACATTTTCATTAGATAACATATTGGGTTATCGAACGTTTATTGTATTTTCTTCATTGTAAATCATTGTGCAAGTCCTACATATGTTATTTATAATTTGTTTATAAAGGAACATATTTGGGAAAAACGAGTATATATAAAGTGCTACTTTATTTTGTGCTTGTTAATAAATCATTTGAGATAGCATGATTATTTATATAATGGTTGTTATCTAATGATGAATATGCAAAGTTGATTTATTTGTGATGGTTACACTAAGGCCTTTGATCGATCGCATTTCTAGTTGCTAGTCCAGTTGACTGGGATGAGAAACTCTTAGTTATCATCTCTCAAGAACCATCATAATTTCAAAAAAAAAATGCAACACAAAAATATAATAATGGTTTAAGGGGGAGTCGTTACTGCAAGAGAAATGAAGAAGACATGTGGCACTTAAGTTTACTCATCTGCTACATCCGATCTACTTTGTAAGTAATTATTCCTTCTAAAGCCTCTTCAGTGTACCAAAACAGTTTAAGGGGGAGTCGTTACTGCAAGAGAAATGAAGAAAACATATGGCATTTAAGTTTACTCATTTGCTATATCCGATCTTTTTGTAGTAATTACTCTTTCTAAAACTCTCTCAAATATACCGGATTAAGCATGACTATTAAAGATGGGTTAGAGTAATTTTGATTTTAAAATTACTGTGATCGATTTTTTAATTTTATGCTTCGTAAGGTATATTGCAAGGACAGTATTAAGCATGACTATTACAAGATTTGTTAGAGTAATTTTGATTTTAAAATTACTGTGATCGATTTTGTAACTTTATGCTCCGTAAGGTTCTTGCTAATAATAAAAGGGTTCTATTGCACGAGAGACAATGTTACTTAGGGTATATGGTTTCCAGGGGAGTTAGTTGTGTTCTTTGTGAACACTGAATAAATGTGTATTGTGATAAGGGTATAGTGTAAGCAAAGACTCTAATTTGAGTGTGTTTGGTACACCTTGAATTAGGTCTTACATGTAAATTGCTCGAAAGATTAAGTGAAATACTTAAGGTTTCGGTCAAAATAGGTCAAACGGAGTCACTGAGTTGATATATTTGACAGATATTTTGATTTGCAATTTACTTTAAATAATTGAATCGAACATACTTAATGTGTGAGCTAACATGATAAAGGCTTTGATTCTAATCTTAAATGGGAGAATCAGTCATAAATTATCTGTTATATATCGGTTTAAGTGTTTTCAAGTTCAATTATTTACCATTGAGATGAATACATGTGTTGTATGGATCTCATGAGTTTGCTGATGTGGTCGCAGAATTATTTATCTTAAATGGGTGTGTGTCAACCATTAAGATAAAGGATCTCCAAAGTGTATGAAAATTGAGGTTATCCAGTCCGGAATGGAGAAAACTCAAGCTTAAAATGGAAGCAGATTATACTTACACATCAACAACTCAACAAAATTCAAACGGAGACGAAGATATAGATGGAGAGATTGTTTATCAAGTTATACAATCTTATGTCTTTATTTTTGTTGTATTTGAATTTAATTAACAACATTGTTGTGTCCAATGTCTGTTATTGTCAAATACTTAACAATGGTGCTTTGTAATTCATTAATTAGTGACATATCGGGTCTTAACTTAATGATCGTACATTGTAATTTTGTTCAAGTTGTGACATCTATCGAGAAATTCTTTATCGAGAAAAATACGATTACCTATGATACAAAAAGGGAGATTTGTATCTGTCATATCGTGTTCTGTAAGGAATTCTCTTCGCTAATCATATCGGGTTCGAGAAAATTCTTTGTGAATTTTCAAAGTGTTAATCAAGTTCGTGAAAGTTGACTTTTGGGAAGTCAAGGTTCACATGAATCAACAAGAAAAAATTAGGTTAAGTATGACATGCGTGTTTTCCAAATGAGCCTCATATGCGTGTTTTGCCAACTGGGCCACATATGCGTGTTTTGTTAATTGGGCCTCATATGCGTGTTTGCCAACTGGGCCACATATGCGTGTTTGCCAACTGGGCCACATATGCGTGTTTGCATGGGCCTCATATGCGTGTTTTGCCAACTGGGCCACATATGCGTGTTTCTTTGACAGTATAGGGTTTTGCGTGTTGTTGCTAGTATATAAGGAGAAAATACGCATTTATTGATTAAGTTTAAGTCATTTGCGTGTTCCTTAGAAAACTCCCAACATTTGCGTGTTCCCTGTCTGTGCACTGTTCACATTTTTTCGATTCACAAGACTTGATTTTTGGTGTTTAAAGACACAAGAAACACAATCATTAATACTTTTCGAACAAAGGGTTTCAGGAGCTTAAAATGTCAGGACTTACCAGAGATAATGAAGATAGTTCGTCTCAACAGCTCAAGAGGAGGAAAGTAGCTGAAGGAGGTGAACCATCTGTGATCTCTTCTCAACCAAGCAGCTCAAAATCCAATGAAGACATTGTGTCTGGATTGGAGAAAGAATTAGAAGATATGAGAGTCTTGATTGTAAGCTTAACGGAAAGATTTTCAAAGCAAGAAGAGTCACACCGTCAAATGCTTGAAGAGTTGAAGAAAGAAAATATTCAACTTCAGACAAGACATGAGGCTCTACAGAAGATTCAGTCTGAGACAATGGTGCATCTGAAAAGAGTTGTCAAGAAGCTGAATAAGCACAAAGAGGCAATAGAGAGCCAAACTGAGGGTCTGGCAAGCTTTGACGTGGATTACAAGGAGCTAAATGAGATAGTTGATAACCTTGGATCTCAGGGGGAGATAGATCCTATCTGCCAGATAGTGTTCTCAGGAAGTAAAGGAGAGAGGATGGGAATGATGATCTGGGCAGACAAGAAGAAGAGATCTCAAGATTATCAAGGGGTATTCAGATTGGACACTCTGATTGCTACATCTCAGGGGGAGCAAAGCCAGCATGATGCTGCTGGTACCTCTCATGCTCCCACAGCTCAAGATAAAGGGAAGCGTATCGTTGAAGATACTTTCCCGTTACCGACTGGAGATGTAGATGTCGGTTTCCAGACTCATGCCTATGAATCCGAGAGTGATGAGGAGCTCATTGCCATTGATGCTATCAAAGACTTGGATGATTTGGCTGAAGATGATTCGGAAGGCTCAGAGGAGGGGGAATGGATACCTCGCTCAGATTGGCAAGGAGTGATGGTATCACCTGAGCATAGGTTTGAATTTGAAGATGCAATTGCTACAAACCCGAATCTCTTTGAGTCTGAAGGTCAGAAGGAACGTAAGATCAAATCCTTTTATGAGCTTCCTGCTCAGGATTTGACTTTCTCAGTCTACTATAAGAAGGGTACAGGAAGAGATGCTAAACTTGTAGTTAGCAGTCTCACGGATGAACAGGGTAGAGAGATTAATGATGCTTTTGCTTCTGATGATGAAGATGAGTATTATCATGTCATACCAAATGTTTACCGTGGAGATCCAAATCATCCATATTGCCAATTGGATGTTCCTCTTCCTCATAGGTATTTCGAATATGTCAAAGATCCTCGTGCATCAAGTCTAAAAGAACTCATCCTCAGTTGGACATTTGACGAGGAAAAGAGGCTTTTTATGATGAAAAGACTTGATGGATGTCAGTACCTTGAGCCTAACATTGAAGCTTTTAATTCAATGCCAAAGGCAGACTTTTATGGTCTTGCAGGGCTTAGGCTTATTGGTAATCACAAGCATGCGAAGTTGTTTGAGAGCTGGATCAAGAATGACAATCATCTCAAACAGAGTAGAGAGTCAGATCCAAGAAAGTTCATGTTCAAACCAACTCCGAGAAAGAAGCGTGTCACTCAAGGACCAAATGGTGAAGAGATCATTGTTAGATTCATTAACAAGATCAAGAATGTTCGCAGGGTCCCTCTGAAGAAATGGCCTCAAAACATGCTGGGTGACATGGATTATTGGAGAGTAGATGACTTTAGTGCAGCCGCTGTTGTTATGTCAACAAGAGCAACTGGGCACAAAGAGTTGATTAGAGTCTACGATCCACTTCAGCTTATTAATCTATCAAGAAAGGACTTGAAGAGATTACATAGGCATTAGCTAAGCAGCTCACAACTCCTTATAGGCATAAAGGGTGTCTATGAAAGGATGGTGAAGTTCTGTCTTGCTGAGTATCTCCATGCTGACAGTCGAAGATTCTTTGATGAAATACCTAGACGGGTACGAGCAAGGGCTCCAGCTGGAGGTGAACAAAATGTGGTTCCTCCAGTTGTTGATCCAAATGCAGAAGCAGGGGTTCCAGCTGGAAATGAACAAAATGTGGTTCCTCCAGTTGTTGAACCAAATGCAGAAGCAGGGGATCCAGTTGGTGTAGAACAAAATGTGGTTCCTCCAACTGTTGAACCAAATGCAGAAGTAGGGGTTCCAGCAAGGGAAGGTCAAAGTGTTGATCTTCCTACAGCAGTTGAACCAAGTACTTCAGTACCAGTACCTTAGACTGAATTTCCTGATGACAGGGTTTTTGGCCAGCACTTAGGATGACAAACAAAGACTTGAAGGTCACATCTAGATGCTAATGTCAAGGGGGAGACTGTTGGTGCATGTTTCTCGGTGACAAAAGCATTCTAGATGTGTGATGTATATTTATATATATTCAAGTCTTGTACACATCAAATCGTTCCTTTTTCTATCCTCTACAAATCCATGTAACATACAATGTCTAATTCACGAAAAAAGAAAGGAAAAAAAGAGAAAAGAAGTGATGAAGAAAGCTTGGAAGAACTCAAAAAACATGATCAACCATACAATCTTAGATCATCCTCAAGATCATTTATTTCGCATGCTTTAGCCTCTAATTCGGATCAATTGGATGTTGCCACCGTCCAGATCTGCACAACAGCCGCCTATAACCACCCAGCCGCCACCTGTTTTGGCCGATCAAGAACAATTGAAGATGGGGGAGGCTTCGATTGGGGTTGGGACTGCTTCTGGATCGAAATCTGGTGATAGGTCGATCGAATTTAGGGTTCTTGATAACAAAACCCTAATTGAAACCCCCAATTTTGAGGATGACGCCGATGATGTGCAATCATCACCACAATCAGCCACCTCTGGCATTCATTCTTGAAGACAAATGCTCAATTGATCGATTTAGGGGCTGTGCAAACCGAAACCCTAAATAAAAACCCTAATTTGTTGCCTGCCGCTGTCCAGCCACCGTCCACCACCTCTGAACCACCGCCTGGAAATTTAATTGATGGGGAGGGAGCTTATTCGAACCTGGATGGCAATAGATTACTCACTCAGCCACAAATTGATGAATTGGATCGCATATTGGCCGAAAAGGGGGCAAAAAACCCTGATTTGCATGCAAAAGATGGTGATTCTCATGTGCCGTCATGTGAAGATAGTGAACAAATTGATGATATATTTACCGTCCTTTAGGATGGAATGGAATGCTTAATGAAAGTGACAATCGACTCTCTAAAGATCAAGTGGCCGAATTGAATAGGATTTTAGTTGTACATTTGGCTAAAATCACTAATTTGAGGGCTCGAATTCACAGCAACGACCTATACCTCCGGATGAAATTGAAAAGCATTTTGGTGTTCAACTTGAAAACGACAAACCTTGTGATAATATTGACACATCTTCAGCATCGGCCACCATTGAAAAAGTGGCTGACTCGTGGGATAAGAATGTTGTTTTGCAGGTTGATGTTGAGAGGGATTTGGATGATTCGAATGGTGTTGGCTAGAATTCTACTGCTGAACCATCTTTGCATGATTTACATGCAAAAGGTGGTGCTACTCATGTTTCCCCTATGTCGGATCCTCCTAAGTTTCCTCCTGGTACTACTTATTTTAAGCCAGCTACAGACCATGCCCAGGACATTCCTGATGCCTCAGATGATGTTCCTAAGCATGATGTTTCTCCGAATGATCTTGGTGGACATCCTGATAGCCCCAAGACTCAGCAACCTCGCTCTTATGCCTCTATCTTTCAGGATGCTGCAAACATTCGTAAGAAAGGTACATTAAGGTTCATTCCTCCTGTTGTTACTGATTCAGGTGTTTCTAGAGCTGTTATTCCAAGAGATCTTTTATTAAAACAAAGTGAATCTTGGGCTAACACTCTAGTTGGTCATTTCATTGGAAAACGTCCTGCTTTTCCTTTTGTGCAATTTCATGCTAATCGTCTGTGGAAAAAGTTTGGTTTGGAGGATGTGATTTTGAATGACCAGGATTTCTTTCTGTTTAAATTCAAGTCTGAACAGGGTCAGTTGCATGTATTTGAGAATGGTCCATGGTTATTCAATGATATCCCCATTATGCTTAGGAAATGGGAGCCTGAAATCTGGTTTGACAAACCAGTTCTCAATAAGGTTGCCCTCTGGGTTAATATTTATGATTTGCCAGCTGTTATGTGGACTTATGATATTCTTAGCCATCTGGTCAGTTCTATTGGTGTTCCTATTGCTGTTGATAGATACTGCCGAGATGTGTGAAAATCAGAAAGGTAGGGCAGTTTTTGCTAGAGTTTTGGTTGAGTTCTCTTCTGAGAAAGATTTTCATTTGTTTACTGAGGCTGAGATATTTGATTCTGTTAGAAGGTTCAGACTTGAATATCATTGGTTACCTCCTAGGTGTTCACACTGCAAGATATATGGACATAAATTTGATGATTGTAGTGTGAGACCAAGGACACAGAAAGAAATGGATATACGAATGGCTACAGCAGCTCCAGCTTCACAGGTTGGTCCATCAGGGACTAAGGATGGCCCAACAGGGGCCAATCAGGTTGATCCACTAATGACTCAGGCAGAAGATGGGTTCCAGAAGCCCAAGAGAAGAAAAAGGAGGCCCAAAAAGCCTCAATCATTTGCTATCCCTAAGCCCAAAGTCATTTATGTAGCTACATCTACCATAGCCACTACAGATCCATCAGCACCAGTTAGATTTCCTACTGCAACAGCTACAGTCCCTCAGAGACCTCTTCAGATTCATACAGATACTCCTACTGGCCCAAATACTCATTCAGGTACACAGGCTCATACAGAACATGATTCTATTCTTACTCCTCATAGCCCTGCTGTTGAGATTCGAAACCAGTATGATGCAATTTGCCAGATTAACACTGCTGATACTTGTACTTCCTTAGCTGAGCCTATTGTTCCTACTAAGGATGATTTTGAGGATGAGTCTGATAGTGATGAAGTGTTTTGCGGTGAAGGTGATACTGCTCAGTTCATGGGTTCATAAAGATTGACTACTAGCTTTATTTTCATTTTATTGTTTACATTGCTAGTTTGATTGTTCTTGCTGTTCTGGGCCTGTCCAGTTTACTCAATTGATTCATTTCTTGCATCACGGGTCCCTTTTATTATTTGCGGGGGGCCCGTGAGGGCATTTACTATGTAAATGTTTAAGTCAACTGGCATTCAGCCATGTTGCCTGTGCTTTCTTGTGATTAATACAAATTCTAACCAAGGGTGACGGCCTTTTACCGAAATTTATCTTGTAATTACCGTTTGTCAATAATATTACTTTGGCATATATTGTTGATCATATTGGGATCCATTTATGTTTATATGTTTGTTTATTATTTGTGTTTTACAGGTTCTAGACATTACATGTAAAGAGTCATTAAGTTAATATTGTTTACAGCAGTTAAAATATTAACTTAATGTACTTCCAAATGGAAGTTAATTGTGTTTCTGCGTATTAACAGCAGGAGAAACATTAACTTAATCAATACTTCCAATAGGTAATATAGACAATGTTGTTTCTGCGTATTTACAGCAGTAGAAACATTGTCGTAGCTAATGTTGGTTCTGCGTATATTTACAGCAGTATAAACATTGGCTGAGTTAATGTTGGTTCTGCGTCTTGAGAGCAGTTGAAACATTAACTCAAATATTCCTAAGTGTTATTTGAAGGTTCTTGGGAACGAGCAAAATAGTTGCTTGTGGAAAGAACACTCAAATGGTCATTTGAGAGTTTCTGAGGAACAAGCAAAAGTTTGCTTGTTCATAAGAACTCTCAAATGGTTTGAGAGTTTCTGTGGAAACAAGCAAAAGCATGCTTGTTCATAAGAACTCTCAAACAGTTTGTGTGTTCTGGGAAACACAAAAACAGGCCAAAACCCTAATGGGCTTGACATGAGAACACTCAAATCCATTGGATTTGAGAGTTCTTGTCACTTGCCTATAAATAGAGGTGTGTGTCATGCGTGTTCTCGACAAGAGTGTAGAGAGAGAAACAAGCAAAACCTAGAGAGAGAAAACCTAGAACACACACGGTTGATCTTGTGGGTGGTACTCGACTCACGCACGAACCGCAAACACACACCCGGTTTGGACGGCTCGTAGACTTAGATTACCACGTTGGTTGGTAAGGTTTGTCCGGAGAGCCGTTTCACTATAGTAACCAAATACGAGTGTTTATATTCACGCAAAATATATATATATATATATCAAAAAAGGTAGATATAAAAACCGTGGGTTATCTCGAGGAATTCCGCACCTCGACATATCCTTAAGTCAATCTCGGTTCGGTAAGACCCGGGGGACTTACAATGGGCAAGCAGAAAAGGGCCAGTTTCAAGACAAGGCAAAACTTTAGCATCACTGAACCTCTTCACATGCTTCATATGGATCTCTTTGGTCTAGTGAATGTTCAAACTAGAGCTGGAAAGAAGTACACTCTAGTTGTGGTTGATGAATTCTCTAGATATTGCTGGGTGGTATTCCTCAGATCCAAAAGTGATGCACCTGCTGAAATCATCTCTCTCATCAAAAGAATTGAGCTCAAGTACACTCGAAAGTTTGTCAGTTATGAAGTGATAATGGTACTGAATTTTAAAATAAAGTACTTGAAACATTTTGTAATGACACTGGCATCTCTCAAAACTTCTCATCAGCACATTCTCCAGAGCAAAATGGAGTTGTGGAAAGAAAGATCGCACACTGATAGAAGCGGCCACCAGTTTTTGGGCTGAAGCAGTGGCAACAGCTTGTCACACCCAAAACCGGTCAGTCTACATCAAGAGACACAAGAAGACTGCCTATGAAGTACTCAGGAATCGAAAACCAAATATTGGATATTTCCATGTATTTGGTTGTCCAATTTATATTTTAAATGATTCCAGTCAGCTTGGAAAGTTTGATGCAAAAGCTGATGAAGGTGTATTTCTAGGCTATTCAGATATTCAAAAGGCTTTTAGAGTTTATAATTATAGACTCCAAAAGGTTCATGAGACAATTCATGTCACCTTCGACGAATCAAATGATGCAATCAATAAGAGACCTAACCTTGATATCTCTCCATTCGTTCCAATAAATTTTGGTGAAACTGACCAAGTTCATCAGTCAGTTGTTTCACCAGATAATGTTTCCAGTTACACTCAACTGGAACCAGTTCAAAAGAAGAAAACCACCAGTGATACATCATTTTATCCCTCCATCAGTTTCAACTTACCACAGAAACTGATGATTGGATCAGATGTACGTGTCACTCCAATATCAGCACCAGTTCAAACTTCAACTTCTCCAGTTCTTCAAGAAATGCCTTCAACTGAAGAATTTCATGATGCAAATCGTGACCTCATTGACTCTGATGAGGATATAGAAGTAGTTTGGGCTGATCCTCCTCCAGTTGTAACACCTGAAGAGGATCACCTGGTGACTTGCACTGATATTGTAGTTCACCAGCCTAGTCAATACACTAAATGGACTCGAGCACATCCAATTGATCAGATTGTTGGAGATCCAAGTAGTGGGGTTCAGACTAGAAGAGCTGAAAGTGAGCAATGCTTGAACGTCACCTTCTTATCACTGATTGAACCGAAGAAGATTGACGAGGCTATGGCAGATCCAAGTTGGGTAGAAGCTATGCAAGAAGAGCTTATCCAGTTCGAAAGGAACAATGTATGGGAACTTGTTCCTTGTCCACCTGGGTTGAAGAAAGAACCCATTGGTACAAGATGGGTCTACCGAAACAAGATGGATGAAGATGACAATGTTGTAAGAAACAAAGCCAGATTAGTTGCCAAGGGTTATTGTCAAGCAGAGGGCGTTGACTTTGATGAGACTTTTGCTCCCGTTGCAAGACTTGAAGCCATCAGAATATTCTTGGCTTATGCAGCCCATCTGCAGTTCAAAGTCTTCCAGATGGATGTCAAATGTGTGTTCCTTAATGGAACACTGGAAGAAGAAGTGTATGTTAAACAGACTCTAGGCTTCATTGATGAGAAGCATCCTCACTGGGTATATAGACTGAACAAAGCTTTGTATGGTCTAAGACAAGCCCCAAGAGCCTGGTATGACACTTTAACTAAACATCTTCTCAAAAATGGCTTTCAAAGTGGTGCAATAGATAATACCTTATTTATCTTGAAAGAAAAAGGTAATATCTTACTGGTACAAATTTATGTTGATGATATTATATTTGGTTCAACTGATGATGCAATGTGTAAAAGGTTTTCTAAAATCATGTCATCTGAGTATGAAATGAGTTTAATGGGTGAATTAACATTTTTCTTGGGTCTTCAGATTAAACAAACTGAAAATGGTATTTTTATAAACCAAGAAAAATATGTCAGAGATTTGTTAAGAAAATACAAATATGATTCAATCCCATCTAAAAACATACCTATTGCAGCACCTTTAAATTTGAACTCTGACCCAACTGGCAAACCAGTGAACACCACTGAATATCGTGGTATGGTTGGTTCACTGATGTATTTAACTGCCAATCGACCAGATATAATGTTTGCAACATGTCTATGTGCCAGATTTCAGGCTAACCCAAAAGAATCACATTTGCATGCTGTTAAGCGCATCTTCAGATACCTGAAAGGGTATCCTAGCCTTGGTCTTTGGTATCCCAAAGGCTCAGGGTTAGATCTAATGGGTTATTCAGATTCAGATCATGCAGGTTGTAAGATAGATAGAAAGTCAACAACTGGAGGTTGTCATTTCCTTGGAGGAAAACTGGTGAGTTGGACCAGCAAGAAGCAGACGTCAGTCTCTATGTCCACTGCTGAGGCAGAGTACATTTCTGCGGCCAGTTTTTGTGCCCAGATTCTCTGGATCAAGAACCAGTTACTAGATTATGGTCAGAAGTATACAAGGACCCCAATCTTCTGTGACAACACCAGTGCAATTGCTATATCTCACAACCCAGTGATGCACTCAAAGACAAAGCATATTGACATCAGGTATCATTTTATTCGTGATCATGTTATGAAAGGAGACATTGAAATTCATTTCATCCCCACTGACAAACAGCTCGCTGATGTTTTTACAAAACCTCTTGATGAGAAAACTTTTAAACATCTCATCAGCGAATTGGGAATGTTAAATCCTTAAAACTGGAGATTTTGTTATGAACGCGTCAGTGACACTGATGAAGTTCTCCAGTTGAGGAGGTCCAGATAATCTTTGCTCGCCAGGCTATCGAACGCCTTTGTGATACTATCCTGGCACTAATCGATTTCTGGATCATCATTTTAGGGGGAAAGACTCAAAATAATTTTCTTACTAAAATTCTTTTTGTTTGAAAATGGCAACTGGAGAACTCTCCAGTTGGAAACTGGCACTGGACTAATCCTCCAGTATACATGTTCAGTCTTGTCTTAAAACTGGTGGTCAACCAGATTTCATAACGTTGGAAAAATACTTGGTCAATATTTGTGACACGTGATGGTACTCAAGTGTATTTTCCCACTTGCAACCGTCGTATGACGTGTGAAAGACATTTTTGAAAAAAGATGAACCTTTTTATGGGGATTGTAAAAGATAGTGGGCGCGTGGGAATACCAGCCGTCGTAGCATTTAATGCTGACTTGATGGTATTAAATATTTTTGAAATTCAAATTTTCAATAAATCAAAATATCTTTTGTTTTAGAAAATTTGGGGATTAAAATAATGTTTTTATATTTATAGTGGGATTTACTACCCTTATAAATACCCCACATTTACTCCGATTACCATTTACTTTCTTTTCACATTCTCTCATTTACTTCCAATCATCATCAAAATTGCTTCTTTTCTCTCTCTGCTCAATAAATCAAAAACCCTAATTCCGAAATTCTCATTTTCAATTTCATATCGAAATCAAATGGCACCAAAATCATCCAAATCTAGAGATGTTAATCTCTTAACCGTCCCATATGATCCCTCACCAGATGTCAAACAGGCATCTGGTGCCCCTGGAAACACTCACCTCATCAAGTTAAATCCAAACAATCCGATGGCGAGTTTAAAGGGGACTCAAGGCGCCAATACTCTTATTGGTAGAATCCAACGATTTCTAAGGGATTCTCCAATTGGTGTCACTTTCTCTGCAAACCCACGCAAGATGTATCACGAATACTTGTGTGAGTTTTGGTACACCGCTTCCTTATCTGCTGACTGTTCTTCAATCTCTTTCACCTTAAAAAGTGGAACAGTCCGGTGTACCCTTACGGCAGAAACTTTGAGGGATGCCCTACACCTCAATTATTGGAGACAAGGTGAATCTCCAGTTGTCATCTCCCCAATCAAAATTTTCGACAGGTTCTCCTTGATATGGGACACAAGGATTGCCTAGAAAATGGGGTCTTGAAAACAAAAGGTGCTATGACCATGAAGGGCCTCACACCTTCATGGAGGTATTTCTTCATACACCTTGTAGAAAGTATGGGTGGGAGTTCTGGTGGACTTGACCAGATTAACTCCTCACAAGCAGAAATGGCATTCTGCTTGTGGAACGGATTGAGAGTAGACTTTGCAGAAATACTTTTCAGAAGTTTGGTGCAGAAACTGAAGGGGGGGGGGGGGGGGGGGGGGGGGGGGGGGGGGGGGGGGGGGGGGGGGGGGGGGGGGGGGGGGGGGGGGGGGGGGGGGGGGGGGGGGGGGGGGGGGGGGGGGGGGGGGGGGGGGGGGGGGGGGGGGGGGGGGGGGGGGGGGGGGGGGGGGGGGGGGGGGGGGGGGGGGGGGGGGGGGGGGGGGGGGGGGGGGGGGGGGGGGGGGGGGGGGGGGGGGGGGGGGGGGGGGGGGGGGGGGGGGGGGGGGGGGGGGGGGGGGGGGGGGGGGGGGGGGGGGGGGGGGGGGGGGGGGGGGGGGGGGGGGGGGGGGGGGGGGGGGGGGGGGGGGGGGGGGGGGGGGGGGGGGGGGGGGGGGGGGGGGGGGGGGGGGGGGGGGGGGGGGGGGGGGGGGGGGGGGGGGGGGGGGGGGGGGGGGGGGGGGGGGGGGGGGGGGGGGGGGGGGGGGGGGGGGGGGGGGGGGGGGGGGGGGGGGGGGGGGGGGGGGGGGGGGGGGGGGGGGGGGGGGGGGGGGGGGGGGGGGGGGGGGGGGGGGGGGGGGGGGGGGGGGGGGGGGGGGGGGGGGGGGGGGGGGGGGGGGGGGGGGGGGGGGGGGGGGGGGGGGGGGGGGGGGGGGGGGGGGGGGGGGGGGGGGGGGGGGGGGGGGGGGGGGGGGGGGGGGGGGGGGGGGGGGGGGGGGGGGGGGGGGGGGGGGGGGGGGGGGGGGGGGGGGGGGGGGGGGGGGGGGGGGGGGGGGGGGGGGGGGGGGGGGGGGGGGGGGGGGGGGGGGGGGGGGGGGGGGGGGGGGGGGGGGGGGGGGGGGGGGGGGGGGGGGGGGGGGGGGGGGGGGGGGGGGGGGGGGGGGGGGGGGGGGGGGGGGGGGGGGGGGGGGGGGGGGGGGGGGGGGGGGGGGGGGGGGGGGGGGGGGGGGGGGGGGGGGGGGGGGGGGGGGGGGGGGGGGGGGGGGGGGGGGGGGGGGGGGGGGGGGGGGGGGGGGGGGGGGGGGGGGGGGGGGGGGGGGGGGGGGGGGGGGGGGGGGGGGGGGGGGGGGGGGGGGGGGGGGGGGGGGGGGGGGGGGGGGGGGGGGGGGGGGGGGGGGGGGGGGGGGGGGGGGGGGGGGGGGGGGGGGGGGGGGGGGGGGGGGGGGGGGGGGGGGGGGGGGGGGGGGGGGGGGGGGGGGGGGGGGGGGGGGGGGGGGGGGGGGGGGGGGGGGGGGGGGGGGGGGGGGGGGGGGGGGGGGGGGGGGGGGGGGGGGGGGGGGGGGGGGGGGGGGGGGGGGGGGGGGGGGGGGGGGGGGGGGGGGGGGGGGGGGGGGGGGGGGGGGGGGGGGGGGGGGGGGGGGGGGGGGGGGGGGGGGGGGGAGAGAATGCGGCTGGCATTCGCAAAAACCGATGCACCAATACCAGGTGAGTCGGAAAGGCAACTGGGCGGGCCTCAAAACAGTGAGGGACCCACCGGTTCGTCCTCTGGCACAATGGCAGTTGTTGGGCCTGAACAACAGCCAAACCCCGCCAGTTCCAGTCAGTCAGTTCCTACAGATTCAGCTGGAGGCCTCCAAATAGGTCCTCCAGTTACACAAAAGGCTCCACGAACACGTCGCCCTAGGCCTCAGTCAGTACGAGCCACTGACAGTAGTACCCCAGCCAACCCTCCAGTTTCCTCCCAACAGGATGCTGGAGATAGTCAAAGGGAAAACCTACAAGCAACCACTTCCGCAATTTCTGTAGGAGGAAGTGGTGAAGAGAATACTGGGGTCGCCCAACCCAGAGTAGAGTTAGAGTCTGCACAAAGTGTCGATGGCCAAACTTCTAACACTGCTATTACACGAACTGATGATGTTGCTGACCAGTCACAACTGGCAACTGACCTGCAATTAATGTGACTGAGCTTGGGCAGCAGTTGGCTACTTCAGTTGGTCAGACGATAAATGATACCTTGGTCGCCAGAGAAGCACAATTGATTGAAAGGGTGATGTCTGAGATCACCAAGCTTACACCTCCTCAGGTTGATCTGGCCCCCCCCCCCCCCCCCCCCCCCCCCCCCCCCCCCCCCCCCCCCCCCCCCCCCCCCCCCCCCCCCCCCCCCCCCCCCCCCCCCCCCCCCCCCCCCCCCCCCCCCCCCCCCCCCCCCCCCCCCCCCCCCCCCCCCCCCCCCCCCCCCCCCCCCCCCCCCCCCCCCCCCCCCCCCCCCCCCCCCCCCCCCCCCCCCCCCCCCCCCCCCCCCCCCCCCCCCCCCCCCCCCCCCCCCCCCCCCCCCCCCCCCCCCCCCCCCCCCCCCCCCCCCCCCCCCCCCCCCCCCCCCCCCCCCCCCCCCCCCCCCCCCCCCCCCCCCCCCCCCCCCCCCCCCCCCCCCCCCCCCCCCCCCCCCCCCCCCCCCCCCCCCCCCCCCCCCCCCCCCCCCCCCCCCCCCCCCCCCCCCCCCCCCCCCCCCCCCCCCCCCCCCCCCCCCCCCCCCCCCCCCCCCCCCCCCCCCCCCCCCCCCCCCCCCCCCCCCCCCCCCCCCCCCCCCCCCCCCCCCCCCCCCCCCCCCCCCCCCCCCCCCCCCCCCCCCCCCCCCCCCCCCCCCCCCCCCCCCCCCCCCCCCCCCCCCCCCCCCCCCCCCCCCCCCCCCCCCCCCCCCCCCCCCCCCCCCCCCCCCCCCCCCCCCCCCCCCCCCCCCCCCCCCCCCCCCCCCCCCCCCCCCCCCCCCCCCCCCCCCCCCCCCCCCCCCCCCCCCCCCCCCCCCCCCCCCCCCCCCCCCCCCCCCCCCCCCCCCCCCCCCCCCCCCCCCCCCCCCCCCCCCCCCCCCCCCCCCCCCCCCCCCCCCCCCCCCCCCCCCCCCCCCCCCCCCCCCCCCCCCCCCCCCCCCCCCCCCCCCCCCCCCCCCCCCCCCCCCCCCCCCCCCCCCCCCCCCCCCCCCCCCCCCCCCCCCCCCCCCCCCCCCCCCCCCCCCCCCCCCCCCCCCCCCCCCCCCCCCCCCCCCCCCCCCCCCCCCCCCCCCCCCCCCCCCCCCCCCCCCCCCCCCCCCCCCCCCCCCCCCCCCCCCCCCCCCCCCCCCCCCCCCCCCCCCCCCCCCCCCCCCCCCCCCCCCCCCCCCCCCCCCCCCCCCCCCCCCCCCCCCCCCCCCCCCCCCCCCCCCCCCCCCCCCCCCCCCCCCCCCCCCCCCCCCCCCCCCCCCCCCCCCCCCCCCCCCCCCCCCCCCCCCCCCCCCCCCCCCCCCCCCCCCCCCCCCCCCCCCCCCCCCCCCCCCCCCCCCCCCCCCCCCCCCCCCCCCCCCCCCCCCCCCCCCCCCCCCCCCCCCCCCCCCCCCCCCCCCCCCCCCCCCCCCCCCCCCCCCCCCCCCCCCCCCCCCCCCCCCCCCCCCCCCCCCCCCCCCCCCCCCCCCCCCCCCCCCCCCCCCCCCCCCCCCCCCCCCCCCCCCCCCCCCCCCCCCCCCCCCCCCCCCCCCCCCCCCCCCCCCCCCCCCCCCCCCCCCCCCCCCCCCCCCCCCCCCCCCCCCCCCCCCCCCCCCCCCCCCCCCCCCCCCCCCCCCCCCCCCCCCCCCCCCCCCCCCCCCCCCCCCCCCCCCCCCCCCCCCCCCCCCCCCCCCCCCCCCCCCCCCCCCCCCCCCCCCCCCCCCCCCCCCCCCCCCCCCCCCCCCCCCCCCCCCCCCCCCCCCCCCCCCCCCCCCCCCCCCCCCCCCCCCCCCCCCCCCCCCCCCCCCCCCCCCCCCCCCCCCCCCCCCCCCCCCCCCCCCCCCCCCCCCCCCCCCCCCCCCCCCCCCCCCCCCCCCCCCCCCCCCCCCCCCCCCCCCCCCCCCCCCCCCCCCCCCCCCCCCCCCCCCCCCCCCCCCCCCCCCCCGCATCACAATGGAGCAATATCAGCGAGTCAAAAGTGATCAAAGGATAGTTGGTATGGTGAATGAAATGTTGGACATTCAACTTGACCAAGAATATCCAGATGATGAGGCTGAATTTGATGCCAAGAACACGAATGTATCTTTGGAGAAGGTAAGAGAGCTTAGGGCTGGTGGGATTCAAAGAACGTACCTATTACCACCGTCAGGCACCATCTATACGTACCTATTACCACCGTCAGGCACCATCTATACGTACCTATTACCACCGTCAGGCACCATCTATACGTACCTATTACCACCGTCAGGCACCATCTATACGTACCTATTACCACCGTCAGGCACCATCTATACGTACCTATTACCACCGTCAGGCACCATCTATACGTACCTATTACCACCGTCAGGCACCATCTATACGTACCTATTACCACCGTCAGGCACCATCTATACGTACCTATTACCACCGTCAGGCACCATCTATACGTACCTATTACCACCGTCAGGCACCATCTATACGTACCTATTACCACCGTCAGGCACCATCTATACGTACCTATTACCACCGTCAGGCACCATCTATACGTACCTATTACCACCGTCAGGCACCATCTATACGTACCTATTACCACCGTCAGGCACCATCTATACGTACCTATTACCACCGTCAGGCACCATCTATACGTACCTATTACCACCGTCAGGCACCATCTATACGTACCTATTACCACCGTCAGGCACCATCTATACGTACCTATTACCACCGTCAGGCACCATCTATACGTACCTATTACCACCGTCAGGCACCATCTATACGTACCTATTACCACCGTCAGGCACCATCTATACGTACCTATTACCACCGTCAGGCACCATCTATACGTACCTATTACCACCGTCAGGCACCATCTATACGTACCTATTACCACCGTCAGGCACCATCTATACGTACCTATTACCACCGTCAGGCACCATCTATACGTACCTATTACCACCGTCAGGCACCATCTATACGTACCTATTACCACCGTCAGGCACCATCTATACGTACCTATTACCACCGTCAGGCACCATCTATACGTACCTATTACCACCGTCAGGCACCATCTATACGTACCTATTACCACCGTCAGGCACCATCTATACGTACCTATTACCACCGTCAGGCACCATCTATACGTACCTATTACCACCGTCAGGCACCATCTATACGTACCTATTACCACCGTCAGGCACCATCTATACGTACCTATTACCACCGTCAGGCACCATCTATACGTACCTATTACCACCGTCAGGCACCATCTATACGTACCTATTACCACCGTCAGGCACCATCTATACGTACCTATTACCACCGTCAGGCACCATCTATACGTACCTATTACCACCGTCAGGCACCATCTATACGTACCTATTACCACCGTCAGGCACCATCTATACGTACCTATTACCACCGTCAGGCACCATCTATACGTACCTATTACCACCGTCAGGCACCATCTATACGTACCTATTACCACCGTCAGGCACCATCTATACGTACCTATTACCACCGTCAGGCACCATCTATACGTACCTATTACCACCGTCAGGCACCATCTATACGTACCTATTACCACCGTCAGGCACCATCTATACGTACCTATTACCACCGTCAGGCACCATCTATACGTACCTATTACCACCGTCAGGCACCATCTATACGTACCTATTACCACCGTCAGGCACCATCTATACGTACCTATTACCACCGTCAGGCACCATCTATACGTACCTATTACCACCGTCAGGCACCATCTATACGTACCTATTACCACCGTCAGGCACCATCTATACGTACCTATTACCACCGTCAGGCACCATCTATACGTACCTATTACCACCGTCAGGCACCATCTATACGTACCTATTACCACCGTCAGGCACCATCTATACGTACCTATTACCACCGTCAGGCACCATCTATACGTACCTATTACCACCGTCAGGCACCATCTATACGTACCTATTACCACCGTCAGGCACCATCTATACGTACCTATTACCACCGTCAGGCACCATCTATACGTACCTATTACCACCGTCAGGCACCATCTATACGTACCTATTACCACCGTCAGGCACCATCTATACGTACCTATTACCACCGTCAGGCACCATCTATACGTACCTATTACCACCGTCAGGCACCATCTATACGTACCTATTACCACCGTCAGGCACCATCTATACGTACCTATTACCACCGTCAGGCACCATCTATACGTACCTATTACCACCGTCAGGCACCATCTATACGTACCTATTACCACCGTCAGGCACCATCTATACGTACCTATTACCACCGTCAGGCACCATCTATACGTACCTATTACCACCGTCAGGCACCATCTATACGTACCTATTACCACCGTCAGGCACCATCTATACGTACCTATTACCACCGTCAGGCACCATCTATACGTACCTATTACCACCGTCAGGCACCATCTATACGTACCTATTACCACCGTCAGGCACCATCTATACGTACCTATTACCACCGTCAGGCACCATCTATACGTACCTATTACCACCGTCAGGCACCATCTATACGTACCTATTACCACCGTCAGGCACCATCTATACGTACCTATTACCACCGTCAGGCACCATCTATACGTACCTATTACCACCGTCAGGCACCATCTATACGTACCTATTACCACCGTCAGGCACCATCTATACGTACCTATTACCACCGTCAGGCACCATCTATACGTACCTATTACCACCGTCAGGCACCATCTATACGTACCTATTACCACCGTCAGGCACCATCTATACGTACCTATTACCACCGTCAGGCACCATCTATACGTACCTATTACCACCGTCAGGCACCATCTATACGTACCTATTACCACCGTCAGGCACCATCTATACGTACCTATTACCACCGTCAGGCACCATCTATACGTACCTATTACCACCGTCAGGCACCATCTATACGTACCTATTACCACCGTCAGGCACCATCTATACGTACCTATTACCACCGTCAGGCACCATCTATACGTACCTATTACCACCGTTCATCATAACATATCATATCGTAAACATATCATATCGTAAACCATATCATATCTAAACATATCATATCGTAAACATATCATATCGTAAACATATCATATCGTAAACATATCATATCGAAACATATCATATCGTAAACATATCATATCGTAAACATATCATATCGTAAACATATCATATCGTAAACATATCATATCGTAAACATATCATATCGTAAACATATCATATCGAAACATATCATATAAACATATCATATCGAAACATATCATATCTAAACATATCATATCGTAAACATATCATATCGTAAACATATCATATAAACATATCATATCGTAAACATATCATATCGTAAACCACCGTATCATATAACATATCATATCGTAAACATATCATATCTAAACATATCATATCGAAACATATCATATCGTAAACATATCATTAACCACCGTTCATCATAACATATCATATCGTAAACATATCATATCATAAACCACCGTTCATCATAACATATCATATCGTAAACATATCATATCATAAACATAACTACGGGAAGCATCATAGGCATCGTCATCATTATTCCCCGAGTACCTCCCATATCAACCCAACCACATTATAGGTTATACATTACCGTTATGGAGGTTATAGTTATGAAACCATTTATGTTGCACCCTCAGCGTGACAAAAGTAGTGTATCTTACCTCGTAGTAGTGTATGCGCGTAAACAACAGCTAGTAGTGCTTAACAGTATTCCCCGACACCTATCGTACATTAACATATAGGGTATAAGTCATTAGGGACGTTAAAACAACTCTCGTATGACCTTAGGACTGACTACGTAAAAGTCCAGATTACACCTTACGAATTTAAGTTTCCAAAAACGAATTTAGATCTCAAACGAAGTTCATCTTCGTTTGATCAAACGAACATAGATTTCAGAAAACGAATTTGAGCATCAAACGAACTTAGCCTTCGTTTTTAGCTTCGAACGAAGATGATCTTCGTTTTGTCAAACGAAGATAGTTTTCCAGAAACGAATTTAGGCTCAACGAAGATGGCTCAAACGAACTTAAGCCTAAGTTCGTTCAGTATTCAAAAACGAACATGTTCTTCATTTTTTCCAGAAACGAACGACTATGGCTTCTTCCAAAACACGATTTTGACCTTGTTTAACATATTTAAACATCTTTTGATCATCAAGATCGTTTATACACCCGTTAAACACTATTACGAACATCAATTAACCAAAACATCTTTTAAACTCTAATTAATTGCAAAACCCTTTTTAAATCAGTTTTGAATCAATATTAAAACATCTTTTGATCTGAAAATACAATTAACAACCCATTGATTACCTGATTGCTTTGATAGCCAATTGAAAGTAACCCAAAATACTCAATCAATTTAACCAAAACTTGAACAATTGCTTTAGAAATCGGTTCAGTGATTGAAGAGGCTGTGTATGTGTAATTATTTGTTAATTGCTGCCAAATCACTCTAGATTAGGTTAATCCTAGCCCTAATCCCGTTTTTAACTTTTCTCCATTGGCAAAACTAGTCCCTGGACTTCATATCGACTTTATTTCACATTCAAACACCTATTGGGGATACATACAACACACTAAAGCACTTTCGCACACTACATAGGCCTTTTACACATCATTTAATCCACTTTATTGTCACTCATTAAAGATAATTAAATCTCACATATAGGGCACATAAACATATAAACACATATTTCCACACAAACATATCACGGACTTATAATTTGACCTAACGACGTTAGTCAACATATACGTTTAAGTTTTGGGATGTTACATGAAGCCAGAGCCTATTATTCATCAATAATGGCTAGAAGGAAACACACTGGAAAGATCAATGGTGTGAATGTTACTGTCAAGCCTGGCACCAAATGCTTCCATGTGCAAGTTAGTTACACCAGAGGGCCACTGGTGACAACTGACAATCCTTCAGTTCTGCAGTATGGGTTCACAGAATGGATGGAGATGGTTGAATTTTTGGAAGCAAAGGAACAAAAGAATAGGTTTGAGAAGGCCTGGATAAATTTGTTAAAGGGCAAGATACAACACAAAGAACAAATTGAAAATAGGCTGCATGTTGACCCAGAGGATTCTCAACCTATTGGTTCGTTGACAAAGAGAAGGAAAACTGGCGAAGGGCCATCTGTATAAGTTTTCCTTCCAGTTATCATCTTGTAATTTTATTTTACTTTCTTGTAACTGATGTAAATTTCATTTTCCTGTATAAATGAAGTTACCAGATTGTAACAACATGATAGATAACAGATTAAATCTAACAAACTTAAAAGAAATACCCAAGGCATTTAATGATCTATAAAAATGCCTTGGAAAATTTAAATAGATTTAGTCAAGCAAGTCTTTCCAGTTCATACTTGTATAGATACAAGAACTAGAAAAGACTTGGCAATATTTCAGGACAATTAGGGGGAATTTGTTAGGACCAGTTTGCTGATAAACTGGCCAGTCTCCAGTTGCATCTGGAGACCTGAAGAAATTGTCCAGAAATATATGAAGTACAGTTGCAACGTACAGTTAACGCAACTGAAGACTTCCTCCAGTTGAGATCTGACCAGATATGAAGACATTCTAATTGAAGTCGAAGACAACAAATGAAAGATAGAGAATGACAATGGCAGCGAAGCCAGTTGACATTCTATTCAGATAGAAACTGGAGAACATCAGTTTAATGCCTTTACAAAGCTTTACACTGATTACGAGGAAGACCTTTATGCTTTATGTGCTATTAACCGGACAATAACAATTGTCTATGTTTAAAGTACAAAAGTACATAAAGCAGGTTGAATAAAGTGACTTTATGTCATACTTTATACAACATTTAATTGGAAGTCGTATTGCTTCCTTAAATGCTCTCAACCATATTTGTACGATAAAGTTGGAATCCCAATGACAACTTTATCTATAAATAGAGGTCTTTGCACAACCAAGATATAACTTTGCATTATTCAGACATTTGCATTTCTTGGTGAACTTGTGCAATATTCTCTCAATCGCAAAAAGGAACATTTAACAACTTTAAGTGTTTCGATTGTTGAAGAGAATTTCCAAGTATTAGATCATTGTACTTCATAGGTTGTTAGGATATTTACATATTTGTATTATCTTGGTTCCGCAACAACCTTGTAATTTATTTAACGATAATAAATAAATTACACTTGAAAAATTACATATCGATCTCACCAGATTTACTTTACAAGTATTTATTTATTGCATTGTCTTTACTTATTACACTTTGTCACCTTAATAAGTAATCTAACCATTAACCTGGTATATACTTACTGCAACTGGTCGTCTCCAGATCAGTGTGTATATTGCAAAGTAACCTCACCATCGACATAGAGGTGTCTTCAGGTAGTACCATCTATTGAGTTGGGACTTATAAAAAATTTTCCGGTATTGTCGGTATTACCGGAAATACCGGCCGTTACGACTATTTTTAATTTATTTTATTTTTTTTATAAAAATCCTACAAATCTTATTACAATTTAACGAAAATAGTCAAAATACACTTATAATCCACTAAAAAATAATACCAAATAGATATTTCATAACAAAATATAAGTTTTAAAGTTCACAAATAACAAAAAATAGCATTAAAGTATCATAAAAATAATTTTTAAAAAAATTCAATTTTTTTAAATACCGGAAATACCGGAATGATAATACCGGAAAATACTGGGAATATCGGAAATACCGGCCGGTATTGAAATAGTGAAAATTCCGAAAAAATACCGGGCTTAAAATACCGGAGTACCTTCCAATACCGGTAATACCGGCCAGTATATATCGGTATTTAAAACATTGCCCAAAACCCAAGCTGACCAAGCTGGCCGCGTTTTACAAAAGTTTAATTTATTTACAATTATGCCACCACGCGTTTTATTTTAGTTTGACACACGGCGCGTTTTGATTGGCCCATAAGACCTTCTCTCCCTTCTCTCCTTAACACACCTTCTTCCAGGATTCACCCTATATATATATATATATATATATATATATTATATATATATTTTATGTAACATACATAGACATATGCAAATAATATTTATTGGAATTATATATATATATATATATATATATATATATATATATATATATATATATATATATATATATATATATATATATATATATATATATATATATATATATATATATATATATATATATATATATATATATATATATATATATATATATATATATATATATATATATATATATATATATATATATATATATATATATATATATATATATATATATATATATATATATATATATATATATATATATATATATATATATATATATATATATATATATATATATATATATATATATATATATATATATATATATATATATATATATATATATATATATATATATATATATATATATATATATATATATATATATATATATATATATATATATATATATATATATATATATATATATATATATATATATATATATATATATATATATATATATATATATATATATATATATATATATATATATATATATATATATATATATATATATATATATATATATATATATATATATATATATATATATATATATATATATATATATATATATATATATATATATATATATATATATATATATATATATATATATATATATATATATATATATATATATATATATATATATATATATATATATATATATATATATATATATATATATATATATATATATATATATATATATATATATATATATATATATATATATATATATATATATATATATATATATATATATATATATATATATATATATATATATATATATATCTATCTATATATATATATTACGTAGGATAGGAATAGAAATTTATTATATTCATATATATTATTATCATGTGTTTACATTAAATAAATGACTAAAGATAACTCAATTAAATTCGACGTGTTCTTATTAGTTATCAACGTACAGTTTTTCAGCTAAATATATAGATTTTCAATTTAAAGTTCCATTAACCAATTTCATTCAAACTTTATCAGAAAAGTAGTTTTGGTTACAAAAAGACTGTTAACTTTATGTGTTTCTAAATAATTTTTATTAGTTATTATATATGAAATTGTAGATGTTCATGAATCGGTGAATTTGACACTCAAGATATAATAGATTAATGATAATGGTTATTTAAAATCTTTATACATCTTAGTTTCAACTTATTTGATTATGCAAGATATATATTTCATTACTAGGCATGTTTGTTAGACTATATGTAGGAATTTACTTCAACAAGTCATTTTTATAATCTATTCTACTTACATTGTTTTATTGTAAAGTTTGAGTAAATAATACTGTTATGTTTGTTAAATCATATTATGTTTGTTAAATCATGTTATGTTTTATTATATATATGTGGTCTTTCATAGGAAAAGGTTCATGTGAGAACCATTTGAATTGGAAGAACCATGAGAACCTTTAAATTATAACTTGATGTTCATATGTGAATGATATATGTGAACAAATTTGCTCACATATGAACAAATCAAATTATACTGAAATTACCTATGTTCATATGTGAATAGTTCTCACATGAACCTTACCCGTTTTTCATATGGTTTGATTTATTATTTGATAAAATAACATTCATAAGTAATTAGTCATTACGTGATATATATGGTGTCGTCGTCTATCAGACGGGTATAATCTATTTTATTATATATAACTATACACTTTTTGTTATAACATTATTTTTATTACATGTCATTTACGATGAATTACGTAAAAAAATAAAATAGACCGGTGCAACGCACGAGTTTCACCTAGTAACTTGTAAAGTATAAATTAAAAATGAAAAATTAACTAAAATTCATAAAAAATAAAATCAATAGACTTCTTTTCAAGCTATATATCAGCTAGGATTCACTCACTCAAACATCATTGCAAAATGTATGTACTGCTTTTCTAAAATTATATAAATAGGGTTTATATCTACCCTTTCCTACGGAATTCTGATTTTGAATGTAATAGAAAACGAGAAAAGTTTTGGACTAGAAGGGAAATCAAAGGTTAAAAGCAAAAATGAAGATATAGTAAAATGTGGATGACAAATTATTAGAGCATCCACAATGGCAAAAAGCTTTTAAAAGCTTTTTATTTTGCCACCTAATCAATCCACCATCTTCAACCTCTTAAAAAGTCATCTCCTCCAATGGAAAGCTTTTTTTAAAGCTTTTTTTACCACTAAACAAGGAAAAAGCTTTTGATCAAAAGGTTGAGGATTGTCAACCTATTCATCAAAAAAACTATTCACTCCAATGGTATCAACCTTTACAAAGACTTTTTCTTTCAAAAATAGTTTTTCTTCAACCCACCATTGGAGATGCTCTTAAAGGGTAAAGGTTAATAAAAACATGATATATTTTGCTGGTGGTATACTATAAAATATAATAAATAAATAAAAATTTCGATGGTGAACCTGTAAATATTATGAAGCAAAAAATTGGTGGGCGATTTATAAAAAGTTAATTAAGATAGTTTAAAGGAAAATGATTTATCCTCTTAAAAATTCTCTTAAAATTATTAGATGGTGACATGTGGATTCCACTATATCTCTTTCCAAATTTTATCCCTGATTTTTTCACATGTTTTTTCTAATAATATGAGAATTTTTATGTTATTATTTTTGGAGGATTTATCATTTCCCAAGTTTAAAACTTGTTGGGTTGGGTTGGGTTGTTAATTTTGAATCAATGAAAATTGTCACGGGACCTCCAAAAGCTGGTATGTCCCTTGTATACTCGAAAAGTATAGACCAAAGAAATTTCAAATCCAACAATCACCATTTGAGTTTTGTTTACAGTTTGTCTTAAATAGCTGACAGCCAATAAAACAATTAATTACGAGATCGTGGCCCAGTCATAAGTTTCGTCTTGACATTGATTGATAGTATGGTCATAGACTCATAGGGTGTTTTTTCTTTGGGTTGTTGCTTTAAAGACAAAAAGAAAACAAAAACTTTTGGATTGCTGGCATCGTGCTAATTTAATCATAGTAAAACATCTCACATTTTTCTAAGAGCATGTCTTTTTCAAAGGTAGATAAGGCTATCCATAGTGTTTTTTTTGTTAGCTTATATATTGGTTTTTTTTAGCTTGTATATTGGCTAAGATATTAATGGGTATCAAATGATATGGGATGAAAGAGTTTTTATCCAATTAGCAATTACCCTTTCCCCTTTGAAATATGTGAGAATATGTATTGATGTTGTGAAAAATATAATGATATATAAAAGTTTTTGTACAGTTGAAGGTAAAATAAAAGAAATTTAATGATTTCTAAGAAATTTAATACGAGTAATTTATAAGAATACTATATGTAGCAGCTAAAAACACATAAGAATGTTTGTACCATTTGTGATAGGCTAAGACTATCTACCAACAATCTAATACAATTAAACTTTTTAATAAAAACTAATTTCTATATCTTCGACTTACACAACCCAACCTAATCAAACTTTTCAATTACACCCATAAACAAACCTAAACCAATATTTAAAAGACAAATAAATCAAATAAACGCAAATTGTTGTGGTTAGCTTGCTGTTTTTACTATGCAATTTGCTGGTTGCAAACGTGTTCCTCAATACAAACTGATCGTAAACATCTTTCACTATTTTGGAAATTGAATATTTGTTCACTTTTGTCTTATTCGAACTTTTTCAACCGGTTCTCATATCCCACGCATGACACATAGTAAAACTTTAAGGGTGCCAACGTGTTCCTCAATAAAAAAAAGCTTTAAGGGGTGACAAGTGTACCCCAACCTTCTCTTTTAGTTATATTATAAAAGTAGGTTTGTTTGGTATCTTACATTAGTGTATTTTTTGGGTTAACTAACTCAATGTAAACTATGATGAGAGGTATATAATATTAACAAATTAAGGTTTTGGACATTGTATTTTGATAATTTGGGAAATTGTTTAAATCATGTAAATGATATACGTGGCAACCCATATGACTGACATGTGCAAGTTTTTTAATTGGTCGGTTACATGATTTGAGCATTTTGCCGAGTTGTAAACATACAATGTTCAAAACTCTGTTCAGGTGGTTGGGGTTGATCATTTGGTAATGGAGATTAGTATGGCTGATCTATACAAGACCAGTAAGAAACTCAAAGCTCAAGGGAGCTAGAGGCTCTTAAACTCAAAGCTCAATTGAGCTAGAAGCTCTTGAAGGAGCTAGCTCAGATAGAACTTCTACACTAAGGCTTGCTAGAAGCTCTTAGGAACCAAGAGAGAATTATTTTAGAGTAAGAAACTAGAGAGAGAAGTATAGAAAGAAGTTTTTATTTCTTTTCTTGGATGATTTACAAATGAGGGGGGAGGCTTCCTTTTATAGGCAAAGGAAAGGCTCCATGACATCATGCATGACATCATATTACAATAATGCAAATGGAAATATCTAGATAGAAATATCTAGATGGATTATTCTAGTACATGCTTTAACTACTTTAAGAGTGATTAAGACCTTATTTAATTTTAAACACACTTAAGACACACTTAGCACACTATTAATACAATATTAAACAAACAACACACAATATTAAACTTCTTTCTGGGGATTTATCATCTTGACGTTGAACCACCATTGTTGACCATTAAACCGTATCGCTCGTTGTGGCTGGGACTTCGAAATAGTGGACTTTGGTGAAGATAGGGAGCGTATTAAGATAATCAAGGTAGGCTTGATTCCATTCACGCACTTGTGGATGATTTTGAAGATCTTTAGTCCCGTTCAGAATATCTGGGTCCTTTTCTGCAACATCCGACTTGTTAGCTTCTGCCATCTTCATGCGAGTTTCTATCCAGGATTCATGGTGATTCTGTTTGTAAAACGAGTCTGCCGGATTCAGATCCGTCCATGCTTGGATGAATTCATCTGGCTGCATCGCTGTGTGGATTTGTGGAACTTGGGTTTGTAAAGAGTGACCAAGCAATGTTTCCTGGTGGCTCTTCGTAACGCATAAATCCATTCACTTATTGGGAGAAACCATTGGAGAAGACGGTAGGTATTGAGTTCACTCTTGGAGAATTCACCCAGTTCGCATTGAACTAGGTAGGTCACCAACTTCTGGGAGTTAAAGCCGAAAGCCATACGGAAATCTTCGGTGAGGTACCATAAGAAACTTAGGGCTTCTTCTGGTAGAGCATCTAGGCGTTTGATACGTAGGGTGCTCAAATAAGGGTGGTCTGGATGGAAATAAAGGCCATCCAAGGGTTTGCCATGCGTTTTTATGGTGATGGTGAGAAACTTTTTTCAGGTTAAAAGGGATGGGTCAGTTATGTTGTTTTTGTTGACCACTTCTATGATCTCACCTGGAACGCCTTCTTCTTTCAGTTGTTGATGAAGTGGCTTTGTTGGTTTAGAAGTACTCATTGTGGTTTGTGGGTAATGTTTTATGCCTCTGTACCTCCTTTTATAGCCATCATCTCCGAGATCATTCATGCTCCTGTGCTGAACAGTGAAGGTCCATTGGTTCTTCGAGAAGAATGGCATCTTCTGTCTAATCAAAGAACTGTTGAGCTTATGGGCATCTTTTTGGAGCATTATCTTGCCTTCATCATTGGGAATCTTTGCAGGCGTAATCATATCCTTAGGTCTATCTTTAATAGCCTGTAGGACCTCACTTGTGAGTTGTCTCTTGACAGATTCCTTCCACTTTTTTGGGGGGTCTCTTATTTGTCTGGTAGCGCATTTCTTGTCAGGATACAGTGATGGCTCTTGGGAGAGAGGTAGGGGTGGGTGACTCTTCTGTTCAGAAAGAGCCAATTGTGCCATGTAGATAGGCCTGGGTCCCATCTCTGAGTCAGTTGACTCGTCCGTATCTGACTCGTCCGTGTCTGACTCGTTCTTATTGTAGTAGATTGAGCAGACTGTCCTTTCTCCAGGGTTATCATCCAAGGAATACAGGGACTCAAGATCTGAAACATCTATTGGTTCAATTTTGTTGATTGCTTCGATCAGTGCTTGAGTCTTCCTTTTTTCTTTGCAATCCTTAGCAAAGTGCCCTTTTTTGTTGCAGACATAGCATCTATCAGTATCTCTTCCTCTATACTCCTTTTTACTAAGGAACTTCCAATTCCTTTGGTCTTTTTTATTCTTCTTGCCAGATGAATAGTATTTACTGAACTTTTTTATAACAGGAGGCTTTTTTGGAGGACGAGAGCAGCTGCATGATGATTCATCTTTGCATTTGATCTTTAAATGCTTTTCATCACAAGCTGATCCAAGACTCTTTCCGGTTTTCTCAAATTCAACCAAAAATTTCTTTTGGTTACACAGCTTAGACAAAGCATTCTTTACGAGTTGGAAGAGTTCTCCCAAGGTGGAATTAGCAACCGTCTTGTTTTTGTTCTCCAATGCTCTGTATGCTTCATTGGCAAGAGATTCCGGGAAGGAGTTTAAAAAGACTTGTTTCAGATTCACATCATCTATGCCATTTAAGCAGTAGAACCTTTCTGACATCCTGTTGTAGTGCTTCTCCAAGTCTTTTAGTTGGAACGAACAACACTTCATTTTTAGAAATTCTTCTCTGGCGCGAATAGTGTGTTGTGTTGGGTCTCCGATGATCTCTAATTGTAAGTCCCAACTCAATAGATGGCACTACCTGAAGACACCTCAATGTCGATGGTGGAGTTACTTTGCAATATATGCACTGAACTGGAGACGACCAGTTGCAGTGTGTATATACCAAGTCTAGATAGATTACTTATATAAATGACAATAAGTAAAGAACAATGCAATAATACAAAAAACTTGTAAGATAACTTGATGAGACAATATGTAGTTTTCAATGTGTAATTTATTTATTGATGTTAAATAAATTACAAGGTTGATGCGGAACCAAGATAATACAAGAATGTAAATATCCTAACAACCTATGAAATACAATTGATCTACACTCGGAATTTTTCAAGACAATCGAAACACTTAAAGTTGTGAAATGTTCCTTTTAGCGATTGAGAGAATATTGCACAAGTTCACCAAGAATATTGCAGGTATGCAAAGTGTGAAGTATTCAACTTATGTGATTTACTTACATATTCTTGTTGTGCAATGACTTGTATTTATAGGCAAAGTTAACATTGGGATGTTAACTTTAGCCGTACAATGTGGTTGAGAGCATTTAAGGAATAGCATTTAATTCCTTAAAAAGCAGTGTAAAGTCGCATGATAAAGCAACTTTAATCAACCACCTTTATGTACCTTTTATTACTTAAATAATAAGATGAGTCTTATTATCCGGGTAAAGGTACATAAAGCATAAAAGTCAATTCCTCGTAATCAGTGTAAAGCTTTGTAAGAGCTTTCCACTGATGGTCTCCAGTTTGTAACTGACTAGAATGTCAACTGGGCTGCGCTGCCATTGTCATTCTCTATCTTCCATTTGTTGTCTTCGACTTCAACTGGAATGATTCTTCAACTTGGTCAGTTCTCAACTGGAGGAAGTCTTCAGTTGCGTTGACTGTACGGTGCAACTGGACTTCAATATATTTCTTGACAAATCATCTAGGTCTCCAGTTTCACTGGACAGTTTCACTGGATCTCCAGGTGCAACTGGAGACTGGCCAGTTTACTAGGTGAACTGGTCCTAACAAATTCCCCCTATTTGTCTAGAAATATAGGCAAGTCTTTTTCAGTCCTTGTATCTGTACAAGTGTGAACTGGAAGGACTTGTTCGATTTAAATCTATCTAAGTTTCCAAGGCATTTTTATAGATCAATAAATGCCTTAGGTTTTTCTTTTAGGTTTGTTAGATTTTAATCTATTATCTACCTTGTGGTTACAAACTGTTAACTTCATTTATACAAGGAAATGAAATTTATACAAGTTACAGAATGTAAATAAAATACAAGTAGATAACTGGAAAAAGAACTTAATGAGATGGCCCTTCGCCAGTTCTTCTTCTCTTGGACACTGAAGAGATAGGTTGTGAGTCTTCAGGGTCAATATTCAGCTTTTGCTCCAGATTTTCTTTGTGCTGAATCTTTCCCCTTAAGAAGTTCACCCATGCTTTCTCAAACCTATTCTTTTGTGCCTTTGCATCCAACACATTCACCATTTCCACCCATTCACTGAACCCATACTGCATTGCACCAGGATTGTCAGTTTTAACCAGTGGCCCTCTGGTATAACTAACTTCAACATGAAAGACTTTGGTGCCTGGCTTGATTGTTACATTAACACCATTGATAGTACCACTATGTCTTCTGGTTGACATGATCTGGGAGTAATAGCTTCTTGCTTCAGATTCATTTGTTATTTTTATACTCCCAGCACCAGCAGCCAGTACAGCGGACTTGATATCTTCATTAGAAACCTCGCCAGTTGGTTCAACAAATGTGCTAAGGTCAGCATCTCTTGACAGTGGTCTTCTTGGTTGTGGAATCCTTCTTGGTGGATTCAATACCTTCTTCACAACCTTCTTAACATTTGCAATTCGTTTAAGAATACCACTGGCCCTATTCTCCTTAGCCTTCTCCACTGAAATGTTCAAGCTTCTGGCATCGAATTCAGCTTCATCCTCAGGATAGTGTCTGTCCAGTTCTACATCCAGCATTTCTTTCAACTGGTCAACTATCCTGGGATCATTCTTAACCCTGGCATACTCCTCCTTAGTGATACCCAAAAGATTGGCATCACTCATATCAAGCAACTGGATCTGTGCAAGATGTGCCCTGGCTTCAACTTGGTTTCTTTGTTTCATCTTCTTTCTTTCTTTAATATCATTGCCAAGTCTAGCCAGTCTTCTGCTATCACTATCTGAAACTGGAGGAAGTATATCAGCATTGCCAGTTTCTAACATTACATCAGTGGCCGGCTGGGCAGATGCATCACCAGCTAAACCTTTTCCCTTATCCAACACATTCCCCCTAACATCTTGCTCACCAGCTTCAGTACTGGTAGCTAAAACCATTTCTCTTCCAACTTGACTTCCAGATGAAGCTCTTCCAGGTGCAACTGGTGGAAGGACTGCACTTCTTTCCCCCTTGGCAGCATCTAGACCTGCCCTAATTCCTTCCCATTCAGAGGGGTGAGATGGCAACCGGTCAAGAGGCTGCCATGATTGCATGTCCTTACACTCCTTGAAAATCCCACACATCATCCTGAAAGACCTCCATAAATGGTTGGTCTCCTTTGACTGGGTCAAAACATTTGCAGTTACTTGTTCTTGACCAGTTTTCAATTCGTTTAAGATCTTGGAGTCTTCATCCAAACCAGAGACAACCTTTTCCTTCACTTCATCATCCTTCTTCTTCAAATTCTTTACTTCAGTTGTCAGTTTATCTAAAGATTGAGCATGTAGAGATACCTGGGTGTTCAAATTCTCAATGCTGCCTCTCAACTGGTTGATCTCACTGGTGAGTGGGGCCAGATCAACCTGAGGAGTGGCCAGCTTGGTGATCTCAGACATCACCCTTCAATCAATTGTGCTTCTCTAGCACCCAGCGTATCCTCTATCTTCTGAAGTCATCAACTGCTGTCCAAGTTCAGTTACATCTAGGCCAGGTTTTTCAATCAGTTCCTTCACCTGCCTTTCAATCTCCCTCAAATCTACTTCAGATGTTCTTACAGTGTTGCCAAGCAGATTGGAGATTGAGGTTGTAACCTTGGACTGAGTAAGGTCAAAGGCTTCTTTCAAAGTACCAGCCAGATTATTGCAGCCAGTGACCAACTCATTTAGCTTTTTAAACACCAAGTCTTCATTTGATGAAAACTTGTTAATCCCCAGATCAACCACTTTGATGTTTGTCAAGTGATCCTTGTGGTATCTGGAGAAGGACTTGGTGTTTTTGTCAAGTGTCTTTTGAATCTCCTCCACCCTGGTAAGAAGGTTTTGGAGATCGGCTTGTAATGAGACAACTTGACTGTCCAGTGACGAAGAAGAAGGTGTCACTGGACCAGCAGCAGTTACTACTGGAGCAACTGGAGGAGGCAAACTTAAAGAAGTCTCCCCAGTTGACATGCCAGCAGTTGAAGAAATAATAGGAGTGGTGGTAGAAGAAAGGACTGAAAATCAATGTGTTGTTCATGCTGAGAATGCTCAGGTGGGGGTGGCATTTCTCGAGCAAATGAGAATTGCCCAGTTGGTGAAGGAGCGGTATAAGTTTGGAAAGATATATCAGTAGGCACATTTTCTTGTGGTGGTGAAAGTGAAATTGATGCGTCTGGAAGCGAGACTGGAGATGAAGGGTTTTGATCTGGTACAGCAGAGTCAAAATTCTCCAGGTCTGTTTCAGTACCTTCAGAATCCGAAGATTCTATAAGGATTTCCTCGTCATTAACATTCATGTCCAGATCCATGAATGTAACTGAGGGCTGACCAGAAGGGTCAGTCTCCAGATGACCTTCCCAGTTTCCTGGATGGGTGCATCTGTTGGTGGATCAGATACCGAAGTATCTTCACCAGGGATAGATGTAATTGGAGTTGCTTCAGTTATGGTTGCTCTATCCTCAACCACAACATTAGACAAACTGGAGGGTCCTTCATTATTTTGAGGCCCGCCCAGTTGCCTTTCTGACTCACCTTCAATAGGTGCATCAGTTGAAGCGAATGCCAGTTGCATTCGTTCTGGAATTTCGACCTCTCCAGCTTCAGATACCAGAAAGTCTAAATTCCTTAACATATCTGGAGCAGTGTACGGTGAATCTGTACTTAAATATGCTTCTCTGCCCAGAATATGTTTAAAACAGAGAGAGAGGAACCTTGAAAAAGGGATACACACACCCCTGGTGCCCTTCAGCTTTTGAACTAGGCTTCTAAACAGAATATCTGCAAAGTCCACTCTCAATCCATTCCACAAGCAGTAAGCCATTTCTGCTTGTGAGGAGTTAATCTGGTCAAGACCACCAGAACTCCCACCCATACTCTCCACCAGGTGGATGAAAAAATACCTCCATGAAGGTGTAAGACCCTTCATGGTCATCGCACCCTTTGTCTTCAAAACCCCATTGTCCAAACACTCCTTATGTCCCATTTCTAGGAGTACTTGACGAAAATTTATATTAGGGGGCAAGACAACTGGAGATTCACCCTCTCTCCAGTAATTGAGGTGTAAGGCATCCCTCAATACGTCAGTGGACAAGGTACACTGGATTGTTCCATCCTTTAATGTGAAACTGATGGAGGAACAATCAGAAGAAAGACTGGCAGTGTACCAAAACTCACACAAGTAGTTGTGAAACAACTTGCGTGGGTTTAGAGAGAATGAGGGTCCTATTGGAGAATCCTTCAAAAATTTCTGGATTCTACCAATAAGGGTATTGGACCCTTGAGATCCTCGTAAGCTTGCCATCGGATTATTAGGATTTAGTTTGATGACTGAAGCATTACTAGGAGCACCAGATGCCGGTTTGACATCTGGTGAAGGAGCATATGGAACAGTCAAGAGATTTACATCTCTTGAACGGGATGATCTAGGTGCCATAGAAAAATGAAAATGAAATTTGGGATTTAGGGTTCTTGATTTGTGAAGCAGAGAGAAAAATGAAGCAATTTTGATGATTGGGAAGTAAATGAAAGAATGTAAGAGAAAGAAGTAAATGAGTTCGGAGTAAATAAGGGTATTTAATGGATTCAAGATCCCAATGAAATACCAAAGATTATATTTTATTAAACAAAATCCTTTTTGTAGATATTTTCACAAATTGAGTTTGAATTTTGAAATAAAATAATAATTTGCCATGTCAACATTAAATGCTACCATGTCAACATTAAATGCTACGACGGCTTATCTTACCCACGCGCCCACTCACTTTTTATTTTCCCAATACAAACAGTTGTCAAGTACTAAAATAGCTTTAAACACGTCAGATCACAATACCAAGTGGTTTAAAACACTCGAGTACCATCACGTGTCACAAATATTGACCAAGTATTTCTAACGTTATAAAAACAAGACAAGACTGAACCTGGTCACTGGAGGATCAGTCCAGTGCAAGTTTCCAACTGAAGAGTTCTCCAGTTGCCATTTTCAAACAAAAACGAATTTTAGTCAGAAAATTATTTTGAGTCTTTCCCCCTAAAATGATGATCCAGAAATCAATTAGTGCCAAGATAGTATCACAAAGGCGTTCGATAGCCTGGCGAGCAAAGATTATCTGGACCTCCTCAACTGGAGAACTTCATCAGTGTCACTGACGCGTTCAATAACAAAGAAATCTCCAGATTTAAGGATTTAACATTCCCAGTTCGCTGATGAGATGTTTAAAGGTTTTCTCATCGAGAGGTTTTGTAAAAACATCAGCTAACTGTTTGTCAGTGGGGATGAAATGAATTTCAATGTCTCCTTTCATAACATGATCACGAATAAAATGATACCTGATGTCAATATGCTTTGTTTTGGAGTGCATCACTGGGTTGTGAGATATAGCAATTGCACTGGTGTTGTCACAAAAGATTGGGGTCCTTGTATACTTTTGACCATAATCTAGTAACTGGTTCTTGATCCAGAGAATCTGGGCACAGTAACTGGCCGCAGAAATGTACTCTGCCTCAGCAGTGGACATAGAGACTGAAGTCTGCTTCTTGCTGGTCCAACTTACCAGTTTTCCTCCAAGGAAATGACAACCACCAGTTGTTGATTTTCTATCTATCTTACAACCTGCATGATCAGAATCTGAATAACCCATTAGATCTAATCCTGAGCCTTTGGGGTACCAAAGACCAAGATTAGGACACCCTTTCAGGTATCTAAAGATACGCTTTACAACGTGCAAATGTGATTCTTTAGGGTTAGCCTGAAACCTGGCACATAAACATGTTGCAAACATTATATCTGGTCGACTGGCAGTTAAGTACATCAGTGAACCAACCATACCACGATAGTCAGTTATGTTAACTGGTTTGCCAGTTGGGTCAGAGTCCAAATTTAATGGTGCTGCAATAGGTGTGTTTTTCGATGGGATTGAATCATATTTGTATTTTCTTAACAAATCTCTGACATATTTCCTTGGTTTATGAAAATTCCATTTTCAGTTTGTTTAATCTGAAGACCTAAGAAAAATGTTAATTCACCCATTAAACTCATCTCATACTCAGATGACATGATTTTAGAAAACTTTTTACACATTGCATCATCAGTGAACCAACCATACCACGATAGTCAGTTATGTTAACTGGTTTGCCAGTTGGGTCAGAGTCCAAATTTAATGGTGCTGCAATAGGTGTGTTTTTCGATGGGATTGAATCATATTTGTATTTTCTTAACAAATCTCTGACATATTTCCTTGGTTTATGAAAATTCCATTTTCAGTTTGTTTAATCTGAAGACCTAAGAAAAATGTTAATTCACCCATTAAACTCATCTCATACTCAGATGACATGATTTTAGAAAACTTTTTACACATTGCATCATCAGTTGAACCAAATATAATGTCATCAACATAAATTTGTACCAATAAGATATTACCTCTTTCTTTCAAGATAAACAAGGTATTATCTATTGCACCTCTTTGAAAGCCATTTTTAAGAAGATGTTTAGTTAAAGTATCATACCAGGCTCTTGGGGCTTGTCTTAGACCATACAATGCTTTGTTCAGTCTATAAACCCAATGAGGATGCTTCTCATCGATGAAACCTGGCACATAAACATGTTGCAAACATTATATCTGGTCGACTGGCAGTTAAGTACATCAGTGAACCAACCATACCACGATAGTCAGTTATGTTAACTGGTTTGCCAGTTGGGTCAGAGTCCAAATTTAATGGTGCTGCAATAGGTGTGTTTTTCGATGGGATTGAATCATATTTGTATTTTCTTAACAAATCTCTGACATATTTCCTTGGTTTATGAAAATTCCATTTTCAGTTTGTTTAATCTGAAGACCTAAGAAAAATGTTAATTCACCCATTAAACTCATCTCATACTCAGATGACATGATTTTAGAAAACTTTTTACACATTGCATCATCAGTTGAACCAAATATAATGTCATCAACATAAATTTGTACCAATAAGATATTACCTCTTTCTTTCAAGATAAACAAGGTATTATCTATTGCACCTCTTTGAAAGCCATTTTTAAGAAGATGTTTAGTTAAGTATCATACCAGGCTCTTGGGGCTTGTCTTAGACCATACAATGCTTTGTTCAGTCTATAAACCCAATGAGGATGCTTCTCATCGATGAAACCTGGAGTCTGCTTAACATAAACTTCTTCTTCCAATGTTCCATTAAGGAACGCACTTTTGACATCCATCTGGAAGACCTTGAACTGCAGATGGGCTGCATAAGCCAGAAATATTCTGATGGCTTCAAGTCTTGCAACTGGAGCAAAAGTTTCATCAAAGTCAACGCCTTCTGCTTGACAATAACCCTGGGCAACTAATCTGGCCTTGTTTCTTACAACATGGCCATCTTCATCCATCTTGTTTCGGTAGACCCATCTTGTACCAATGGGTTCTTTCTTTAACCCTGGTGGACAAGGAACAAGCTCCCAAACATTGTTCCTTTCAAACTGGACGAGCTCTTCTTGCATAGCTTCCACCCAGCTTGGGTCTGCCATAGCCTCGTCAATCTTCTTTGGTTCAATTAGTGATAAGAAGGTGACGTTTAAGCATTGCTCACTGGTGGCTCTTCTAGTCTGAACCCCACTATATGGATCTCCCACAATCTGTTCAATTGGATGTGCTCGAGTCCATCTAGTGTAATGACTAGGCTGGTGAACTACAATATCAGTGCAAGTCACCTGGCGATCTTCTTTAGTTGCAAAAGCTTCTGGAGAAGGATCAGTCCAAACTACTTCTATATCCTCATCAGAGTCAATGAGGTCACGATTTGCATCATGAAATTCTTCATTCAAAGGCATTTCTTGAAGAACTGGAGAAGTTGGAGTTTGAACTGGTGCTGATATTGGAGTGGCACGTACATCAGATCCAATCACCAATTCTTGTGGTAAGTTGAAATTGATGGAGGGATAGAATGATGTGTCACTGGTGGCTCTTCTAGTCTGAACCCCACTATATGGATCTCCCACAATCTGTTCAATTGGATGTGCTCGAGTCCATCTAGTGTAATGACTAGGCTGGTGAACTACAATATCAGTGCAAGTCACCTGGCGATCTTCTTTAGTTGCAAAAGCTTCTGGAGAAGGATCAGTCCAAACTACTTCTATATCCTCATCAGAGTCAATGAGGTCACGATTTGCATCATGAAATTCTTCATTCAAAGGCATTTCTTGAAGAACTGGAGAAGTTGGAGTTTGAACTGGTGCTGATATTGGAGTGGCACGTACATCAGATCCAATCACCAATTCTTGTGGTAAGTTGAAATTGATGGAGGGATAGAATGATGTGTCACTGGTGGTGTTCTTCTTCTTAACTGGTTCCAATTTGTTGTAACTGGAAACATCTTTTGGTGAAACAACTGACGGATGAACTTGGTCAGTTTCACCAAAATTGATTGGAACGACTGGAGTAATATCAAGGCTTGGTCTCTTGTTGATTGCTTCAGTTGATTCATCGAATGTGACATGAATTGTCTCATGAACCTTTTGGAGTCTATAATTATAAACTCTAAAGGCCTTTCGAATATCTGAATAACCTAAAAATACCCCTTCATCAGCTTTTGCATCAAACTTTCCAAGCTGACTGGAATCGTTTAAGATATAAACTGGACAACCAAATACATGAAAGTATCCAATATTTGGTTTACGATTCCTGAGTACTTCATAGGCAGTCTTCTTATGTCTCTTGATGTAGACTGACCGGTTTTGAGTGTGACAAGCAGTTGCAACTGCCTCAGCCCAAAAACTGGTGGGAAGACCAGATTCAGATAGCATACTTCTGGCTGCTTCTATCAGTGTGCGATTCTTTCTTTCCACAACTCCATTCTGCTCTGGAGAGTGTGCTGATGAGAAGTTTTGAGAGATGCCAGTGTCATTGCAAAATGTTTCAAGTACCTTATTTTGGAATTCAGTACCATTATCACTTCGCAACTGACAAACTTTTCGAGTATACTTGAGCTCAATTCTTTTGATGAGAGAGATGATTTCAGCAGGTGCATCACTTTTGGATCTGATGAATATCACCCAGCAGTATCTGGTGAATTCATCAACCACAACTAGAGTGTACTTCTTTCCAGCTCTAGTTTGAACATTCACTGGACCAAAGAGATCCATATGTAGCATGTGAAGAGGTTCAGTGATGCTAAAGTTTTGCCTAGTTTTGAAACTGGCCCTTTTCTGCTTGCCCATCTCACACCCTGGACATGGCTTTTCTTTATTAAAGAAATCTGAGGTATCCCATCAACCAGTTGTTTGCGAGACAACTTGTTGATATTCTTAAAATTAAGATGGGATAGTCTTTTATGCCATAGCCAGTTGGTGTCCTCATCAGCCTTGGTATAGAAACATTGCTCTTTTGGAGCTGGTTCCATATCCATGATGTACACATTTCCTTTTCTTGGTGCAATCATCACCACTTTCCAATCCTTGTTAAATATGGTGCCTTGAGCAATATCGAACAAAACTCTGAAGCCATCATCACAAAGTTGGCTGACACTGATCAGGTTGTATTTCAAACCATTCACAAATGCAACTCTTTTGAATTCGACTTGTCCATTATTGAGCACACCATATCCTTCAGTCTTTCCAGATTGATCATTACCAAACGTCACTGTCGGTCCATCTTGGACAGTGAACTCTTCCAGCAGGGGCTTACATCCGGTCATAGTCCGGCCAGCAGCGCTGTCCAGATACCAGATATTCTTCTTTCGATCTCCCTGCACACCCACAAAAATCATTAGTTATTTTTGTGAACCCATCTTTTCTTGATGGGTTCACTGGACTTCTCTACAGAAGTCACAGTAGATTGTTGAGGAGTTGAACTGGAGGCTGCATCTGGAGCTTTTTCACCAGCTCCAGGTGCAGGAGTAAAAACGATTGGTACTAGATACTTACTCCCCTTGTTTTTACCAGATTTAGTTCCAGATGGAACATTCTTTTGATTAGGTTTTGAAGGGAGTGGTTTAATATTTTGTTTGAAAACTGGAGGTAATGAGCCTCCTTCCAGATTTTTAATCCGGGCAGTACAGATTAACCAAAATATTATTTTCTTCAGGCAGCTGAACCTTGGACCTTGGTTCAACTGGAGCTTTAGTCTGTCGGGTCTTGGGCACCTTAGACTTTTGAGGTAAAGGCTTGTTACCAGTGGCCTTTTTGATTGGAGCTTTAGCCTGTTTGGCTCCAGTTTTAACCTCAATGGGGGTGGTCTCAATGGGTTCAGTTTCAACAGCTTCAGGTTGATCATAAGGTGTTTCAACCCTGAAGAGAGCTGGAGGCAATGCATGAAGATCTGGTATGAGAGCTGCTATCTCCAGATCTCCAGATTTCCATGCATTCTTCTGGGCATCGATAGTTCTAAAAAATGCATCATAGTTCTTACCAGATGCTTTTACCCATGACTTGATAATCTTTTGTTCTTTTTCAAGATCAGAAAATAGTTTTTGATTATCAAGTTCCAAAGCCTCAATCTTTAAAACTGACTCCTTGAGAGCCAACTGGACACTTTGTAAATCATTCAGTTGTGGTTTAACGTTGTTTAGTTCAATTAAGATAGTGTCAAGATATCTTTCACTATCAGCTCTAACAGTTTCCACAAAAGCTAAATCACCACTTAATGATTCAGCCAGGTCCAGTTTCAGTTCTGGGTCAACTTGGTGGTCATAATCACATACCTTTTTCAAGATGATGTCCACCCATCTTCCAGTGATGACATCTTCTTTTGCCACGTGCTGCTGTTGATCTTCCAAGGCCATGAAACACATGTCCCTTTCCTCTTCTTCATCAGCTGATGAGTCATCAGAGTACTCCCATTTTCCCTCAGTTTGTGCCATTAAGCACTGATCCTTTTCCTTTTCCATGGACAGGAGGGCAATCTGGGCCTTAAGCTTCTTGTATTTAGCTTTGTAGCTATCATCAGGCCGATTGAAATTAGGGACAGGGGGCTAGTTTGGTTGTTCAACTGACTAGATCTGCATTCCTTCATAAAGTGACCTTTCTTACCACATTTATAGCAGGTAAGATTGGTTTTATCCAGAGAGCTGGAGCTGGAAGCATTGTTTGAGCCATTAAATCTTTTAGATTTATGCTTAAACCTGTTAAAGGTTTTAGCAATCATGGCTACCAGATCATCATCGTCAGTTTCATTACAACCATCACTGTTTTCAGTGGTCAGGCCAGAGTTCAAGAAACTGTTTAACATCTCCTTCATTGAGTGTGCCTGGACACTCTCTGCAGACATTAAAGCAGCACAAGGTCGCTCAGGTGCACTAGCAACCTTGGAACTCTGGGCATGGTTCATGGCATCTTGCTCAGCCACCAGTCTTGCAGCATTATTGTCTTCAGTCAATGCAAGAGTATGGCTGTGCAAGGTTTTACCTTGTCTCAAGACAAGAACCATGTTTTCCCATTTGGAAGGAAGAATATCACAAAACTTCTCAAGAAGAATATCCTTATCCTTCTCTACACCCAAGCCTCTCAACTGATTAATGAGGCTAGAAAATATGGTGTATGTACCAGTTAGACTTTCATTGGGCAAGGCAAAGAAGGATTCATACTTCTTGTTCAAGGCAACTTTTCTGGTGACAATAGTGTCATCACCTCCTTCAAACTAAATAACTAATTCATCCCACATTGACTTTGCACTGGGGAACAACACAAGTGTTGGAATTAGATCTTCAGGAACAGCACCAAGGATCATGTTCTTGAGTCTGGTGTCCAGATCAACAAGTCTACGATCCTCATCAGACCAATGGTCTTCGGGCTTTTCTCTTGAACCTCTTCTTCCAGTTGGATCTAGAAGAGGACTTAGCCCAAGAGACATGGGTATATATGGTCCATCCTTAAGGATTTTCAACATATACCTTTCAATCCCACCAAAATGCAAAAGCATTCTAGCCTTCCATGTACCAAAAGTTTCACTGTTTCCATCGAATTTGGGAACAGGAGTGTTAGAGTAATGTACATGGACGTGGTTTGGGGTAGTAGGAGGAGGAGGGTTAGTATTAACATTTTGAAAAGGTTGGGCATTAGTATTCAAAGGGATTTCACCTTGACCAGAACCATCTCCACCTTCAGTAGTGTTCATCTTAGCAGATCTAGGCAAGTTTATTAGCCTTCTGCTCTAATACCACTTGTAAGTCCCAACTCAATAGATGGCACTACCTGAAGACACCTCTATGTCGATGGTGGAGTTACTTTGCAATATATGCACTGAACTGGAGACGACCAGTTGCAGTGTGTATATACCAAGTTCTAGATAGAATACTTATATAAATGACAATAAGTAAAGAACAATGCAATAATACAAAATACTTGTAAGATAACTTGATGAGACAATATGTAGTTTTCAATGTGTAATTTATTTATTGATGTTAAATAAATTACAAGGTTGATGCGGAACCAAGATAATACAAGAATGTAAATATCTAACAACCTATGAAATACAATTGATCTACACTCGGAATTTCTCAAGACAATCGAAACACTTAAAGTTGTGAAATATCCTTTTAGCGATTGAGAGAATATTGCACAAGTTCACCAAGAATATTGCAGGTATGCAAAGTGTGAAGTATTCAACTTATGTGATTTACTTACATATTCTTGTTGTGCAATGACTTGTATTTATAGGCAAAGTTAACATTGGGATGTTAACTTTAGCCATACAAATGTGGTTGAGAGCATTTAAGGAATAGCATTTAATTCCTTAAAAAGCAGTGTAAAGTCACATGATAAAGCAACTTTAATCAACCACCTTTATGTACCTTTTATTACTTAAATAATAAGATGAGTCTTATTATCCGGGTAAAGGTACATAAAGCATAAAAGTCAATTCCTCGTAATCAGTGTAAAGCTTTGTAAGAGCTTTCCACTGATGGTCTCCAGTTTGTAACTGACTAGAATGTCAACTGGGCTTCGCAGCCATTGCCATTCTCTATCTTCCATTTGTTGTCTTCGACTTCAACTGGAATGATTCTTCAACTTGGTCAGTTCTCAACTGGAGGAAGTCTTTAGTTGCGTTGACTGTACGGTGCAACTGGACTTCAATATATTTCTCGACAAATCATCTAGGTCTCCAGTTTCACTGGACAGTTTCACTGGGTCTCCAGGTGCAACTGGAGACTGGCCAGTTTACCAGGTGAACTGGTCCTAACACTAATATTATAAAGTTCATGAAAACTTCTGCTGATTGTGCAGAAAGTAGCTGATGAGCTCTGTAATCACCAAGACTCATATACCAGTCTCTGAGCCTGCCTTGGCATCTGGTTAGGAATCTTTTGATGACTATGTCGATGTTGTAATACTGGAGCTCAGCTGTACACCAAGTCAACATTTCAATACTTCTTTCTCTCCATTTTGATGGCGGGATGTCATCAAAAGTGAACTGTATTTTTGAGTCGTTGCTTGGGTGCCTGTGTATGTTTTCAGTGTTTTCATTTTGAGCTGTTCCAGACATAGCGTCATCAACCTCAGAGTAAAACGCGTTCTTCTCTGTGGCTTCTTCTGGTTCTGCCATGAACAAATGTTCAAAAGCAGTTGTTGGCGGTAAGTCTTCATAAGAGCCATTATCAGAGCAGGAATCTGTATCATCATCAGTTTCTGGAATAATGACAGGAGCCACTGTTTTAAGTGGTTTTTGGTTTTCCTGGCATAAGTTATACAGAAAAGATGAGATGGGGTTTTCTTCTTTCTTAGGTAGAGATATTGGGGCTTTGGAAGAGGCTATCATCATGCTGTCATCAGGTTGGGGTTGATCATTTGGTAATGGAGAATTCTGTTCAGGTGGTTGGGGTTGATCATTTGGTAATGGAGAATTCTGTTCAGGTGGTTGGGGTTGATCATTTGGTAATGGAGAATTCTGTTCAGGTGGTTGGGGTTGATCATTTGGTAATGGAGAATTCTGTTCAGGTGGCCACCATGATATTGGTTGTGGGCTTAAGATCCCTCCTCCGAAAGGAGTAGCTGTTAATTCCCATGGATTTTCTTCCATCCTCACAATTTGTCTCTCTAAATCTCAAA
>CM067170.1:132956999-132968823 GCA_034093135.1 Erigeron breviscapus | reverse complement strand
TAATTATGATCACGAATGAAGTGATACCTGAGATCAATGTGCTTCGTCTTGGAGTGCATGACTGGATTGTTCGAGATAGTAATGGCACTGGTATTATCACAAAAGATTGGGGTCTTTGAATACTTAATACCATAATCAAGCAACTGGTTCTTCATCCAGAGTATCTGAGCACACAACTGGCTGCAGATACGTATTCAGCTTCAGCAGTGGACAATGAAACTGAAGTTTGCTTCTTACTGGTCCAGCTGACCAGTTTGCCACCAAGGAAATGACATCCACCAGTTAGTGGATTTCCTGTCTATCTTACAACCTGCATGATCTGAATCTGAATAACCCATTAAGATCCATGCCTGAGCCTTTGGGATACCAAAGACCCAAACTGGGGACACCCTTAAGGTACTTCAGTATGCGCTTTATAGCAAGCATATGAGATTCCTTTGGATTAGACTGATATCTGGCACATAAACATGTTGAAAACATAATATCTGGTCTACTGGCAGTTAAATACATCAGTGAACCAACCATACCTCTGTAAACAGTGGTGTTCACTGGTTTACCATCTGGATCGGAGTCCAGTGTCAGTGGTGCAGAAATTGGAGTTGGTTTAGATGGTGAAGAGTTCATATCATATTTCTTTAAAAGATCTCTAACATATTTTTCTTGATTAATAAAAATGCCATCTCTGGTCTGTTTAATCTGGAGTCCTAGAAAAAATGTTAATTCACCATCAAACTCATTTCATATTCAGTTGACATTATTTTTGAAAATTTCTTGCACATGTTTTCATCAGTAGACCCAAAAATAATATCATCAACATAAATTTGTACCATTAACAGATTACCTTTTTCATGAAGAATAAATAAGGTATTGTCAATTGCACCTCTTTTGAAACCATTTTTCAATAAATGTTTAGTCAGAGTGTCATACCAGGCACGTGGGGCTTGTCTGAGGCCATAAGCGCTTTGTCCAGACGATATACCCAATGTGGATGCTTTGCATCAACGAAACCTGGTGGTTGTCTGACATAAACTTCTTCTTTAAGCTTTCCATTCAAGAAAGCACTCTTTACATCCATCTGGTAGACCTTGAACTGATGATAAGCAGCGAATGCTAAGAATATTCTGATCGCTTCAAGTCTAGCCACTGGAGCAAATGATTCATCAAAATCGACATCTGACTGGCAGTAGCCTTGTGCTACCAAGTCTGGCCTTGTTTCTGATTACGTGGCCACCTTCATCTACCTTGTTCCTGAAGACCCATCTTGTTCCAATTGGTTCTTTCTTTCCAACTGGGAAAGGAACCAGATAGCAGACCTTGTTCCTTTCAAACTGGTGAAGCTCTTCTTGCATAGCAGTCACCCAGCTTGGATCTTCCATAGCCTCGTCAATCTTCTTTGGTTCATTCAGTGATAAGAAACTGACATATAAGCATTGATCATTGGAGGCTCTTCTGGTCTGAACTCCTCTACTGGAGTCACATATGATCTGATCAATAGGATGAGCTTTTGTCCATCTGGAGTACTGACCAAGGATTGTTACTGACAACAATATCAGTGCAAGAATTCAGTTGAGTCTCCTCTGGAGTTGCTTCTGGAGGAGGATCTTGCCATACTACTTCAGCATCTTCATCTGATTCATTTAAATCACGATTTGCATCATGAAATTCCTCATTTGAAGGTATTTCTTGAAGTACTGGTTCAGTATAGAATTCTTCATATGAAGACATTTCTGGTATATTTTCAACTGATACTGATACTGGGGGAGTAGTACGAACATCTGATCCAATATTAATTTCAGAGGGTAGTTTGAAAATAATAGAAGGATAGAATGGAGTACCACTGGAGCGTTTCTTTTTCTGAACAGGTTCCAGATCAGGATGACTGGAAACTGTGTCTTCTGAATCTTCTTTATATGTTAGAAATCCAAAAATGGTGTTAAAATGTAATTATTTTAATAATGGAAGGAGTATTAGTGAAAGTTAGTCAAGTGTATAAATACTCCTCTCCATACCCAAAATTGTAAGCTTTTCCCATTTTCCATAATTAATTCCAATAATTCAACATTAATTCTCTCTCATCTTCATCCCTGACCTCCATACACACACAAACACCTTTTCACACACTAACTCCATTTTTGCACAAATCAAGCTTAAATTTCTACTTAACAATTGGTATCAGAGCAAAATCAGTTAATCTGAACGATCCATAGCTCGATTTGTTGCAATTTTCATTCAATTTTCAAATTTTTATTCAAAACCGTTTTTCACTGTTCTTCAATTTTTCACCTCTCAAATCACATAAAATCACACTTATTTGTTCATCAATAGATTCGTGATAGTTGTAAACATAATCCTGTCAAGTTTCAAGTTCAATTCGATCTAAATCTCGAGTTTGAATTTTTGGATTTTGGCGCGATTTTTGGGTTTTGAATCTGCTATGTTTTGTGTTGAATTTTGTTAATCGGTGTGTTGCTAAGGTGAAAACAAACAGTTTGCAAGTGAATTCGTGATCTAACTCCGAGTAAATCGAAAGTTATTGAAGCTTTGCCATGTCGTTAATGGAGAAAACTGCTGCTGTTCATGTTCATGATGGAGAAGATGACTTCAGGACGATCTTGTTCCTGATTTTGTATTGATACGATCTCCAGTAGTATTTTTGATCTAGAACGATCTTCTCAAGATCATCTCAGGCTTGAAAAACCAATTTCCCATACTTTGTGCTTAGTGGCTTGTAGGACGATCTCCTCAAGATCGTCTTGACAAGTGGTTGTGTTGTGAAGAGTTTGATTATGGCTAACTAATCCAGAAGGATTGGTTTGGTCAATTCAAATTCTTGGAAAGAAAGACAAGACGATCTTCACCAAGATCGTCTCATCATTCTGAAGCTAAGACGATCTTCTTCAAGATCGTCCCATTTCTTTTTGAACATAAGACGATCTTCTTCAAGATCGTCCCATTTCTTTTAAACCTAAGACGATCTTCATCCAAGATCGTTCCAGTTCTTTGAATCATTTCATTCCAAAACATATTAGCTCAAGATCGTTTCATTTCAAGACCGTTTCATTTCAAGATCGTTTCATTTTTCATACTTAACCAAATTTCACAAAAATCACCTAGGACGATCTTACCTAAAACGATCTCACCCAGGACGATCTTCTCAAGATCGTTTCATTTTCTGCTTCTCAAGATCGTTTCATTTTCTGCTTCACAAGATCGTTCTAATTCCAATTCCAATATAAAAAAATAAAAAAAAAAAAAAGTCTTTTGGCGGGAAAAATAATTTTTGCCCAGGGTCTTAAAAAGGGATAATTCATGAAGATTTAAAATTTGATAGCATTAAAAAAATTTTAGGCCAATTTTCATCCGTTATCGACGCGGTTTTGGCGAAAATTTTTAGAAATTATCAAATTTTTCCTATGATCATGATATCCAAAGTTTACATGAAATTCTAAGTTTCGTGAGAACATATTTCGGCGAAAAAATTTGGAGGGAAACCTGAAGTACAAAATCTCCAAATTTCAATTTTAATTCTTTCACTTCAATTTCAATCACAATTACCTTTTCATTTCATTTCACCCTTTGCTAAACAAAATGTCAAGTCCAAGTATCTCAAATTCAGTCAAAAATGATTTCGTCTTCAATTTGTGGTTAACTTCCTCACCCAAGACACCTACTTCATCTGAAGAGAAACTTCATAAGGTGGACTGTGCTCATGTTGTATGACTACTCATTTGCGATCTGAAACAACTCCTTGTCAAGTGATGAAGATATTGATTCATTCGATTGCCACTGAAAATGTCAAGTTTCAAGAGGAAGTAGTCACGTTACAAACTGAGAATGTCAAACTGAAAGAACAAATGATCTACTATCGAGCTGGAAATGTGAGACTTACAAATAAGATGAAAGAACTTCAAGTTGAATTTGGAGACCTTGCAGTTTGGAATGAAATTGACAAACAAACTTTGAAGAAGAATGATGAGTTGATGTCACAAATGAAAGCTGCGATAAAAGAACTTCAAACAGAATTGAAAACTTCCAACAAGAAGCTGAATGATAGTATCTTGGAAAGCAAATCAAGAGAACTTATTTGCAAGAAAAGATTTCAAGTTTTCAATCTCAGTCAAAAAATGAGACATCTATATTCTTAACCATGGAGAGCAAGTTTATTGATGAGATGAACAAAGTTGAGAAAGAGAGACAAGATGTTTGCAACAAAATCAAGACTCTTGAAGAGAATTGTTTGCAATATCAATCAAATGAAACATCTCTACGAAAGAGAATCTCTGAACTTGAGATGGAATTGCAAACACAATCAACATCTTGTGACACTCAAAGTGATGATGGCTCAGTTTATCATGATGCAAGTCCAATATTTCCAACTGAACTTGATGCTCAAAAGAAAGTTTGCACTGAGTCCATCCCAAAGAGCTCAAAGATCAAAGTTTCATCTCCTGCTAAACATAAAGCTTCTCAATTTACTAACTATGCCTTATTCAAGGATAGAAAGTATTCGTCGAAGCCTACTATAGATGGAACACAGACTCTCATTCCATTCTTGTCATTTGAAGACAATACCAAGTTCATCTCTCAAGCAAAAGCTCAGTTGACCAAGATCAAATGGAAACCTGTCTACAAACTAAAGTCAACTGAGTCAAAGACAATCAAATACTCACTTTGGCAACTCTATGAACTTGCACCAAAACCAATTACCGTGCAAGAAGTGAATGTCTTTGCATCTCCACTGCGTCCACAAAAACTCAACTTTTCAACAACCTCGAGTTTTCCTACCATGGACTGCAGATTCTATTCGTCGAATCGATGACACGTACATTTGGAATGTCAAGACAAAAACCGTTGGGCCTACACAAAAATGGGTCCCAAAGGTTGTTTGTAAGTAATTCGATGAAATGGCTTATACACATGTCAGTGTATAACCCGGGCTAAAGATGTTGTTTATTGGACTACTACTTCATAATGGTTGATTCCCCAGTTTCGACTTCAAAGAGACATGATGAACATGTTGCCACACATTCATCATGAGGGGAAGAAAGAGGAAAATGAAATTGAACAATGTGTGTGCTTTCTTGAATTTTGATGGGGAGAAAGAAGAATTTATCAGTTGAGGGGAAGAAAGATAAATTGTTGACTAAAGTGATCCCCAAAATTTTTCTTTGAAGATAGTTATCGCCAACGTGGTGGGTACGCCGCAGGTACACCCTATACATAAGCGTTGGTGGTACGCAAATATGATTGTTTGATCGAGGGGAAGTTTGTGATGAAAAAGATGTTTGTCCAAATGCTTCAAGAGAAAGATTCATTAATTAAGGGGAAGTGTGACAAAGTTAAGATTGTCAAGAAGAGGCTATCATGTTCAAATCTAAAGAGCCAAGATCAAGTTTCCACAATGCTCAAACTCTGAGAAGTTCAAGACTTAAAGATACATCTTTAAGGTAAGTGTGAAGATTAAAGACATAAAGACAAGTTTGATGGAAGATCTTGAAGACAATGAGAAAGCTTCGAAGAACTTCATCAACAAATTCGTATTTATAGATGATATCGTGCATGAATTACATTTCAACACCAAGGGGAAGAATGTTAGAAATCCAAAAATGGTGTTAAAATGTAATTATTTTAATAATGGAAGGAGTATTAGTGAAAGTTAGTCAAGTGTATAAATACTCCTTTCCATACCCAAAATTGTAAGCTTTTTCACATTTTCCATAATTAATTCCAATAATTCAACATTAATTCTCTCTCATCTTCATCCCTGACCTCCATACACACACAAACACCTTTTCACACACTAACTCCATTTTTGCACAAATCAAGCTTAAATTTCTACTTAACATTATTGTAGTTGATAGGATCAGATTCACAGAAGACAATTGGAGTTACTGGGGGAGTGTCAAGGGCTGGCTTCTTGTTGATTGCAGCATTTGATTCATCAAATGTGACTTGAATTGACTCATGGACCTTCTCCAGTCTCTTGTTGTAGACTCTGAAGGCCTTGCGAATGACTGAATAGCCTAAGAAATACCCTTCATCAGCTTTGGCATCAAATTTGCCTAACTGACTGGAGTCGTTCAGGATGTAAACTGGACATCCAAAAACGTGAAAATAACCAATATTTGGTTTTCTATTTCTTAAGACTTCGTAGGCTGTCTTTTTGTGTCGCTTCACATACACTGACCGGTTCTGGGTATGGCAAGCAGTAGCAATTGCTTCAGCCCAGAAACTGGTAGACAGACCAGATTCAGCAAGCATACTCCTGGCAGCTTCTATCAGCGTTCGATTCTTCCTTTCCACCACTCCATTCTGTTCTGGAGAGCGGGCTGATGAAAATTCTGGGAGATGCCAGTGTCAGTATAGAATGACTCCAGAGTTGCATTCTGGAATTCTGTTCCATTGTCACTTCTTAACTGACACACTTTTCGACTGTACTTGAGCTCAATTTGCTTGATAAGACTGATGATTTCAGCAGCAGCGTCATTCTTAGACCTGAGAAAGATAACCCAACAATATCTGGAAAATTCATCTACTATAACCAGGGTGTATCTTTTACCAGCACGAGTCTGAACATTCACTGGACCAAAGAGGTCCATATGAAGCATATGAAGAGGTTCAGATATGCTGAAATTCTGTCTGGATCTTGAAACTGGTACGTTTTTGCTTACCCATCTCACATCCTGGACATGGCCTTTCCTTTTTGAAGGAAACTGAAGGTATCCCATCTGCAAGTTGTTTTCTGGACAACTTATTAATCTTCTTGAAATTTAAATGGGATAACCTTTTGTGCCATAACCAGTTTGTGTCTTCATCAGCTTGAGTATAGAAACACTGCTCTGAAGGAGAGCTTTCCATATCCATCACGTACACATTTCCTTTTCTGGGAGCAATCAACACTACCTTCCAGTCCTTGTTGAATACGATACCCTGAGCAATATTGAATAGAACTTGATAGCCATCATCACACAGTTGGCTTACACTGATCAGGTTATATTTCAAACCATTCACAAATACAACACGTCTGAACTTGACTTGTCCATTGTTCAGAACACCGTATCCCTCAGTCTTTCCACAACCATCATTTCCAAAAGTAATGAAGGGTCCATCAGAAATGGTGAACTCCTCCAGCAGGGTCTTACATCCGGTCATCGTCCTGCCAGCTGCACTGTCAAGATACCATATATATTTCTTACGATCGCCCTGCACATCCACCAGATATTATCAGTTAGATTTGGGAACCCATCGACGGATGGGTTCACTGGACCCTCCCTTATAGGTCCTGGGGCAATCTGGTTTAGTTCACTTTCTTCAACAGTGGTCTTAGTTGAAACGACCACTGGGGTTGATAGTTTTGAAACCTTTTTCTTTTTCTCAACTGGAGAAATAGATTTATCTTTCTTTGCAAAAGGTTTTGTATTTTGTCTAGGGCCAGATGAAGTACCCTCAATAAAGTTTAATCTTGCATTAAAACTTTGAAATTGACGAGTCAGTATTTAAATCTGGCTCTCTAACCTTGACAAAACATTTTCATCAGATGATACCTTAGCCTTTCCAGTTCTAGGCTTAGGTAGGGGATTGGTCTGAGGCAAAGGTTTCTTCAGATTGACCTTTTGAACTGGAGCAGTCATCTGGAATGCTCCAGTCTTAACCTCTGGGGATTGAACTGGGAAAATATTGGCCTTGGGAGTTACAGGCTCATCATAAACAGTGGTGGGCCTGAACCCCTCTGGTAAATGATCAAGTACTGGTATTAATGATGCTACATGAGTATTTCCATCTAAATATGCACGTTTTTGTGTGGGAAATTGATTTACTCCAGCATCATATGGCTTTCTGGTTTCAAGCCATGATTTAATCACCAGTTTTTCTTTCTCTAAAATGACTTCAAGATCTTGTTTTTCTTGAATCAATTGTTCAGTTACCAGAACCTGGGCTTGAAATGCAGTTCAATATCTTGAAGTTCTTTTAATTTTGATTTTAAAACAGTTATTTCAGAAAAATCTGTTTCTAGACCATTTACACAATCAGATCTAACAGTTTCTACAAATATCAAATCAGAATTAAGAGCTTCAGCTATGTCCAGTTTTAATTCTTGGTCAGTTGCAGTATCATAATCACTAACCTTTTTGATAACAATGTCCACCCATCGTCCAGATGTGACATCTTTCTTCACCAGGTGCTCTTCGTCTGCCAGAGCCATGTAACAGCAATCTCTTTCTTCTTCTTCATCAGCAGATGAATCATCAGAAGGAACCCACTTCTCTTCAGTTGTTGCAATCATGCACTTATTATTATTTTCCATATTTTGTGCCATGAGAGCAATTTGAGCCTTAAGCTTTTGTATTTAGATTTATAGCTATCATCAGGCTTATTATTTGAAGAAAATGGACCAGGCTTGGATATAAACTGGCTGGACTTGCAATCTTTCATGAAATGACCCTTTTTGCCACACTTAAAGCATGTCAAATTGGTCTTATCAGTTGAAGAACTGGATGCAAATTGTCCAGATGGCCTATTTGCTCTTGCTTTGGAACGGTTAAACGTTTTAGCAATCATTGCAACAAGGTCATCATCATCAGTTTCATCACAAGAGTCTGGAGAGATTTGACTGGATTCTCCAGAATCCATGAGTTCAGACACCATCTTCTTCATAGAAAATACATTCTCAGAAGATATCAGTGCTGTACTTTTGTGGTTCAGTATGACTAACCACATTAGGACTACTGGAGGCATGGTTATAAGCATCTTGTTCTGCCACCACTCTCTGAGCTTGATTTTCTTCAGTGTACCTGAAAGCTCCATATAAAGTTGAGAGAGTGTGTGTGTGCAGAGTTTTACCTTGTCGTAAGACCAGGATCATGTAAGACCATTTGGTGGGCAGAATATCACAAAATTTCTCCAGAAGTATATCCTTGTCTTTTTCAACCCCGAGACCTCTCAACTGGTTTATGATACTCATAAATCTGGTGTAAGTACCAGTGAGAGACTCATTAGGTTGAGCAAAAAATGACTCATACCTCTTGTTTAAGGAGACCTTTCTGGTGACAATGGTGTCATCTCCTCCTTCATGCTGGTTTAAAAGTTCATCCCACATGGTTTTAGCACTAGGAAAAAGAACTAGTGTGGGAATTAGGGTTTCTGGAACAGCCCCGAGGATCATGTTTTTAAGAAGGGTATCTAGATTTACCAATCTCCTCTCCTCTTCAGACCAATGTTCCTCCCTCTTTTCCCTGCCTCTTCTAGATCCAGTAGGATCAAGAAGAGCATTGAGAGGTGATGTGGGCACATAAGGACCTTCGTTTAAAATTTTCATCATGTTCCTCTCAATACCAGTGATATGCAATATCATCTAGCCTTCCACGTACCAAATTCATCGCTATTCCCACTGAATTTAGGAACAGGATTGTTTGAATAGTGCACATGCACATGTGGAGAAGCAGGAGTAGGAGGAGGAGGTGGTGGATTAGTGTTATTAACAATAGGTGGTTCATTATTTTGATCATTAACATTAACATTAGGATCGGGACCAAAATTAAAACTTCTTTGTGTATTTTCTAGGGTGGCCATCAAAGAAGCAGATCTAGGCAATGTTTAGCCTTCTGCTCTGATACCAATTGTGAAGTCCCAAATACGAGATGGTTAACCCAGAAGTGTAAAATACAACAAGTCTAATAATCACTAGAATGGACTAGTATTACTTGAATATAAATGCAAGTATATAAACAAAGTAATACAAGAGTAAAAGCAATAAAATAAAGGTGGAACACAATGTAATATTTTCAAGTGTATTTTATTTATGATGTTAAATAAAATACAAGGTTGTGCGGAATCAAGATAATACAAATAAGTATGTATCCTAACAACCGATGAATTACAAATGATCTATATTTGTCAAATAACTCTTTGGATCGAGATACTTAAAGTTGTGAAGTATCCCTGTTTAGATCGAGAGTATTTAGACAAATTCACCTTTATGCTAAAAGTAATTTTCTCAAAGAAATGACTTTGTATTTATAGGCAAACAATTTCACCAATGAAATTGTGCCGTACAAATATGGTTGCATGCATTTAATGAACCGACAAGATCATTAAATGCATTGGTTAAGGTACAAGGATAAAGTCACATCAATATGACTTTATTCTTTTAACCAACCACCTTACACACGTATAAACTTTGGTAAAGAACAAGTGGAATGTCCTTTGGAAAGTGTGTAAAGGCAAAAGTCAATTCCTCGATATCAGTGTTCAGACTTGTAAGGTCTAGAACACTGACAATCCTCCAGTGTACAGATCTGGTAAGACTTCCAGTGGACTCCGCCATTTGTCAGTCTTCTTTATTCTGACTTCAGTCTTTGACTTCAGTGAGAACGTCTCCAGTAGAGTAGATCTGGACTGGGGTGAAGTCCAGTGAGCTAATCTGGAATACTCCAGATTTCCTATACAAGTATTTGCTCACTGGTCTTCATTATTTCTGAACAAATCCTTAGAGGGACTCCAGATTCCAAGTCTGGAGTAGGTCCAGTATATACCATTTCTGGACAGATCTTCAGTAAGGCTCCAGTAGTCGAGTCTGGAGCGAGTCCAGTAAATCTGGACCTAACAGTGTGACAGATTGGTATCAGAGCCACAGGTTATAGCGAAGTAGGTTGCATTAGTTGCCCTAATAAATGAACTATTATGTTGCATTAGTGAAACTTAGACTATAACTGTTTTCTTGGCAAATTGCTTTCTTGCATATACTTTGCTCACATTCATGCTTAGACATGCCTTACGTAGAACAATGCTTAAATTTAAGGTTGCTTAAATTTAACGGGTAGATGCTATCTAGATCATAGTGATGCTTATAGAACTAAGTGCTTGATCGTAGAAAATAACCGCATCGGTATTTTAAACACAGAATATACAAACGAATTGGAAAATCATTATAGTGCTTCGGAGAATGTCCACACTACGTTATTGTATCATTATAGTGCTTCAGGAGAATGTCCACACTACGTTATTGTATCATTATGGTGTTTCGGAGAGGTCCACACCACTTGGAATGTCTTTACATTTCTATGAAATACACGAGTTTAAATCTGAACTATAATACTATAAATTACTATGTTCAGATTCGAGAACACAGAATAAACTATTATCATACACTCATCTTCTAATGAGATACCTAACTTACTATAATCTTCGAATCCGTAAATTCTCTTGAGTTACTCTTGCACTCACAAATATCATCGATGAACCCACCTAAGAATATCAACAAAGATCAAGGAAGGTTGAACCGCTAGAGAAAAATTCATCCGGAAGATGACCTATCTAAAGACGACCTCAAAGAAATTCTCTCGTTACTTCATTAAATCCGGACAAACGAGTCCCGTTACGCTGAGCAAGTTGAACTTAACAATAATGACTTTGATAAAAACACATAATATGATGTTATCTTAAAAACGGTGTACAACGTTTTTACGATTGCATAATACTATGTGGAAATATCAAAATCTCCCATTAGTTTGAAGTGGTTAGTTTAGGTATTGGTATGCCATCAATGTGCTAACGGTGTGGTGGGTTAGCCGATGGTACACCCTATATATAAGCACATTTAACACATTGGAGGTAGCATCATTGCGGGCCAAAAACTAACCATGAATAACCAATGATAATAATCTTACCTTTTATGTTAGCCATCAAATAATACTAGGAATCTTCTCGTAATCCCTTTCTCAAAACAAATAAAAGGAATAAACGTCTTAACAATAATCCGGACTCTAAGTGCACGATGAAGACGACAAACGATAGCAGAAATGGTGGTAATGGAGATCACAACATG
>CM067170.1:132930533-132955999 GCA_034093135.1 Erigeron breviscapus | reverse complement strand
CGATTATATTTCTCGACAAATCATCTTGGTCACCAGTTTCACTAGTCTCCAGATGCAACTGGTGACTGGCAAGTGTGAACTGGTGACTGGCCAGTTCCAGGTGAACTAGTCCTAACAAAAACTAATTGCTATGGGTTATTCTTATAGTCAGCCTGCTGCTGCACTTGTTGCTTCTATGACTGAACACCCTAGTTCAATTAGTAATGAGATCATTCCTTGTGTTAATGATGATATTCCTGTGATGTCAAATCCTAACTCTGTTTGTGCTGAATCTGAGTGTGAAGAATCTGATGGTGATGAACTAGCTAATGAAGTAGCTATGTTGGCTGAAAGGATCAGAAGGAGATCCTTTAACAAGTTTAAAGGAAAAGGAAGAGGTGGCCAAGCTGATAAAGCCAAGAAGCCATTTGATATGTCCAAGGTTACTTGTTACAAGTGTGGCAAGACTGGACATATGGCTGGTGATTGCAGATCCAAAGAAACTGCTCAAGCTATGCCAGCCAAAGGTGGAAGAGGTGAAAAATACTCTAAGCTCAAGACTAAGTACAAAGCCTTGAAAGCACAAGTAGCTGAGCTGACTGAGAAGGTGAACAAAATGAGAAGAGTCTGGTAGCCAAAGACTGGGCTGAAAGTGCCACATCATCTGATGATGAGCTGTACAAAGATGCCAAGTGTTTCATGGCTAAAGAAGCTACTCAAAGATTTACTGAAGATCTGGTAAAAATACAACAGCAATCTGAGTCAGCTCACCAGGCATCCACCAGTCAGACTGCTCCACCTGAGGGCAGTCATGACGATAATACCTGGCACTTGGACAGTGGATGTTCCAAGCATATGACCGGATGTAAGTCCCTGCTATGTAGCTTTAGGATTCGCGCTGGTCCTAATGTTAACTTTGGAGATGATTCTCAAGGAAAGACTGAAGGTTTTGGTGTTCTTTCGAATGGTCCTCTTACTTTCAGAAGAGTCTCATATGTAAATGGTTTGAAGCACAATCTGATCAGTGTGAGTCAGTTGTGTGATGCTGGTTATGAAGTGAGATTCAGGTTGATAAGGGAATTGTTCTTGATTTGGAAGGCAATGTGGTTCTTATTGCAAAGAGGGATGAGTCTTTGTATTCTTTTGACATGAGAAATCCAACTGTCACAAGAGAAGTCTGCTTCATGTCAAAGTCTCAAGATGAGCTGAATTGGTTGTGGCATAAAAGGCTGTCTCATATGAATTTCAAAGACATCAACAAGTTGTGTAAGAAAGAGTTGGTGTCTGGGCTTCCAGTGATAAATTATGAGAAGGACAAGCTGTGTGGTGCTTGTGAGAAAGGCAAGCAACATAAAGCTACTTTTAAGTCTAAGACATGCTCAACCATTGAAAATTGTTTGGATCTGCTTCATATGGACTTATTTGGACCAATCAGTACTCCATCATTCACTGGAATGAGGTACTCCTTGGTAATTGTTGATGAGTATTCATGATACACCTGGGTTTTCTTTCTAAGACACAAGAGTGAAGCTGCTGACAGCATTATTCATTTCATCAAGCAAGCTGAAATTCTCTACAAAAGGCCTGTTAGGCAATTAAGAAGTGATAATGGCACTGAATTCAAGAATATCACTCTTAATTCATTCTGCAGTGAAAAGGGAATTTCACAAGTCTACTCAGCTGCCAGAACTCCTCAACAGAATGGTGTTGCAGAAAGAAGAAACAGAACTCTTATTGAAGATGCCAGATCCATGATGGCTCAAAACAATGTCAAGTCTCATTTCTGGGCTGAAGCAGTACACACAGCTTGCTTTACCCAGAACAGATCCCTCATTGTGAAAAGACACCAGAAGACTGCATATGAACTTCTTAGGGGAGAAAACCTGAAATTGGTTTCCTAAGAATGTTTGGAAGTCCTTGTTATATTCTGAATCAGAAAGACCATCTTGGAAAGTTTGATGAGAAATCAGATGAAGGTATCCTACTTGGATATGAAACAATGATGAAGGCCTACAGAGTGTACAACAAGAGAACTAAAACAATTGAGAACTCTGTAATGTAAGCATTGATGAAGGTTGTTCTAAGCCAGAATGCTCTCCTCCTGAAGATGAAGACTTCAATTTTGAAGAACTGGCTGTACCTGAGAATGAGCCTCCAACTAATCCTCCAATTGGAGCTAATAATGCTCAAACTCAGGGGGAGCAACTCATTGAAGAAGAAGAAGAAGTTCCAATCTTTGAAGATGCACAAGCTGATCCTACTTTAACACCCCAAGCCAAGGCTCAGAGTATCACGGAAATCATATAGCACAGGGTGGGATTAATGTAGAACATGAACTAAATGCAAATAAAGGATTCAGTGAATCCATACAGTAAGATAAACAATCATCAGAATACATAAAGAGCATGTCATCATCAAAGATTACAACAGAACATCATAAGATGGCTAACGGTTCTAAATACAATGCAAAAAGAAGGCAAATGGATCCTTGATCCATATAAGTCCATAACAATCAAACTCCACGCCCTGGATTAACCTGGTTACCTGAAAAGTGTACTAAGCATAGTCAACACAAGGTTGGTGAGTTCGTAGTAATGGATCACAAGGAACCATCGTCAATAATCACAATGTACGAGTAGAGGCTAGACATGACTTACAGCGAGCCTCTAAGTAACACAATAACGTCCAACAACAAGATTACACAATTATCAGTAAATGTGTAATAAGTATGCACAAATGATGTAAATATCAATGAGTATGCGAGGCAATAAGGATGCATAAAGTATATGTGCATGCGGCATGATCAAGCAATGCATGAGTGTATATCATGTGACTCTCAACAATCATCAAAAGTGTACCAGTTCCCCGGGGAGCGAACGACCTCGCACACGTTTCCCATACAAAAGGGGTGCGTACGTTCCCGCTCACGTTTCCCATAGCTTGGGGGTGCGTGTGAACTCAGTCACATATGCAACGATACCCGCCTGTCATAGCAATGACACAGGCTGCATCTCAAAATCATCGAGATATATATGTCTATATACTCGGGGTCATGAACTCAACATCCATCAGATAGTGTATACATCTATACACTTGGATGTATGCACTCCTCAACCGAGGGATTATCAACAATGTATGCATGCTTACAATCAATCGAAAATGCATCAATCATAACTCAACAATCACAATACGATGAACATGAACCAACAATCAATATTCGACAAACATGAGCCAACAATCAATATTCGTCAATCATAAACCAATAATCACAATACGATGAACATGAACCAACAATCAATATTCGACAAACATGAACCAACTATCAATATCAACACCAATTCTATACGTACATACACTTAAGAGGATTCTACTTTCTTCGAGTCCCAGATGCTTATATATAGGGTCACCCGCAGCCTTCCCACCACATCTAAAACCCATTGAAGGCATAACCGACTTCCATGTATGTACGTCTATCCTAATATTAATGGAATACTTAACCAAACATAAACCAAGTCAACCAAACGAAATGAACCGTCACCTCAATCCAACAATCTAAACAAACAATCAATTAATCTACAAATGCAAGTAAACACGTCAAACCTACACTTTCCAGCCTGAATCTCAAGCGAGTAGGGAACTACGAAACTCACCTGATCGGCAAAGAAGTTAAGTTTGATACAAAGTCAAGTTACTGTCGTTCAATGATCACTTCACGTCCAACACCTAAATATCGATCATATACATTCATATCAATACACATAAACACATATACGTAGTTATTAAATTATTCGGCAAAACCCTAATTAGGTTTCCAAAGTGATTCTCGACATATGGTGACTTCTAGTACTCTTAATCATTGTTAAATAAGTTAAGAAGTGATTTAGATCGAAGCCCGATACGTTATTAGGGTTCTGGAAGTCAACTAGGTCAAACAAGAAAATCAGAAAATTACAACTGGCGTAAGCTACGCCCCTATGGGCTGTAACTTACGCCCATACAAAGTTCTAGTGCAAGGGGGCGTAAACAGAAGCAATTTGGCGTAATGAAAATGGAGAGCACCGTAAGGTACGCCCACATTTGGCGTAAGGTACGCCCAAAGAAAATATAACTGGCGTAACTTACGCCCCATAGGGCCGTAGGTTACGCCCCTTACTGGGCAGCAATACGACCAGGAGCATTTTATGCAGAAAAACAAGAACCCAAAACCCTAAATCGCATTGCAAGATTAAAGGACTCATTTTGATGTTACATTTGACCTTCAAACACCTAAATACACTTGCCCAAACCCATATTTCCATCCATAACATCATCAAATTCTCCAAATCGATCAAACCCTAAATAAACCCTAATTAACCCAAAACTCATTTTAAGGCGATTTAGAACTTGTAAATGTACGAGATGACTAGAAACGAGTAAACTAACATAAATAGAAGTAAATGGGATGAATTAGACTTACCAAAAATTCCTTTCCGAGCTAGAACCCGAATTGGGTCAAAATGGGTAAAACCTTGAACTAAGAAATGAAATCCTTTGCTTAGACGATAATGAGATGAAGATGACAATGATTCTCGAGTTAATCTTCCAAAACGCCAAATGATGCTAGAGAAATGAAGAAAGGAACAAATGGGATGTTCTTTCTTTTGATAGAGAGAAAAGAGAAGAAGGAAAAGAATATGTGGTAATGAAATGAGATAAGGGAGGGGGGAGATGGGTCATATAGGGCTGGGGAGGGATAAGGGGGGAATATGGGGGGGCTGATGGGTCGCGGGTATGGGTTGACCCGTTTCCATTACAAGCTAATTTACACATCGTCTTACATTTATTCCCCGATTAAATCATACAATACCGACCGAAACATACCACATTGTCATTTAATCACAAAACGACCCAAATTTTATTAACTTAAATTGTTAGTCAAATTGCACGTAAAGTCAAACGGTCAAAACTCACGGATGTTACATTATTCCCCCGTCAAAAGAATTTCGTCCCGAAATTCAACAAAACCCTAGTTGTTAAACAGTTCTAGGTATCCAACCCTTACACGGTCCCCTCGCTCCCAAGTGAACTCGTTTCCGCGTCTAGTGTATCGTCCAACCTCTGAAATTCGTGTAGCGTTTGTTCCTTAGCTTCTTGGCCTCGCTACCTAAGATTCCTACCGGTTCCTCGAAATTACAACGATTCTCACTCTTAAAAGATTCAAATCTCGCTAATGTTATCCGCTCTCATCACTTGTAGCACATGGCTCCGTTTAGTACTATAGGACAGCTCGGGTTTCCACTCACATGCCATTCCCATTCTGATCATTCCATCTCATACACGCCATGGTTGATTCCCTTGTTAAAAGAACTCTTTCATAAGTTACAATTTGTTACGCAATTTAATTTTTGAAAATCTCTAGGGATGTTTACCAAAGATTCATTTGTCTTTTCGTTTAGAGTCATCGCATCTATCTCAAAAACATCTTACTATTATGTTAGCAAAAATTCATTCGATTAAAGGAGCCGTATTATGTAACAAGTTTTTAGTTTATAGCCCGTTAGGTTATTTAGAACCGGGTGACGTCGCACGCATCCTTCATACCAAGGGTTAGAACCTTTCGCCATGATTCATCGATCTCCGGGTTATAATTCCATTTTCTCAACCGAGTTTATTGTCAATGCCCAGGAAGTTATTATTTATTATTGTTATATATATATATATATACATATATAATATATAAATTTATTATTTATTATTGTTATATATATATATATATACATATCGCGGTTAACATTAAGTGCAATTAGTTGTAAACAGGTAACACTTATTATGACGATTTGACTTATAGTTAGCGCACTAGTGACATGTTTCACCCACTGGTCGGCGGCTCAATCACTGAAGTCAAACGTTTGCTTTCACCTCCGGTCTTCCATTCTGACAGTGGCAGGGCTCGTGTCCACGACATCCAATCTTGACGGCACCACCTTTGTGTGATGGACAACGATCTAGGGATCCGTTTAGGCCTAAAAGATTTGAGAATCGTACACTATAAGGGCTCAAGCTTCTCACATCTCACTCGTGAATCTCACTACGGCACTCAATTGGCTCATCGTTCCCATCTTTATGAGCTCTCGGTTGCGCATTAAGTTAGGCGTTCAATTAGATCGACTTTCACCAATCGTATTCGTATTTATATGCACCACCCAATATCATCTACACCTCAACTCCATCTCTGCGACGTTCGTGTTTGCGAAACTTTTACGTGTTGGGTAGACTTTTAGATTTCAATTTATTTGTTCAACCCTATGGTTAGCCTGACCAAGGTCGTTCCTTCTCACGCATAATAAGGTTTATAGTTGTATAGCAGCTCACAATGAATTGTTACGTTCCGTTGTCGCCATCGATATTGACTTCGCAATTAACTCCACTGTTATTTGTTTATTCTAATCAATCCACCTTAGTTAACTCAGGCATTTTCCTAAAGTTCAATCTTAGGGACGTATAATACAACGGAGTTCTCATCTTCATAATATAACTATACTTATAGTCTCTATGTTACTGACTAAATCATACATTAAACAAGGGGAAATAACTTAGTCAAGTAGTTTATAGTGGTCGTACCAGCTATACCATTTACATCTACGCATGCATCTTCAATTCCTAACTATGTATTCAATAAGCAAGTTAGGCAACAAGATGTTGATATATTAAAGCAATTTGGCTGGCATGGCAACCTATACACACAACCTATACACACAATTTCCCAAGACTCCAATTTACTTTACGCATGTATCACCAAGTCCTAACGATTCATTTCACCAAATTAGTTAGGCAACGAAATTCAAGCACATTCGACAATTAGGATATCATGGTAACCCTACTTGCTCCACCGCATATCCTAACAATTTATTCACATAACCAAGTTAGAAGGTAAGATTTTGTAGGTCTATCAACTAATCTCGCAATACCAAGCCGTACATACAATCTCTCATACGTTGGGTATAACTATGCATAAGTTTTCAATCATTACTAATTCTTTCTTATAACTAGGTTAAGAATTAACTTTTTGAGCATACTCCAATTATCAGACATGTCTACTGTCCTTATTCATACAATTGTACATTGAGTAAATATTTATACATACATCACCATATTTGCTTATCTCATGTACATACTCTTAGCTTAACGACAAAATTTATACCTGTTAAGACTAACAAACTAGTACACCAATCCGTTCTTGCAAGTGCTTACCGATTAACATCCCTACACATGCATTATCTATTTCCATTACATCAAGCATAAAGAAAACAAGTTTAATGATATGGTTTTCCCATAATCATGCAATAAAACTAGCATGTTAAATTCATTCATATAACCGTCCATCTACTAATACATTTTACACGTGCATTACCAGCTACGTTATATTATGCTTACAACCCAGTTTAACAATGTCTCCTACATGTTCAATTTCACATACTATTTAGCAACATATCCCTATTGTTCACCGATTACAATTAACATCATTTGCGTTGGAATATCATCCGTTTATAATACATGGGAGTTAAGATGCTTACAACCTTGACACTCCCGTAGGGTGCATATCAACATATTTATCACATTGTATTCTAACCGTTTATCAACACGTTTAAGTCGGACAACAACGAAAACATTCACAGCATCAACGTGACCACTACAGGGCATACATACATACACATCACACATGCATAACATATATGTCACTAAATCATACTAGTCAACATGTCATTCCACTACCAAAACCAATCATAGTAATAGTTCTAGAGTTTATGACCCGGGGGTTAGCTTCACAATTGCTCTCATGTTAGCCGCACTAGTAGTTAGTACTTTCATACCAACACACTACACATGTTTAATGTCTTTACACTAAGGCCAGCACATAAATGTTGTCAAGTAATTGTCATATATCGTGCTATCATACCAACATATCATACGTGTTTCATATCACTACGCTAAGGACAACATATCAAAGTTCTCAAGTAATTGTTATCTATCATGTTCTCGTGCCAAGTTCACAACAATTGTCCACCATCAAAACCAATTACTCGTATTAAACACATCTCATTACAAGCAACTAAAACAAGTCAACTAACACGAGTGGTTTAAAGTATAATCCGAATTCGATATGCTCTCTAGTTACCCCCCCCCCCCCCCCCCCCCCCCCCCCCCCCCCCCCCCCCCCCCCCCCCCCCCCCCCCCCCCCCCCCCCCCCCCCCCCCCCCCCCCCCCCCCCCCCCCCCCCCCCCCCCCCCCCCCCCCCCCCCCCCCCCCCCCCCCCCCCCCCCCCCCCCCCCCCCCCCCCCCCCCCCCCCCCCCCCCCCCCCCCCCCCCCCCCCCCCCCCCCCCCCCCCCCCCCCCCCCCCCCCCCCCCCCCCCCCCCCCCCCCCCCCCCCCCCCCCCCCCCCCCCCCCCCCCCCCCCCCCCCCCCCCCCCCCCCCCCCCCCCCCCCCCCCCCCCCCCCCCCCCCCCCCCCCCCCCCCCCCCCCCCCCCCCCCCCCCCCCCCCCCCCCCCCCCCCCCCCCCCCCCCCCCCCCCCCCCCCCCCCCCCCCCCCCCCCCCCCCCCCCCCCCCCCCCCCCCCCCCCCCCCCCCCCCCCCCCCCCCCCCCCCCCCCCCCCCCCCCCCCCCCCCCCCCCCCCCCCCCCCCCCCCCCCCCCCCCCCCCCCCCCCCCCCCCCCCCCCCCCCCCCCCCCCCCCCCCCCCCCCCCCCCCCCCCCCCCCCCCCCCCCCCCCCCCCCCCCCCCCCCCCCCCCCCCCCCCCCCCCCCCCCCCCCCCCCCCCCCCCCCCCCCCCCCCCCCCCCCCCCCCCCCCCCCCCCCCCCCCCCCCCCCCCCCCCCCCCCCCCCCCCCCCCCCCCCCCCCCCCCCCCCCCCCCCCCCCCCCCCCCCCCCCCCCCCCCCCCCCCCCCCCCCCCCCCCCCCCCCCCCCCCCCCCCCCCCCCCCCCCCCCCCCCCCCCCCCCCCCCCCCCCCCCCCCCCCCCCCCCCCCCCCCCCCCCCCCCCCCCCCCCCCCCCCCCCCCCCCCCCCCCCCCCCCCCCCCCCCCCCCCCCCCCCCCCCCCCCCCCCCCCCCCCCCCCCCCCCCCCCCCCCCCCCCCCCCCCCCCCCCCCCCCCCCCCCCCCCCCCCCCCCCCCCCCCCCCCCCCCCCCCCCCCCCCCCCCCCCCCCCCCAGGGTGTACCAACGGCTAACCCTCCACCCAATCAACTTCCATTAAGCATATCGATTCCTTATTATACTCTAAGCCATGCATGCGCAATCCATGATGTTATTAACTTGTTATAATGTTGGGTGACCATAAAAGAGTTGATCGGGTTCTTTTAGGGTTGCCACAATATTATACTAAGTTAATAACATAACTTCATTTTGCTCTAAATCATCCAACTAGCACCAATCAATAGTAACAATCCATATCAACGACAATCACCTCAATCAATGCACACATTAACCACATTGTACTCAATTCACATTCATCACATTAAACTCAAGTCATCACATAAGTGGTCTTAACTACGAACTCACTATATACACCTTCTAGGGTTCACAAAATTCACGTTGCACACAAATTTCCTAACCATGCATGCTATATGAAGAGTTTTAACTTAAGCCGTAGTCTAGGTCAAACCGCCTAATTCTCTACGACCTGCATGGGCCACCATTCTGTAACACCCCAAGCCAAGGCTCAGAATATCACGGAAATCATATAGCACAGGGTGGGATTAATGTAGAACATGAACTAAATGCAAATAAAGGATTCAGTGAATCCATACAGTAAGATAAACAATCATCAGAATACATAAAGAGCATGTCATCATCAAAGATTACAACAGAACATCATAAGATGGCTAACGGTTCTAAATACAATGCAAAAAGAAGGCAAATGGATCCTTGATCCATATAAGTCCAAGTCCGGGTTCAACAGCAAGCTAACAATCAAACTCCACGCCCTGGATTAACTTGGTTACCTGAAAAGTGTACTAAGCATAGTCAACACAAGGTTGGTGAGTTCGTAGTAATGGATCACAAGGAACCATCGTCAATAATCACAATGTACGAGTAGAGGCTAGACATGACTTACAACGAGCCTCTAAGTAACACAATAACGTCCAACAACAAGATTACACAATTATCAGTAAATGTGTAATAAGTATGCACAAATGATGTAAATATCAATGAGTATGCGAGGCAATAAGGATGCATAAAGTATATGTGCATGCGGCATGATCAAGCAATGCATGAGTGTATATCATGTGACTCTCAACAATCATCAAAAGTGTACCAGTTCCCCGGGGAGCGAACGACCTCGCACACGTTTCCCATACAAAAGGGGTGCGTACGTTCCCGCTCACGTTTCCCATAGCTTGGGGGTGCGTGTGAACTCAGTCACATATGCAACGATACCCGCCTGTCATAGCAATGACACAGGCTGCATCTCAAAATCATCGAGATATATATGTCTATATACTCGGGGTCATGAACTCAACATCCATCAGATAGTGTATACATCTATACACTTGGATGTATGCACTCCTCAACCGAGGGATTATCAACAATGTATGCATGCTTACAATCAATCATAACTCAACAATCACAATACGATGAACATGAACCAACAATCAATATTCGACAAACAGGAGCCAACAATCAATATTCGTCAATCATAAACCAATAATCACAATACGATGAACATGAACCAACAATCAATATTCGACAAACATGAACCAACTATCAATATCAACACCAATTCTATACGTACATACACTTAAGAGGATTCTACTTTCTTCGAGTCCCAGATGCTTATATATAGGGTCACCCGCAGCCTTCCCACCACATCTAAAACCCATTGAAGGCATAACCGACTTCCATGTATGTACGTCTATCCTAATATTAATGGAATACTTAACCAAACATAAACCAAGTCAACCAAACGAAATGAACCGTCACCTCAATCCAACAATCTAAACAAACAATCAATTAATCTACAAATGCAAGTAAACACGTCAAACCTACACTTTCCAGCCCGAATCTCAAGCGAGTAGGGAACTACGAAACTCACCTGATCGGCAAAGAAGTTAAGTTTGATACAAAGTCAAGTTACTGTCGTTCAATGATCACTTCACGTCCAACACCTAAATATCGATCATATACATTCATATCAATACACATAAACACATATACGTAGTTATTAAATTATTCGGCAAAACCCTAATTAGGTTTCCAAAGTGATTCTCGACATATGGTGACTTCTAGTACTCTTAATCATTGTTAAATAAGTTAAGAAGTGATTTAGATCGAAGCCCGATACGTTATTAGGGTTCTGGAAGTCAACTAGGTCAAACAAGAAAATCAAAAAATTACAACTGGCGTAAGCTACGCCCCTATGGGCCGTAACTTACGCCCATACAAAGTTCTAGTGCAAGGGGGCGTAAACAGAAGCAATTTGGCGTAATGAAAATGGAGAGCACCGTAAGGTACGCCCACATTTGGCGTAAGGTACGCCCAAAGAAAATATAACTGGCGTAACTTACGCCCCATAGGGCCGTAGGTTACGCCCCTTACTGGGCAGCAATACGACCAGGAGCATTTTATGCAGAAAAACAAGAACCCAAAACCCTAAATCGCATTGCAAGATTAAAGGACTCATTTTGATGTTACATTTGACCTTCAACACCTAAATATCGATCATATACATTCATATCAATACACATAAACACATATACGTAGTTATTAAATTATTCGGCAAAACCCTAATTAGGTTTCCAAAGTGATTCTCGACATATGGTGACTTCTAGTACTCTTAATCATTGTTAAATAAGTTAAGAAGTGATTTAGATCGAAGCCCGATACGTTATTAGGGTTCTGGAAGTCAACTAGGTCAAACAAGAAAATCAAAAAATTACAACTGGCGTAAGCTACGCCCCTATGGGCCGTAACTTACGCCCATACAAAGTTCTAGTGCAAGGGGGCGTAAACAGAAGCAATTTGGCGTAATGAAAATGGAGAGCACCGTAAGGTACGCCCACATTTGGCGTAAGGTACGCCCAAAGAAAATATAACTGGCGTAACTTACGCCCCATAGGGCCGTAGGTTACGCCCCTTACTGGGCAGCAATACGACCAGGAGCATTTTATGCAGAAAAACAAGAACCCAAAACCCTAAATCGCATTGCAAGATTAAAGGACTCATTTTGATGTTACATTTGACCTTCAAACACCTAAATACACTTGCCCAAACCCATATTTCCATCCATAACATCATCAAATTCTCCAAATCGATCAAACCCTAATTAAACCCTAATTAACCCAAAACTCATTTTAAGGCGATTTAGAACTTGTAAATGTACGAGATGACTAGAAACGAGTAAACTAACATAAATAGAAGTAAATGGGATGAATTAGACTTACCAAAACTTCCTTTCCGAGCTAGAACCTGAATTGGGTCAAAATGGGTAAAACCTTGAACTAAGAAATGAAATCCTTTGCTTAGACGATAATGAGATGAAGACGATAATGATTCTCGAGTTAAACTAGTTCCAAAACGCCAAATGATGCTAGAGAAATGAAGAAAGGAACAAATGGGATGTTCTTTCTTTTGATAGAGAGAAAAGAGAAGAAGGAAAAGAATATGTGGTAATGAAATGAGATAAGGGAGGGGGGAGATGGGTCATATAGGGCTGGTGGGTCGGGGTAAGGGTCTACAAGCTAATTTACACATCATCTTACATTTATTCCCCGATTAAATCATACAGTCGACCCATACAAATATACCACATTGTCATTTAATCACAAAACGACCCAAATATTTCATTAACTTAATTTGTTAGTCAAATTGCACGTAAAGTCTAACGGTCAAAACTCACGGATGTTACATTACTCCTACTGAAGTTATTGTTCAGAATCCATTAAATGACTCTCCAACTGGTTCAGACTCCTCCATTCCTGTCCAAGCTGATCAACCTATTCCTCAAGCTGATCATGCTGAACCATCAAATCTAAATCAGTCCATTGTCCCAGTTACTAGATGGACAAAGAGTCATCCAATTAACCAAATCATTGGTGATCCACTCTCTAGTGTGAAAACAAGAAGAAAGGTAACAGGCAACTTCTGCATGTTTGTCAATTTTGTGAGCAAGATGGAACCAACTGAGGTTGATGAAGCTCTGGAAGATCCCTCTTGGGTTAATGCAATGCAAGATGATCTAACACAGTTTGAAAGAAACAAGGTTTGGGAACTTGTTCCAAGACCTCATCACAAGACTATGATTGGAACCAAGTGGGTCTACAGAAACAAAATGGATGAAAGGGGAGTTGTGACCAGAAACAAAGCAAGATTAGAGGCAATCAGAATGTTCTTGGCCTTCTCTGCTCACAAGGGTTTCAAAGTCTATCAAATGGATGTGAAGAGTGCATTTCTTAATGGAAAATTGGAAGAAGAAGTCTATGTTGAACAACCTCCAGGTTTTGAAAACTCAAAGTTTCCTGACCATGTGTTCAAGCTTGACAAGGCTCTCTATGGGTTGAAGCAAGCTCCAAGGGCATGATATGATACTTTGTCTAAATTCTTATTGGCTAATAACTTCAAAAGAGGTAATGTTGACAAGACTTTGTTTGTGAGAAAGTATAATGGTGATATTCTGCTTGTACAAATCTATGTAGATGATATAATATTTGGGTCTAGCAGTGAAAGACTTTGCAAAAAGTTTTCTGAATTAATGTCTAAAAAGTATGAAATGAGCATGATGGGAGAACTAAACTATTTTCTGGGTTACAAGTTAAACAGACTAAAAATGGAATTTTTATAAACCAAGGAAAGTATGTTAAAGATCTCTTAAACAAATTTGGTTTTACTGATTGCTCACCTATGAAAACTCCTATGGGAACTGGTGATAAGTTGGATGAAGATAAAAATGGGAAATCTGTTGACATCACAGCTTATAGGGGTATGATAGGATCATTACTTTACTTAACTGCTAGTAGACCAGATATTATGTTTGCTACATGCCTTTGTGCAAGATATCAAGCTAGTCCTAGGGAATCTCATCTTAAAGCTGTGAAGAGAATCTTTAGATACCTTAAAGGTAGTCCCAATCTGGGTCTTTGGTATCCCAAAGACTCAGGATTTGATCTAATTGGCTATTCAGATTCTGACTTTGCAGGTTGTAAGATTGACAGAAAAAGTACTTCAGGAGCTTGTCAATTGCTTGGCAATAGACTTGTAAGCTGGTCCAGCAAGAAGCAGCATTCAGTTTCTATTTCCACTGCAGAAGCTGAATATGTTGCTGCAGGAAGTTGTTGCTCTCAAATTCTTTGGATGCAATATCAGCTTCAAGACTATGGTGTCACTGCAACAAAAACTCCAATCTTTTGTGACAGCACCAGTGCCATAGCAATTTCAAACAATCCTGTGCTTCATTCAAGGACTAAGCACATTGATATAAGATATCATTTCATCAGGGATCATGTAATGAAAGAAGATGTTGAGCTCCACTTCATTCCAATAGACAATCAGCTTGCTGACTTGTTCACAAAGCCATTGGATGAATCAAGGTTCAACTACCTCATAAGTAAGCTAGGTATGCTTAATTTGTAGAATGTAGTGAGCTAAGTAATAGCAAATCTGACCCCTTAGAGTTATTCTAAATTTTTGAGGGTAAGCTGTGTCAGACCCAGACTACCCTTTTGCACTTGGTGCATTTCGAGTGAAAGAGGGTAAGCTGAGTCTGACCCAGCTTCGTGGTTATTTTGTTATTAAATATCTCAGTGCGTTTTATTACTTTCATTATTTTATTAAGTGTACTTGTTTGATCCTATTGGAGTGTGACACGTGTAGTGGTCACTACCGGTTACTGAAAAAGTACCATCACTACTTGTTAATCCTCCAATCAAAATCTTTCTCTCTCTAACTTTTTCAAATAAGATATTTTGGGTTTTGTATATAACTTTCATTTAACCTAAATCCCAAATCACTTGTTCATATTTTCTTAAAATCAATTTTTTTTCTCTCAAATCTGATTACTGTTTTATTAAATTTAATTTCTTCTAAAATTTATTTTCAAAATGGCATCATCATCTGTTTCTATCCATTCTAATGACTCTCAATCTAGTTCTGAATCTGAAAGTCGATACCCAGCTCCAATAAGCGCAAACAAGTTGTCTCTTATGTGGTGGGAGATAAGGTAGTAGTGGTTCCGGCTGATCTTGATACTGGTAAAATCAAGATTGGCAGTCTGGTTTATGCCAATATCTATCCTCCTTCTTGGGCAAAAGGATACGATGAGATCGTGGCTTTCTTATGGCATCATCCTTTCGGCAAGGTGATGATTGAGAAGCCAGCCTGGGTGTTTCAAGATCTCTTGTGTGAATTTTGGGCGAGCTGTGTTGTAAAACAGAATAAGAAAGGAGATGCTGCAATCTATGGCTCAATCCTCAACGGTAAGAAAAAGGTATATATTTCTTATGAGAGGCTTAGGTCTGCTTTTGAGCTGTCATATATGCCTGATGATGAATATGATGTTGTTGTGTCTCATACTGAAGCCAAAAATGTTTTACAAGAAGTTGGATATACTGGTCCATTGGCTTCAGTAGTTAAAATGAAACATTTAACTGGCATTTGGAACTACTTATTGAGCACAATTTCGAAAACCTTACAAGTAAAGGCAGGCAGCTTTGATCAGCCTAATGTCCTAGAATTGCAGATTTTTCATGCAATGGTCACCATGACCAGAATAGATTTTGCTGCGTTAATCTTTAAGGACCTTGTTGATCGCGTTAATAAGAAGAGTCTTACCATACCTTATGGTAGGATTCTTGCTCTTATTATTGAGGCGATTCTTGACAATGATTTCAGTCTGGCAACTGGTCAGACTGTGGAATGCAAATCTATAAATAACAACATCTTCAATAGTCCTAAGGTATCTGTGTAGGGTCTGACCCGAGCAATGCAGATCTACCTTGATTTTTGCAGGAAAAGAGAAGAGGAACAAGAAGCACTTAGGGAAGCTGTCCCTTCTTCGATGTGATCTGGGTCTGACACTCAATCTGCTAATCAGGGGGACCCAGGTACACATGCTTCTGAACCCTCAAACTCTTCTGAATCTATTCAAAATTCTACTCCTACAAAAGAGGGTGAAGGGTTGGCCAAAACATCAGCCTCCCTAGCCACACCTTCGTCCACTCGCTCAAAATCCGACTCTAAAAGACCCCTTGTTGAGGACTTAGTACCTCTCAAGGCCAAAAAGAAAAGATCTAATAAGAAATCTGTGTCAGCTTCTGGGGTTGATATTGCTTCATCCATTCTTGAGATCCCCCAAGGTGCAGGGAAAGCTAAGGAACGTTCCGAAGCTGTCCCTGCCACCCAAGCTGACAAGCCGAATACACCACGCCATCTGCACTCTCCCAAAAGAGTGTAGACGAGTTAAAGGGAACACCCATTGCTACCCAACCCTCCAAACAGGGTGAAGGTATTGAAAGAAAGACCTCATCCCAAGGTCATACTGTGTCAAAACCGAATTCACCATCATCAGCCTCCCAAAAGGTTGATGATATCATTAAAGGGGTAACAGAGGATCTAGCCCAGATCCAAAGTGATTCAGAGTCAATGCACATCATTTCTGAGGATGGTCAGCCTAAGGAGAGAAGTATCGAACGCATAGGTGACACTGCTTCTCCTCCCCAAGCTGATCAGACTCCTTCTATCTTACACTCTGAGTCTGCACAGGCTGCCAATGCCCCTTCTATGTCACAAGGAGGGGTACATGCCTCAATTCTCCCTAAGGATACTTTGGTGCAACAACACACCTCTGTTGAAGGGCAATCAAATGCACAAAACATTACACCTGCAGAGTCTGTGTCTGCATCTATCCTCGGACAGAGGGATTCTGCAGGTTACTTGGCTGTCTTTAAGGCAGTCATGTCAGCCCCTTGTGCAGCAAAGGGAACCATTGATGGTCCTCACGATGTCAATGAGAATCTGATCACTATCTCCAGAAGTGATTCTTCATTCGATGATGAGTTTGCCCATCCATCCTCAAGGGATGCTCTGATGGAAGATGCCAGTGGAGGAGTTGATCAAAATCAAGATCAACACATTCCCACTGGCCCTCAGCCTGAATTAAACGTTAATCTTTCTCAGGCTGACCAACTCATCATCAATTCTGACAGATCCACTCATGAGACTCACTCTCATGAGAAAATGTTCCAAAACTCCTTAAACCTCCACCCCCTTCTAAATATGCCCAATGACCCTGAAATTAAGGATTGCAGGCTGCTCTTTCCAGAGTCAGTGGCTTTTAAGCCAACTGCAAGTTCTTCCCAAGCTGCCACAATCTCATTTTCAGATGTGGTGGGTCAGCTCACTGAGTTCATTTCAACCTCTAAGGTTAAGAGCTCAAAGCTGACCGAATGCTTGGAAAAGATCCAAAAGGATCAGGATTTGACGGATAAGAAGGTGGACAAGCTGAGTCATGATCAGACTGCATTGGAAGAATATGTTAAGAAAGCAGTTGATGTGATGCAGCAGAACCAGAGCAAGCTGACAGAGTCTCTTGACAGTCTTACAAAAGCAGTAAATGTAGAGAATGAATGGAACAAGAGTACTCTGGGTCAGATTGAAAATGCTGCAACCAAGTTTAAAAGGGAAGTCACCATAGAACTTCGATCTTCAAATAAGTCACAAGCTGACTTCAAAAATGATCTGATTGAAGCTTCTAAGGGTGTTAAATCCAAGATCAAACTCCTCCATGAGGATTATGTTGAACTGAGAAGAGCCTGCTGTCTTACAAATATCAAAGTCGACTTGATCAACCAAGAACTCAAAGGCCTATTTGCAACTCCAGTGAGCTCTTTCCCTGCTGATGATGACAAAAAGGGGGAGAAGAATGCTACTAAAAGAAAAAGGAGTGCAATGAGTGAAGCTGAAATAGAGCTGGAAAGAGAAAGACAACAAGCTCAGGTTGACAAGGAGATTGAAGAATACCTTGAAAGATTGAAAGTGAGACAGGAAAAGGCCAGAGCTGAGGAAGCACAAAAAGATAGAAGATTGGTTGTGCATGGTTCAAGGGTGGAAAGTGAGAAGGAAGATGTGGAAGAGATAAAAAGACCAGAATCTGAGTCTGGTGGTGAAACTGTTGGAAAATTGAATGAAGAAACTAAGAAGGAGAGTGATACAACCAAGGGGGAGACTGTTAATGATGTAATGGGAGATATAAGGAAGGAAGTTGGTGTTGAAAAAGATAAGAAAGTTGAAAAGAAAAGAAAGTCCTCCCAAGCTGTTCCTGTGCAAGCTGTGCCAACTCAAGCTGACCCAGCTCCCAAAGTGCAAATTGATGAATCTTCATCTAGTGAAGACACAACCACTCTGTCCCAGTTCATGATCAAGAAAAGAACAACAGAAGCTGGGTCAAGTGGTGTGAAGATCTTAACTGAGAAAGAAAAGGATTGGGAGCTTGCAACTCAAACTGCTCCACAGCTTGGGGTAACAGTTGAGGTGGCATATAAGATGATTAAGGAGGACAGACTAGAAAGAGAAAGAATTGCTGCAACTAAGTCTGATTCTGAAATTGCCAAGGCTGTTCAAGAACAATTGAATAAAGAAGATGAAGAAGATCTTGCAGCCATTGGTTCTAAGAAGAAAGTTGTGAGCAAAGGAAAAGGAAAGAAGAAAATGGTGGTTCATTCTACACCATCACAGAAAGTAAAAGATGTGAAAGAAAGTGTGAAAGCCCATAATTGGTTGGATGCTTTGGAGAAAAGACAAGTCACTGAAAAGATCCATTATAGAAGTCATCCAGAACCAATCCACCAGGTTCTACTGAAAAGGCGAAAAGGAAAAAGCATTCCCAGCATAAGGCTTACAAGGAGAGGTTATGAAACCAACTGGGAAACCCGTGATCTTGACAAACTGCTTGATCTAGGTTACACAGAGTGGGTTGAATTGCATGATATCATCACTAGTATGCCTGGAATTCATAGAGAGACTGTCTTGGAAGCCATTGAGAAAAAGTTTGCTGCAATTGTAAAATACAAGATTGATATCACTGGCCTTCCAAGACCAAAAGCATATGATTTGGATGATGAAGATGAGTCAGAAGAGCCACTCAAGAAGAAGAGGAAAAGAAATGTTAGGCTTATAGCTCCTGAAGGTGATCACACAGACTTCCTCAGAAACTTGAACCCTTCAGAGTTTCTTGGGCTATTATCTCCTGATGCTCTAGACAGAATTCTAAGTCATCTCAATCTGTCTCTTCCTGCTGGTGTGGAAAATGCAAGAAGTGGAATGCACATTACTGAACCTGAACATGGTATGTATTTTGTGGATGCAAGAGGGCAACTTGTATTCCAAAGGACTGCTGAGCTGAAAGAGGTACCAACTATGCACCTTTTTACCTTGTATAGATTTTGTGTTACCTTTAGTGAACAAGGTAATGGGTATGAGCAGTTCCTTATAGATGAAGGGTTAGATAGGCAAGTAGATGTGACGATTGCTCCATCTTTTGAAGTTAAGCAAGAAACTGTAGAGTTGATTGGGGAATAAAGTCTCATTGTAATACTTTGTATTTCTCAATATATACAAGTATTTGTACAAATTCAGTTGTCTTGTTAAAATTTCATATCAGATTAAAAAGAACCCAAAAGATTCAAAGGGTCACAAGCTGTTAGTCATATTTTCGTTTGATTCTTTGTAAGCTGATAGTTAAAAGTGTAGTTGGGTTTTGTCATCATCAAATAGGGGGAGATTGTTGAGTCCCAATGTTAATTGTAAATTTAATGATGACAAATCTGACCTATAAACACTTAGTAATCTTTTGGTTCTTATACTCTGATCTGGGTCAGACTAAGCTGATACAGCTTACGATCTGTCTCTGACCCAGATCACGCTTCATACTTGTAACTGTAATATCTTATGGAAGCAAGTGTTATTCAAGCTGCATCAAATTGTATTAGCATTCAGTCCAAGTCGAAGAGGAGGATTGAAGATAGAAGACCAAGTTGTTAGTGGAAGACAGCTTGGGATTAGCAGTCAGCTTTGGAAACACTTAGGCAGATTGGTGCCTTGACAAACGGCCCAATCTGTGTCTGACAATCAAGTAAAGATAACAACCTGGATTGAAGATAAGGACAAATGACGTGACTAGGAAGAATCCTAGGATCCAGGTTGGTGGTTGTTTTACATATGCGTGTCCATACTCCTATTGGTAGATGAAGAATGTGCGTCAGTACGTGGGGGACCACAAGTACCATGAAAGGCATGATTGATTATTCCTTCATCAACCACTGATTGAAGAACACGTAGCTGCAACGGACACCTAATGAAGGAGCGCTTGTGCCTATAAAAGCCTCATTCATTGATTGCATATGTGTGGCATTTCCTGAGAATCATTCTTCACACAAGTTTCTCTGCTCTTACACACAGCTTAGTCTGTACGAGATCAGCTTGGGCTGATTCTCTTGAGCTGAAACTAATTGATTGTTGTTTGTCACTTCATAGGGTTGTTTAGATATCTATAGGCTATCTTTATTCTGCAACAACCCTGTAATTCTTTGTATAGATTATTTCTTAATAAAGGATTACATTTGAAAATAACAATCTGTGTTCAAGAATGTTTTTATTTCTTTACTGCTTTACTGTTTTAATGATTCCTGCACTTTACTAACTTGCTTGATATTCATTATCTGAATCTTAAAACGTTTTGTGTTAAAGTTTGTAAAGATTGTGGAAAGTTGTATTCACCCCCCTCTACAACTGTTCTGTGTTCAATATACTTTGGTATATTTATACACCGTGGGACGTATCAGTCCACAAGGAACCACCGCCAATAATCACATTGTATATAAGATAAAGGCAATCACAACTTACAAGTAGCCTTTATTCGTCACAACATCAATCACAACAATGATATAAGATTACACGAAATAAAGTAAAAGTGTGTAATAAATGAGCACAACTGATGACAATATCAAGATATGTGTCGTATGCATGTCAAAGTCATAATGTCTATCATAAGTGTGACCATCAAGTCATCAATGCAACGATACTCACATGTCATCACCATGACCAATGTGGCATCTCAAAATCATCGAGGTATATATGTCTATATACTCGGGTGTTCATGTCCGTTTCATCTATGCAACAATACTCATGATGTCGTCGACCCGACCACCATGGCATTTCAAAATCATCAAGTATATACATCTATATACTTGGGTGTCCATGTACGTGCCTCAATAATGTACAACATTTCGTGTATCCAAATCAATCATAAGTCCAATACGTTCACAAATCAACCAACAACACGTACATACACTTCGGAGGATTCTACTTTCATCGAATCATAGATGCTTATATATAGGGTCACCCGCAGCCTTCCCACCACATCTATAACCCTTTGAAGGCATAATCGACTTCCATGTATGCACAACTATCCTAAATAAACACAATCATATGCGTAAACCATCAAACAATCAATCAAAACCATCCATCAATCATCAATCAATCAATTAAACAAATATGTGTACACTTTCCAGGCCGAATCTCAAACGAGTATGGAGCTACGGAACTCACCTTGATCGAGCAATACCAAGTTAAGATCAAGCTATGAATGTCCAACGATCGTCAAATGTCCATAACCTATCAACATATATCATAATACAAGCCAATATCAACACATGTACCCTAAACAATAAGGCCTAGCTAGTTAGTGTCATGCCAAAACCCGACAAACGTTTCATAAGCTTCCCCGACCAAGAACGAAGACACTTTAATCCAACATTTTTAGAAGAGATTGGATTCATCCCAAAATGATGAATCCAAAGGATAGTAGACTCTTACATGATTCCAACTATAGCTCATACGTTAAAAACGGACTTACGGTTTAAAAGTTACGATCGTTAAACGAAAAAGATGTTTTGGTTGAACAGGGAGGAATATGTGGCGCACAGTTGAGGTACGTGACGCATGCCTTATTTATGCGGCGCATAAATCGTGATTTTGAAGTAAAAACATATGCGGCGCATAAAAAATGCGGCGCATACTGGAGTGTTTTCATGAGATTTTGAAGATTTAGCACGATATGCGGCGCATGGCTTGGATATGCGGCGCATATCTGCTGCTGGTCATCACAAAAACGAGTTTTTGACACAAATCGAACGACTTAGGAGCCAAATCAAGTTACCACACTTTGACACACTCAAATGCAAGTAAAACCAAGCACAAAAATCAGTTCATTTCCACAACCCACTTCCAAAGTCGTTAAAACCACTATTTGAAACCAAGAACACACTTAAAACCGAACTAATCTAGAAATTTGACGAAGGGAACCCGAAATCTAGTTAAGGAATACATTCAACAACATAAATAAGAGCTTTAGGGAGTAATTTCACTTACCAAAACTTTCGCCAAAAGAGAAATCCGAAAAAGAGCTAAAAGAAGAAATCCTTGCACTTTGAGTACCTAAATCTTTGATATGTGAAGAAGATTGTGACGAGGATGACGATTCTAACACTAATCTAACTCAAACAACAACTTTGGTGCAAGAATCTTAGAGAGAGAGTGAGCGAGTGTGTGTGTTCTTGAAAATGAATTAGAGAGAGAAAGAGATGAAGTAAATGAGATGGGTGGAGGGGAGGAGTGCAAGACTTGGGGGTGGATAGGGTTGGGCTGTTCTAGTGGGCATGGGTATAATCCATGGTTGACCCGATACCAAATCTAGTCAATTGAGTGTTGTTTAGCATCGTCTAGCGTCGTTTCACAAATTAAACGGTAAATCGAACTCGCCTTTCATATAATACACGTCATCAAATAATAAAATGAGTTAAATTGCAATACTAGCTCAATTGTTAGTAAATTTACACGTAAAGTCAAACAGTCAAAAGTCTCGGGTGTTACATCATTCCCCCGTTGAAGGAATTTCGTCCTGAAATTCGACAAGACACTAATCACTAAACAAATGTGGATATTTAGACTTCATATGGTCCTCTTACGCCCAAGTGAACTCGGCTCCACGTCTAGCATTCCATCTAACTTTAACGATTGTGTAGCGTTTGTTCTTGAGCTTCTTGACTTGCCGATCTAAAACCTCTACCGGTTCTTCAACAAAATTTAGCTTCCTATCAACTCGAATCTCGTTCATTGGCACATGAAGATTAGGATCCGCTAAACACTTGCGCAAGTTGAAAATGTGAAACACATCATGTACCCCACTAAGTTCTTGTGGAAGTTCTAATCGATATGCAACTTTTCTAACCCGTTCAAGAATCTTAAAAGGCCCGATGTATCTTGGCCCGAGCTTGCCCCGTTTCACAAAGTGTACAATGCCTTTCCAAGGAGATACCTTCAATATCACGTGATCACCAATTTCAAATTCTAACGGTGTTCGTCTCACATCGGCATACTTCTTTTGCCTTTCACGGGCCAATTGCAATCTTTCCTTGATTTGAGAAATTACCTTGGTTGTCTCCACTACAATCTCCCGCCCGATAAGTTGACTTTCCCCAATCTCCGCCCAAGCTAGGAGAGAACGACACTTCCTACCATAAAGTGACTTGAATGGTGCCATTTCTATGCTTGCATGGTAACTATTATTATACGAAAATTCGACCAATGCTAAGTGGTATTCCCAACTACCACCGAAGTCAATAGCACAAGCCCTCAACATGTCTTCTAGCGTTTGTATTGTCCTTTCACTTTGTCCATCCGTTTGAGGATGAAATGCCGTGCTCATGTCAAGTTGAGAACCCATTGCTCGTTGAAAGGCTTTCCAAAAGTTTGAGTTAAACCAGGAATCTCTATCGGTGATGATAGAAACCGGAACTCCATGTTTAGACACCACTTCCTTGATATATAAAAGAGCCATGGTGTCAAATTTATTGCTCTCACGAATGTCCAAGAAGTGAGCCGACTTCGTTAACCGATCAACAATCACCCAAATCGTGTCACGACCACTCTTTGTCTTCGGTAACTTTCTGACGAAGTCCATTGCAATACGTTCCCATTTCCATTCCGGCGTCACCGGTTGCACCAACAACCCGGGTAGCTTCTTGTGACCGGCTTTCACTTGTAAGCAAGTAAAGCACTCACTCACATACTTAGCCACATCACGCTTCATGCCCGACCACCAATAAAAATCTTTCAAATCAAAATACATCTTATCCGATCCGGGATGGACCGAATAAGCCGATTGGTGAGCTTCATTCATAAGGAAAGTCCTTAGATTACCAAAAATGGGAACCCAAAGCCTCTCAACCAAATATAACCCGTTGTCTCCCTTTCGGTCAAATTGTTGCTCCATGCCATCTAATTTTCATTACCAAAGTTCTCCAGTAGAGTGGCTTGTACTTGTGATCCAATAATCCGGTCACGAATGTTTTGCCCTATCGAGAGACTCATTACTCCTGCCCGTCTTGGCTTAACCCTCTCTTTTCTACTTAAAGCATCGGCTACCACATTGGCTTTATCCGGATGGTAAAGGATATCACAATCATAATCGCTAAAGAGTTCAAGCCATCTTCTTTGCCTCATGTTTAATTCACTTTGATTAAAGATGTGTTGGAGACTTTTGTAATCGGTGTAAATCACACATTTTGTGCCATAGAGATAATGTATCCAGCACTTCAAAGCAAACACAACGGCCCCCAATTCTAAATCATGTGTCGGGTAGTTTTTCTCATGCACTTTAAGTTGCCGGGAGGCATAAGCAATGACTTTGCCTCTTTGCATAAGAACACAACCCAAACCTTGTCCCGAAGCATCACAATATACTACAAAGTCTTCAACTCCATCCAGAAGTTTCAAGATAGGTGCATCATACAACATGTCTTTAAGAGTTTGGAAGGCTTGTTCTTGTTTGTCGCCCCATTCGAATCTTCTCTCTTTGAAAGTGTCGGGGACCGATCGATTCGAGATTCCTACGACTATGTAAGTGCGGAATCCAAACATAATCGTTATTGAGGTAATTGAATGAAACACATACATATATATGAATACGAAATCAATATGAACAGGAGATAAATTCAGATGTAAAAAACTCATATCTTGTATTAATCATAAGATTACAATACATAAAACGAGTAGACATCTGATTCTTTGGGCGGCATCTCGAGGTATAGATCTCTACCTCGAGAACCTAGTGAATGAAATCTGTTGCAACTAAAATCATCAATCTAAAACCGAAACCTAAGAACAATATATATAGGCTACAAATGGGCTGGGCTTCAAACTCGTGGGCTTCCAAACTCGTGGTACTGTTCACACGAGTTTGTCCAAACTCGTGTTACTGTTCACACGAGTTTGTCCAAACTCGTGTTACTGTTCACACGAGTTTGTCCAAACTCGTGGTACTGTTCACACGAGTTTGTCCAAACTCGTGGTACTGTTCACACGAGTTTGTCCAGTTATCTGGATAATCTCTGTAAAGTAACAGCCCTTTAATTGAGATGCATCGGACACAAATTGTGCACCAGAACGTGCACTTACAGTCTCCCC
>CM067170.1:132902456-132929533 GCA_034093135.1 Erigeron breviscapus | reverse complement strand
ATTTTATAATAAAATTCCACTATCTTTTTTACGTCAACCTGCACCACTTGACACCACCACCACTACCAATAATACAGTACACCACTAAACTGCCGTCCCCGTCACCGCCGCCGCATTGCGCGGGTACCTCGTTTTAATAAACTATTTGACATGATTTCAGCCAAAACTACAAAATAAAGCCAACCCAATTTATAAAAACTCTAGACTTTTAGAAAAAAAAACTAATGCGTTAACGGATTAACAAAAACAAGCGTGGATTTAGTATTTTAGTTTATAAGCTTTTGATTAAATTAAAGGTGAAACATGGATTTACAGGGGATTGGCGAACGCCCTTAAAAAGAAAGCCACTGAGCAAGTGATTCACATAATAATATTTGCTTATTCTATTAAGTATTTCAAATCTTTAATTTTATTTATTATTAGGTCATAATTTTATAAATACTATAATGATAAATTTATATTTATGAATTATTTCAAATCCTCAAATTTATTTGGTATTAGGTAATAACTTTATAAATCTTATTTGTTTATCCGATTATGAATGTCATAATATTATGAATATTTTATTATTTAACTCTTGTTGGAAAGTTGTTAGTTTTTATTTCTTTAAGTTGTTTTTGTAAAACATTTTATAATTTTACTACTTATATTTATTTTATTTGAAGACATAGAGAAATACTTGAAAAGAATGTTATTCACTTTAAGAGATGATGTACTGATAGCGAATCTTCAACTTGAAATATGGCTCATAATATTCCCCCACCGACCTCTACTCATACAATGCCTATATTAATTGATTTGAATTATCTTCCATGGATCCAGATAGGAAAAGGATTATTGATTATAACCCTAACCAAATAGATGAGATAAGACCAATATATTATAATTTGTACTTTGGTTCTCTAGTTTTATGAAACATACTATTGTTTGTAGTTATTTGATTCTAAAAATGTTAAATTTAGGTAGTTTTTTTATGTTATTATGTTAATTATTTGCCATTTTTTGGTTGTTTTTAGTGTTATAAGTATGCTGATTTTAGGTAGTTTTTTTGCCGGTTCGGTAATGTTTGTATGCTGAATTTTGTGTTATTTGGATGTTGATATTTGTGATGTTTTGGTGCTGTTTTTCCTGCTGATGGCTATTTAGGTGAGGGTTTGGTACTATTTTATGCTGATTTTATTGTTGTTTCAATGTTGATTTTGGTGTCATTTTTGCTGCTAATTTGAGGCTATTTGGGTGAAGCTATTCGACTAAGTTACAAATTTTATGCCTCCACCATCTCAATTTTTTGGATTCACCACTGTGCAAACATATTAAGAACTAGAATTGACAGAGAAAGTTTGGAAAGGAGGTAACTAAAATAATCAACGAGTGTAGATAGATGTGGGATTTTAACAGGGGTGGTAGATATATATACCGCCAAAGACTACTTCATATTATTATATAATATAATATGTTAAACGATGTTTGATGATATAAGCTGAAAAATAATGGTGTACGAATCATATCATAGTCATGGGATGTTTGATGCAAGTCTCGCTTTTATGAAACAAACAAGTGTTAAATAGATGCACCCGTAGTTAAACATATAGATAGGCACATATCTATATATTTACAACTAATTTAAAGTAACAGTAACTGGTAAAAAAAACAGAATTTTTTTTTTTTTTGAACATTCAGTCGGAACACGACATCAGGGAAACCTCACCATAATGGTGAAGCCTTGCACGTACCCAAGACAACGAGATGTTGACCACAGGCCGTTACAAGTATTCAGGGAACCACGGAGGGGGAAAACCTCCAACTAAACCGCCGAAGACACGACATTTAATTGGAGTAAACCTTGTCCCTCAACCTTGAATCTGGGATATACCAGGAACAAAGCATCATTGAAGGACTTAGGATGTCCAAACCCAGTCTCGAACTTAAGACGTCCCACTTAGAAAGTGGGTGCTCTACCACTAGAGCAAACTGGGAAGGACAAAATAAAACAAAGAAAATAAATGCACCACACTCCAAGGTATATTTAATGACTTGTTTTTTTGAGCAGTTATTTAACAAAACCAATTATTAAAAAATATAATGATACTTACCTTTAACGTTATGATGATTACAAATAAAATTATCTGCGTCATACAACTGTATCGTATAATTGTATGACAAAAAGTATTTTTGCTTATAATAAAAAAATATTTGTCTAATTAAAAAACCTTCTGAAATTTATATATTTTTATTTTGAACTTTGTGTAGATGCAGATTTGTGTGACAATAGCAACATAGATTTAGGTTAACGTTTTTGTTTTAGGAATAAGTTGTAATCGTTTAAATAAGAACTTATGTTGGTATTTAATGATTACGTTTGAACTTCAATATTATATCTGTTTAGGTTATTGTTATGTTTGTGTGTTATATTATTGTTTTGCAGGTACAAGAATGTAGAGCCAGGGTTTATAAGGGTCTTAGAACGCTTAAACGGTGGCTGGACGTTATGTACAAGTCAAACAAAGGATCCAAGATACGCTCCTCGTGCTGACGTCAGCAGTACGTTGAGTGACCCTCGTGCTGACGTCAGCACGACCTCAAAAGGGTTTTTATGGATCGGGCCTTAATCACTTCGTGTGAAGCCCAAATCCACACGAATTATTAACCTACTAGTATAAATACAAAGCTAATTCACGAAATTAGTGATTGAACTTTTACGAATTTAGGAATTAAGTCGAATTGTTGCTCGTGTGACCTTATACACGAACTACTACTTCGTGCACGTCCTTAGGTTAATTAATTACTTGTTAATTGACGGAAGGCAATAGCAATCTAGTTATCTCAAGAGGATTCCGCACTCTTGACATAACGAATCACGTCTTATTTACGATCCGCTCAACGATAGGGCACCTACAAGTGGTATCAGAGCCCTAAGGTTGATTACCAGAAGGTGTAAGATCGTTTGATTTGCTATTGATTGCAAAATCAATTCGAAATTCGTGGTTTTATACAAGTTCGTGTTCTTCATCGCGCGACCTCGTGCTTACGTCAGCACGAGGTGATCTTTGTTAAGTGCTTACGTCAGCACTAACTTGACTTCGTGTCCTCTTCGCGACACGTCAGCACGCACTTACTTCGTGTACTCTTCGTGCTCTACTCGTCTGTTCAGCTCGTGCCACCTCAGCACGACCTCGTGTCTACAGTATATCATTTTCGTCTGATTTACTTGTAAAGATTCTAAATGACTACTGTACCTATTGCTGCTAATTCACCAAATGCCCTGTTTATCAGTCAGATGATCATGCATGACCATGAGGTTGGTCGTGGCAACATACCTCCAAAGCTTTTCCGTATGGAAAACTATTGGATGTGGAAAAGACGATTTGAAGATTATATTCGTCTGAATGATATTGATATGTGGGTGATGATAACTCAAGGTTTTGACTGGCCAACATTTGAGAAAGATGGTGTAATTGGTACATATACTTACACTGATATGCCAGATGCTGAAAAGAAGAAATACGTTGTGGAAGGAAAGGCACTTTCAACACTTACGATGGCCTTACCTCAAGAAAGTGTGCATTTGTTTAAAAAGTACACTACTTCAAAGGAGTTATGGGATGCCCTTGAAAAGTACTGTGAGGGTGATGCTACTTTGAAGAAAAATCGTATTAAACTTCTTAAACGTCAGTATGAAGCCTTCAATGGACTGAAAGGAGAATCTCTTGATGAGATAATTACTCGATTCAGTCATTTAACTACTGAGTTGTCATATTTTAGGGTTGTATATCCTCAGACTGAGTTAGTAGATAAGTTCTTGGATTCACTACCAAAAACATGGACTGAATATGTTCATCATCTACAAGATGACAAGGAATACAGTACATGGGACTTTGAGACGGTAGTTTCCAAATTGAAGAATAGAGAAATGAAAAGAAGGATAAAGGATACTCATTCGGATTTCACACAAGATCCGTCAATATATCATGCAACTTCAGTTCATTTGGCAAGTACTAGCTCAGGAACGAATGCATTTCTAAGTGGTGTTGAAGCTACACCAATAGTTGATGCAGATGGACTTGCAGGATATGTTGCTTATGACAATACAAATGCTACAAATGCAAATGTCAAGAGCAATAGTCAGTCCTTTCACTTGATGCCAATGAGTATGAGTTCCGCAGAAAGAAGAATGAATCTTTACTCAGCCTTTTGCTCGGCTCATGAAGCTTACATTGGTGGAAAAGTTACTGATCCTGCACTGATTGATGATGATTACAACCAGATAGATCCTGATGATTTAGAAGAAATGGATCTACAATGGTAGTTAGCTATGTTGACCATTAAGGTCAGGAGATTCTCTCAGAGAACTGGAAGATTTTTGGGAAATGGCACTAAAGGTTTTGACAAATCCAAGGTGAAATGTTATAATTGTGATGGATTTGGTCATTTTGCGAGAGAGTGTCAACGTCCAAAAAGGACTGATAATACCGTTGCAGGTAGACAGAACTACAATCAAGGCGGTATTACACCTCCCAATCATCAGAAGACGATAGCAATGATTACATTTCCTGCTACGCCTACACAGTCAGGGTCTCCTCAGCTTTTGGAGTCCAAGGTTGTTGTTGTTCAAAATCCAGATGGTACTTATCAATGGGATACACAGTCGGATGACACTTCGAATCATGCATATTTAGTTGAGGTTTATGATGACTATGCGCATGTGTCAAATGAAGTTGTTGAAGAAATAGATTATGCTGTGTATACAAGTGAAGAAGCTGCATCTGAGGTTGTGAAGCAGAATGTTAAGAAAGTTGCTGATATAGTAAGGTCTGAGAGTGAAGCTATGACAGCTATGATAGCTCCTGTTGTGAAAAATGTGTCAACCAAAGCAAATGATGCAATTTCTGAGAAGAGCATTGAGGATCAAATGAAGGAATTTGTGATACCTGGAGGTATGACAACTGAAGATTTTGTTGCATACATGGTAGATTGCAAGGCCGCTGATCAAAAGGTATCATGCTCCTTACTCTCAATTGTTAATGTTTGCAAAATGTTAACTGAAATGAAACTTGAGGTGTTCATTCTCAATAAAACTGTGTTAAACTTGACTGGTCAAAACTCTACCTTTAAGAAGGAAAATGACTCATATTTTGCCAAAAATTTTGGTTTGGTGAAACAAGAAAGTCTTTATAAAGATAAAATTCGAGCTTTAAATAAAGATGTTCTTGCCTTAAAAGAAAAACTAAGAGAGTCAGTTTTAATGGAAAAGGTAGGTAATGAACAGTATGTTAAACTAACTGAAGATTTTTCTGCGAAGGAGAAAGAGGTAGTTGACGCAAAATTGGAAATTGTCAAGCTTAATACTAGATTGGAACAAATTAGAGGATCTGAATTAATAAGATCTATGCAGTTGCAAACTCCTGTACCACGAGATTCTAAAAATAAAGGTGGTTTGGGATTAGATTATACGGAAATTAGAGGGCCTTTTAATGATAATTATACTGAATCTCTAGAGCAACTGGCTAAGAAAGAAGAGATTTTTGAAGGTCAACCTCCTGAATCAAATCTAGAAAATCAAACTGAAGATCTTAAATCCTCTAAAAGTACAATAGAGAAGATAAAGGCTTTAAACAAGAAACATAAGTCTGTAAATTCTTTTGTCAAACCGATAGATCCTAAGAATGCTGTTTATGATGCAAATGTATTGGTAGGATCTAATTGTGTGAATCAAACTTGTCCTGTTGAAAAAGTAGTAAAATGTTTTACAATGAAAGGATGTAACACTGTCCTTACATCTGATGAAATTGATTTTGAAAAGATAGATCATGACAAGATTGATAAAGTTTGGAATAAGGATGAATCTACGTCTAGTGGAGTTACCTTAACACCATTCTTGACTCAACCAAGAATTCAAAAGAAAGTACAGTTTTCAAATGGTAATGAGTCAAAAGGTTTATCAAAGGAAGAGTCAGCCACAATTAAATTAAAACAGTGTTTAGGTGTGACTTCTGCAGAGTCTGATGTTAAAGCTAGAAAATTGAGGGCAAATATATCATGCTTTTACTGTTATGAGTTAGGACATGTTTATAGTTGTTGTCCAAATAGAAAGAGACACTGCCCGGATAATAATGTCTCTTCCACTGCATCTAGTGATTCAGATGTTAATGCTCATAATGCTCGATCAAAGACCCCCAAACGACAGGGACATTCACAGAATGCTACTACTAGTAGTGGAAGTCCGAGTCGATCCCGTACACCTCATAGGAGTAATTCACCTAGGAATAAGCAAGTTCAACAGAATCGATCACCACCTCGTAGAAATGGAAATGTTTCCAAGTTCTATGATCGATTAGAAACTCCTCCTAGATTTGGTCCACATTCACCAAAGAATTCTCCTCCTAAGACTCGTTTCATTTCACCTAAGAAACAGTCTATGACACCATCTACATCCAAGGCTCAACCAAAGAGCGATGGATACTGGACTGATTTAATGATGTATGATGAGTCCGGTAAACCTAAACCTCAGAAGGTTTGGGTCCCCTTCAGAAACTAACTTAATTTATATTAAATGTGCAGGGAGAACCAAGGAAGCCTATCAGTCTTTGGTATGTTGACAGTGGATGCTCTCGGCACATGACAGGGGATAAGAAGTTGTTGTCCAATTATGTTGATATAAATGGTTCTTATGTTAGTTTCGCATGGTTTTTCCTTTTTCTGTGGTTTTTTGTTTTTGGTGTGGTTTTTGTTTGGAGTTGTTGTCCAATTATGTTGATATAAATGGTTCTTTGAGGTCCCAAGGGCGGCAATATTTCAGGCCAGGGTGATGTTGTCAATGGGAAGATTACATTGGAGAAAGTAAATTATGTGGAACAGCTATCTCATAATTTGATGAGTATTTCTCAAATTTGTGACAAGGGTAATCATGTCCATTTTACTGAGAAGGAAGCACTAATCTTGAAGCCGGGATATGTTATTCCTGAAGACTGGATCCTACTTAAAGCTCTTAGAAAGAAAGACATCTATGGCCTCATGTTAGATGTTGATGATTCCAAGGAGCCTATTTGCTTATTGACAAAAAGCAAATGAATCTGAATCTCTGTTATGGCATAGAAGAATGGGACATATTCATTTCCGAAAGATGAATGAGATTGTGAAACATGGTTTGGTTGAAGGTGTTCCATTGAAAAGGTTTGAAATGGAAGATAAATGTGTACCTTATCTGAAAGGTAAGCAGCAGAAGTCTTCTCATAAACCGAAGCAAGTAAATTCTATTGCCAACCCATTTGAGCTACTTCACATGGATTTATTTGGCCCTGTGAATGTAAGAAGTATAGGTGGGATGTACTACTGTTTGGTGGTTACTGATGATAACTCGAGATTCTCATGGGTATTCTTTCTTCGATCGAAAGATGAAACTCCACAGATTTTGATCAACTTCTTTGTTGAAACAGAAAATGTTTAGGGAGTTCGTGTTAAGAGAATCAGGAGTGATAACGGAACTGAATTTAAGAATAATATGTTGGAAGTCTTCTGTGTTTCCAAGGGAATCCAACATCAATTCAGTGCACCGTATGAACCACAACAGAATGGAGTTGCTAAAAGAAAGAATAGGACTCTAATCGAAACAGCCAGAACAATGCTTGCTGATTCAGGGCTCCCTACTATGTTTTGGGGCGAGGCAGTGAATACAGCTTGTCATATTTTAAATCGGGTTTTGGTAGTTAAGCGTCATAATAAGACATGTTATGAGCTTCTACATAAGAAGAAACCAAATTTACAGAATGTTGAACCTTTTGGAGTTCCGTGTACTTTCTTGAAATATCTTCCTCAGTCCAAGTTTGATCCAAAGGTGGAAGAGGGATTTTTCATGGGTTATAAACCGGGTACTTCTATTCGACGGGTTTATAATAAGCAGACCGGCAAAGTTGACTTGGGTACAAATGTCAAGATTGTCAGTCATAAACCTGCTATACATTCTGGAACTGGCAAGAATTTCGATTATGATAGTGTGTTTCGTTCGTTACACGGTCCTGCTTCTTATTCAGATCCTGAAACTTTTGATGATGTGATCATTTTAAGAGATCACGTGGATTATGCTCCTACCCCTACATCATCTCCTGCTCATAGTGTTGATACTACTCCAACCAAAGTTCAGTCTACGACTGTTGTTGGTGAAAGTAGTAAGAACAATAATAAGACATCAGATTCAGATGTTACTGAACCCGAAAACACTACTCCAACTACTCCTTCAAAGGTTCCATTACCAGATGATGATCCTATTTCTGAAGAATCGGAAGATGATTTTAGTTCTCCTGAATTATAGATTCAATCGAATCTAGGAGATAATCTAAATGTTGATTCGGTTCCTCAATATCGAGTAAATAAGGCTCATCCGATTACAAATATTCTTGGTGATGCTACAGAACCTGTTCGAACTAGGAATCAGTTGAATAAGGAGATGACTAGTTTGTTTTGTGAAGTGAAGGATTCTGGATTGATAACTGAGTGTTTATACTCTGGATTTATTTCACAAGAAGAACCTAAGAATGTTAAGGCTGCACTTCAAGATCCTTTTTGGGTTGCAGCTATGCAAGAAGAATTAGCTCAATTCGAGAAACTTGGAGTATGGGAGTTAGTAGATGTGCCTAGAGGTAAGAACCGATTGGAACTCGTTGGGTATTCAAATGCAAGCGAGATGACAAAGGGATCGTTACAAGGAATAAGGCACGTTTATTTGTTCAGGGGTTTGCACAACGAGAAGGATATGACTATAACGAAACTTTTGCACCAGCTGCATGGATTAAAGCTATAAGGTTATTTTTGGCCTATGCGAGCTTCAAAGGTATAAAGGTGTATCAGTTAGACGTTAAGAGTGCCTTCTTGTATGGTGAAAGTTAAAGAAGAAGTTTATGTTTACCAACCACCGGGGTTTGAAGATCCTAACTATCCAAGAAGAGCATATCGACTTGATAAGGCTCTTTATGGATTGCATCAAGCACCCAGAGTGTGGTATGAAAAGTTGTCGACACATTTGTTGACAAATGGTTTTACTAGAGGTTCGATAGACAGCACGTTGTTTATCAAATGGCGGAAGCGAGATTATTTGATTGTACAAGATGTGCAAAGAATTTGAAATGAGCATGAAAAAGCAGTTTGAAATGAGTGTTATGGGGGAATTACAATTCTTTCTCGGACTACAGGTCGATCAAAGGAAAGATGGATTCTTTATTCACCAGTCTAAGTATGTCGATGACATCTTGGAGAGGTTTCAAATGTTAGGGTCCAAGACATATGGTACTCCTATTCAGCAAAATCATGGTTTAGGAGTTCTTGATCCTAAAGATGTCCATGTAGATGCAACTTATTATCGTGCTATCATTGGCTCATTGATGTATCTGACAGCTTCGCGTCCAGACATTATGTTCGCTGTTTGTCTCTGTGCTAGATTTCAAGCTAGTCCGAAAGAGTCACATTTGACTGCAGCAAAGCGTATCCTACGATATTTAAAGGGTAACCAAGGGCTTGGTCTATGGTATCCTTTGGGAGGAACGTTTGATTTTGTTGCAGATACTGATTAGGACTTTGGCGGATGCAATAACGACAGGAAGTCTACAACTGGAAGATGTCAGTTCTTAGGTGGCAGATTAGTATCGTGGCAGTGTTAGAAGCAGACATGCGTTGCTCAGTCTTCGTGTGAGGCAGAGTATATGGCTGCTGGTAGCTGTTGTTCCAAGGTATTGTGGATTCAGCAACAACTGCGTGACTACGGTATGGATTTTCTTGATACACCTATTAGAATAGACAATAAGTCAGCTATAGACATTACTAATAACCCTGTCATGCATAAAGTCACCAAGCATATTGATATTAGACATCATTTCTTGCGTGATTGTGCCCAAAAGAAGTTAATTCACTTAGAAAAGGTTTTAACTGATGATAATCTAGCTGATTTGTATACTAAAGCATTTGATAAGACTCGCTTTGAGAAGCTAATTCTTCTCAATGATATTAGATCTCTCAAAAGAACTATTTTTATGTCTTTGTGTGTGTCTGTAAATAGCTAGAGTCATAAAAATACAAAAAGAGTTCTTAGTGTCATAAAAATATAAAAATCAGAAAACAACAAAAATAAATAAGATAGAGATTTAAGTTGATGCATTTAAGACGATTAGAAGTGAGGATAACTTTAGCTTTTAAGCCTGCTTAATCGTAATATAATTGCTTAGTTCAGTGATTACAATTTATGATATATCGGTAGCACAAAGTACCAAGGTTTCCCTGAATTAATAATCTTTCAACGGAAATGTTCTTGTGGGAAACATATTCAGATATATGGCTGAGAATGCTTGCTTTTCAGAAATGATTAGATCTGGTCCTTAAATTTTGTGAAAGATCTAGCATTATTATAGGATTTATTCAATGTATAGGCAAAAACCTCTACAAATCATGAGCATGAAAGTTAAATTTAGCTATAATGTGATATTGTTATTCTGTTTATGCAAATGAAATGATTGTAATTAAGGGGCTAATGTGGTCTTTGAGATTCGGACAAGTATGTCTCGGGGTGTCTTTGTATACCTAGCCTACCTAAAGCTTCCAACTTGGGATAGGTTGTCAGAAAGTTCGCTACACGGGTCTCATCGAAAATCACGGGTTCCCAATATAATGAAATGCAAAAGCAAATAATATTAAATCGCAAGATACTAAATTCAATTAAATTGTTTAAATCTTAAAAAGTGTCTCATGGTTTGTTCAAGGATGTTTTTGAATATATATTGAATATTTGTTATCTTAGTGCTTGTGTCGATTACGGGAGTATATCTGAATGTGGGTCACATAAGTTCGCAAATAATAATGTGGCATATTAGGCTACTCGGGTTACATGGTGACTGTCCTTGGCCAGGGTATGTCGAAAGTGTTTCACACCTAAAGGACACTGGAAGTACCGAGTGTTTAAGAGGACAAACATACCGGTAATCGTTGTTGGGTCACTGTTCATAACTAATAATAAGAGAATTATTTCTCACCCGCAGGCTTATGTAATTGCTAATCTGATCTAATCCGCAGAAACTTAGAATTTCTTGTAAATAAATAACGTAGTTTATATTTTATTTTTATTTTTATTTATTTTTATTTTTGTACTAATTTTTGTGTCAGTTTGTAGTGTCAAACTAGTTCTTATTGCACGAGAGATTTGATAAGCATCTGATGATTCCATAGGAAGATATATAGTCCTTAGTGGATTATATAGGTCTTGTTGCTTATAGTGTATGTTTAAAAGATGGATTTTCTAATATAGACATAAGTTGTTTAAGATTAGAAAATGATTCTAGTTTGAAAATTGAAAAGTCAAAATATTTTTGAATTAGTTTCAATATATTTTTGAAATTTCAATTATGTATGGTTGATAAGTATGCTTGACAAAGATGTGACTTGACTTAGTTTTTATTTTGAATTGCTAGGTTAAGATTTTGGTTGTTTTTGCATGCGTATGTTATATGTGTTGATTTTGATGCATTGATGAAGTTTGTTAAGTGTGCAGGTTACAGGTAATAAATTTCATTTAAAAGGAAAATGACATCAAAATTTCAGATTGCGATTGAGAACAAAATCGTTTCCATGTGTTCTTAGAATTGTATTGCGACGGACAATGATCTATGCATGTTATGTGCTACAAGGATAATTAACCTTGTAATAACCTAGAACTTGGTGTGATAGGTTATATTGTGTAAAATCAAGACCTCAACCTAAGACTTATTGTGATAGGTTGTTGGTATGATTATTTTGATGCAATATACATTGAATTTGTTTCTATGTAAGTTTGCATATATTTTGGTTAAGCATCAATGGAGAAATGATTGATTTTATGTCAAGATTATAATGTAAGATTAGTTTGATACATTATTTTGGTGACATGTTTGTACGGATGATTGTTGGTAAGATTGCATTTTCGAGTAGATACAAGGCTCAGGTAACGAGTATCTACAGGTTTATGTTTTTTCTGGAAATTTTGTAATTTTTCTTTGATCATTTTTTTTTCTGTAAAAATTGACAAAATCTGAAGTGTGCAGCTGTACGTGTGTTAAAATTGATTCCGTCCGTGCTGACGTCAGCATGGCTCGTGCTGACCCGGCCCACGAAGTCCGAATATATATATGGGTTTAATCTTTTTCTTTTTACCATTAGTCGAAAAATTAACCCTAGTAAATCACACGAACTTGCTCTCCTTCGCGTGCACTATTCATCCGAACCCTTTTTCGATCGATTTCATCCTCTTTTCGTGTTTTAAATCCTGATTTGTTGGTAAATTTACAATCTAGGATTGATTATTGATGTTTTAACTTCAAAAATCATTAGATTTAAGCCGTTATAATGCCCGATTTATTATTCTTCTTCGCGTGAACAGTAACAAGGACGAATTGACTTTGAGATCTTCGATTTCTGATGATTTGACTTAAAATTGGACTTAAAATTGGATTAAGTGATGTTATTCCACATTAATTCTAACAAAAGTTTCCATTAACATGTTTCAAATCAAGATTAATTGAAGTATTAGTGTCACGGTCACTATTCACACGAAGCAGATGAAGATATGTAGAACAACCTGCCGGGTTTGAGGATCCAGACTTTCCTAACAGAGTATATCGTCTCGATAAGGCTTTATATGGTCTACATCAGGCTCCTCGATCTTGGTATGAAAAACTGTCTTCTCATCTGATTGAAAACGGTTTTACAAGAGGTTCTATCGACAGCACGTTGTTTGTCAAATGGAAAGGGAAGGACTACTTGCTTGTACAGGTTTACGTCGATGATATCATTTTTGGTTCATCTGATAAGAATATGTGCAAGGAGTTTGAGCAGAGCATGAAGGCTAAGTTCGAAATGAGTGCTATGGGGGAATTATCTTTCTTCCTTGGATTATAGGTGGATCAACTGAAGGATGGGTTCTTTATTCATCAGAGCAAGTATGTTCAGGATCTTCTTACAAGGTTTCGAATGACCGATGCTAAAGATGCAATTACTCCCATTCAGACTAATCATGGCTGTGTCCTGATAAGACTAATGATCCAGAAGTCGATGCAACTCAATATCGGGCTATTATTGGTTCCTTGATGTATCTGACGGCTTCACGTCCAGACATTACCTTTGCTGTTTGTATGTGTGCTAGATATCAGGCTAATCCGAAAGAGTCACATATGAAAGCTGCGAAAGGATTCTTCGTTATGTGAAGGCCAAGCCTCGTCTAGGGCTTTGGTATCCCATGCATGGTTCCTTTGAATTCAAGGCTTATACTGATTCGGATTATGGTGGTGACAATTCGGATAGGAAATCTACATCGGGTGGATGTCAGCTTTTAGGGGGGAGAATTATTTCGTGGCAGTGCAAAAAGCAGACATCTGTTGCACAGTCTTCCTGTGAAGCAGAGTACATTGCTGCTGGCTATTGCTGTTCTCAGGTACTTTGGATACAGCAACAACTGCGCGATTATGGTATGAATATCTCAAACTCTCCTATTTGCATTGATAATAAATCTGCCATTGATATTACCAAGAATCCGAAAAATTTTAAAGTCACCAAGCACATAGACATAAAGCATCATTTTATACGTGACTGTTTTGAGAAAAAGCTTATTCATTTGGAAAAGGTTATTACTGATGATAACCTTGCTGATTTGTATACTAAAGCTTTTGATGGACCTCGTCATGAGTTGTTATATCAACTCAATGGTATGAAGAATGCCGAGTAGTTTCTCTCAAAGAACTTAAATTTTTTCGAGTCTTTGTAGTTTAAGTCGTACATAGATAGAGTCATTAAAATACAAAAAGAGTTGTTTTAGTATAAGTTTGTACATATCTAGTGTCTGAAAAATCCAAAAACATCAGAAAAATTGGAAAATCCAAAAAATATAATAAATGAAGTACGGTCACTGTACTAAATGATTAGACGTGACGATACTTTAGCTTTTAAGCCTACTTAATTGTACTTTAAAATGCTTAGTTCAGTGATACCATTATATGATGTATCGATAGGCACAAAGTACCAAGGTTTCCTTATAATCTGAACTTAAATGTATACAATGTTCTTATGGGAAACTTATTCAGATATATGGCTGAGAATACTTGTTCTTAAAATAGACAAGTCCTTTAAATCTTATGAAAGATCTTGCATTGTAATTAGGTATATTTGGTCTTTATAAAGAAGGTCTCGGGTACATATATGTGTATGTATTGCTTTTTCGGATGTATATTTGTGACAAGATATGCAAATATCAAAATAAATCTATTGAAAGTATGAAGCTAATGTGGCCTTTGAGATTCGAACAAGTAAGTCCTTGGGGTGTCCTTGTATACCTAGCCTACCTAAAGTTTTCAACTTAGGATAGGTTGTCAGAAAGTTCGCTACACGGGTCTCATAGAAAGTCACGGGTTTTCATAAGTGCTTTAAAGTAAATTAATGTCACAAATATGCAAGTACTTGGCATTATGCAATGTTAAGTATATTTCCGTACGTGAGTCAAGTTATGTCGCTTTACGCGTGAGGAATCACCGACCTGTCACCGCTGACTTGATTCTTAAAGACTTTCTCACTTTAATCACCAAATGTCTTAATCTTAGTGCTTTTTCGATTGTAAGAGTGTATCTGAATATGGGGCACATAAGTTTCGCAAACTAAAATTGTGGCATGAGTAACTTACTAGGTTACATGGTGACTGTCTTTGGCTCAAGTAATACGAAAGTGCCACAAACCAAAAAGGAGACTGGAAGTACCGAGTGTTTAAGAGGACAACATATTGGTAATCGTTTTTGGATCACTGTTCATAACTAATAATAAGAGAATTATTTCTCACCCACAGGTTTATGTAACATGCTAAACTGATCTAATCAGCAGTAACCAAGCATCATGTAAATAATGAATAAATAATGAATAAATTCAAGTTAATTAATGTATAGCTTAGTTTATTATTCTGTTATTTTTATTCTGATTTGTTTTTTTTTCTTTTTATTGAGTCAACATAGTATTTTCATAAGTTCTTATTGCACGAGAGATCCTATTCCAATTCTGAGTATATGTTTTACTGAATTCATTCATGAGAATTCTTGATGAGGTTGTGTGAAGATTTTCTGATATGAACATTAATTTGTTTAAGTTTAGAAAATGATCTTTTGTTGTCTTGCCACTGCGAATTCTACTGGTTTTCTGGGTGTGTCCCTCTCATAGGCCTTTGGATTTTCTTCGAGGGTAGGAGTCTCCTTGTGGTTTTCCATTTCGAGCTCTTTACTGTGATGTGCGCATTTGAAATTGGTGTCTTCAATTTGGCGGGATAATAGAAAATGATATTTCAAGTGTTTTGTGAAAAGTCAAAGTTATTTGAAATCTCACAAACTTTCAGTTGTTACAAGTTAAGAATTTAATTTATAACTTGGTGACATTTTAGGGTTTGACGATGAAATGACCTCCCTTGATCTTTTGTTAGATTCATTGTTATTTCGTATTTGTTAACCCTGTTTTTGTATGATTTTAGCTTGAAATTTTCTGCATTATTCTGTTATGCTCTTAATGCGTTAATGAGTTTTCATTAAGTGTGCAGTGTTCAGGTTAAAAAGATTAAGTTGAAGTGCTATATTCTGCAAATACATTGTTATTCGTATGGATGATATCCTAGAGATAAGATCCTTGCTGTGTGATGACAATTTTTGTGATACAGATATGAGCATGTGAAGGAAGAATAATAACATGAACCACAAGGGTCCATGCAACACCCAGGTAGCCCGTGAAAACGAATCGCGGCAGTCATGTGAATCCTTAAACCAAAGTAACTCAACGGATGCGGGCGAGCGGGTGCAGTAGCGATAATCAGACCGTGCACAACGGTGTGTGAGACGAGGAGAGAGCACCCTGTACAAAACGGGCCCCAACAAAAACGGTAACATCGAAGCGAGAAAATGAGTGGATACCGAGCCGCACACGGATAGTACATGAGGCGCGATAACAACAGATAGACAAATGAGTCAAAGTGGGAAGAACCGGCTGGACGGAACCTTCCGGGGGGTAGAGAGATGATCCGGACAACTGTCGGGGAAGGAAGAAGAAAAACAGGAAAGGACTCGTAGCGCAAAAGCCGAATCACAGGACATTTCACTGGAACAGGGGGGACAAAAGCAAGCGGGAAGTTACGCCGGAGTCGGTCAAGGGTACACAATCATAGCGAACGGAGATGCATTGGACGCTAACGGTAAGCTGCAAAGAAACATTGATAAGGGGCGGCTCAGACTCCGAAGAGCCAAGGTCCGACCAGGATAGATAGCGAGAAGGCTCAGAACAGATCAACGATGACGAACGAAAAGCAACGCAAGAAGGAAGGCTCCATGGAACAGCCTCTCAAGTGTGTAATAGCATAGAAACAAAGATTCAGCGACGCCCGAACGAAGCAGACGGACGACGTATCGGGGCCCGCATGAAGAAGCGAAGCATCAAAAGACTGCGAACAAAAAAGGACGCGGCGAAAAGCCCGTCGTACCCAGCAGGCAGAGAGGTACGCAAGTAATAGTTGATCCCCCTCCCGCCCCCACCAGAACGGAGGACGGAGCGGAGCCACTAACGCGTAGAGAGTCCAGAAAAGTGCGGTGAAGAAGAACAGGATGAATAGGTGATAACGATGCACCACTTAAAAGTCGCACCACCAGAAATGCGCACCCCTTCTTCTCCCCCCCTTCCCCCCCCCCCCCCCCCCCCCCCCCCCCCCCCCCCCCCTGTCCCCCTCCGCCCCCCTGCTCTTGGTGTAGTTCTTTCTTTTCCTGTTCCTGGTCTTTCGTGCCCCTCCTCCGCTCTGTTCCTTTTCCCCTCTTCGATCCTTCCTTTCCCTGCTCCTATTGGAAACCTTATAAGGTTCTTAATTGAATTTTTGGACTACTCATTGTTTGACTGTTTTGTAGACGGCATTTCGTATGGGACTTAAGTGTTTCAAGATCATTTGTCGTTAAGCATCTCAATGATTAGTGGAAAGTTCTTCGTTTCATGGTCATGATTGGTAACATTGTTCATATGTTAATTGATTATTTTCAGGTTTGTTGATGATTTGGTTTGAGAGATGTGGAGTTTTGTTATTATTCAAGATTATAATGTTCGTTGAATACTTACATTATGATGATGATTATGTATGATGGAATTTCTTTGTACAAGGCATGAACAGGTTATTTTTTAACAAGTTTTTGCGATGTACAGGATTAGGTAAAAGGTCGAATCATGGTACATTTCGTGATGGATATTCTGAAATTTTCTAAGTCCAGAGTTAGTTCTTACGAAGATATACTTATCTTCGTTCAAAATCGTTCTTACGAAGATAACATTTATCTTCGTTCTGGAAGATAGAATATGTATGGTCCGATTAGTTCTTACGAAGATTAACTTCGTACGAACTTAACTGTGCCCGGATATTTACCCGACCCGTTTTTACCATATTTTACCATCTATATAAATTCGTTTTATTTGTCACAATATTCAAATTTTTCAACACATAAAACGAATTTCAGCTCTCTCAACCCCCATCTTATCACAATCAAATCTTTTGATTTCGATCCAATTTCGATTATCTTTGTTGTTAGTGATTCAGGTAACCTTCTCGAACATTATCAATCGCAAATCACTAATCAAAATTCGTTCTTTTGTCCAGTTTTTACAAGCACTCATTCGGTTTTTTAAGTTTTAGGGTTTAATTTCGTTTCTCGATTCTTCCCTATTATAGTTTGAATTCCGATGCATATTTGAAGTAGGTTATGCTTTATTTACTGGATCTAAAGTTTTGAAATCATTTTTTGGGCAAATCGCAACATTATTCAAATAGTTGATTTGATTTTGTGATCAGTGAACTTTTACGAAGTTATAATTCGTTTCAAACGAATTTAACTTTCGTTTATAACTTACGCACTTAAATTTAAGTTGATAAGTTACGAACTTAGGATTTTTACAAGTGTTTACGAATTTAAAACTTAATTGTAATTTACGAACTTAATGTTATCTTCGTACACTTTGTTCTTACGAACTTAATGTTATCTTCGTACACTTTGTTCTTACGAACTTAATGTCATCTTCGTACACTTTGTTCTTACGAACTTAATGTCATCTTCGTACACTTTGTTCTAACGAACTTAATGTCATCTTCGTAAAGTTTATGCTTACGAATTTAACATTATCTTCGTAAACTTCCTTCTTACGAACTTAACGACTATTCTTCGTACACTTTGTTCTTACGAACTTAATGTCATCTTCGTACACTTTGTTCTTACGAACTTAATGTCATCTTCGTACACTTTGTTCTTACGAACTTAATGTTATCTTCGTACACTTTGTTCTTACGAACTTAATGTCATCTTCGTACACTTTGTTCTTACGAACTTAATGTCATCTTCGTACACTTTGTTCTTACGAACTTAATGTCATCTTCGTACACTTTGTTCTTACGAACTTAATGTCATCTTCGTACACTTTGTTCTTACGAACTTAATGTCATCTTCGTACACTTTGTTCTTACGAACTTAATGTCATCTTCGTACACTTTGTTCTTACGAACTTAATGTCATCTTCGTACACTTTGTTCTTACGAACTTAATGTCATCTTCGTACACTTTGTTCTTACGAACTTAATGTCATCTTCGTACACTTTGTTCTTACGAACTTAATGTCATCTTCGTACACTTTGTTCTTACGAACTTAATGTCATCTTCGTACACTTTGTTCTTACGAACTTAATGTCATCTTCGTACACTTTGTTCTTACGAACTTAATGTCATCTTCGTACACTTTGTTCTTACGAACTTAATGTCATCTTCGTACACTTTGTTCTTACGAACTTAATGTCATCTTCGTACACTTTGTTCTTACGAACTTAATGTCATCTTCGTACACTTTGTTCTTACGAACTTAATGTCATCTTCGTACACTTTGTTCTTACGAACTTAATGTCATCTTCGTACACTTTGTTCTTACGAACTTAATGTCATCTTCGTACACTTTGTTCTTACGAACTTAATGTCATCTTCGTACACTTTGTTCTTACGAACTTAATGTCATCTTCGTACACTTTGTTCTTACGAACTTAATGTCATCTTCGTACACTTTGTTCTTACGAACTTAATGTCATCTTCGTACACTTTGTTCTTACGAACTTAATGTCATCTTCGTACACTTTGTTCTTACGAACTTAATGTCATCTTCGTACACTTTGTTCTTACGAACTTAATGTCATCTTCGTACACTTTGTTCTTACGAACTTAATGTCATCTTCGTACACTTTGTTCTTACGAACTTAATGTCATCTTCGTACACTTTGTTCTTACGAACTTAATGTCATCTTCGTACACTTTGTTCTTACGAACTTAATGTCATCTTCGTACACTTTGTTCTTACGAACTTAATGTCATCTTCGTACACTTTGTTCTTACGAACTTAATGTCATCTTCGTACACTTTGTTCTTACGAACTTAATGTCATCTTCGTACACTTTGTTCTTACGAACTTAATGTCATCTTCGTACACTTTGTTCTTACGAACTTAATGTCATCTTCGTACACTTTGTTCTTACGAACTTAATGTCATCTTCGTACACTTTGTTCTTACGAACTTAATGTCATCTTCGTACACTTTGTTCTTACGAACTTAATGTCATCTTCGTACACTTTGTTCTTACGAACTTAATGTCATCTTCGTACACTTTGTTCTTACGAACTTAATGTCATCTTCGTACACTTTGTTCTTACGAACTTAGTGTCAAAGGACGAAAGCGATTTCTGCTTTATCCTCGTTTTGTTATGGCCATAGTCAGACACTTCTGTCCAGACTTAGTTTATGATCAAGGTCTTCGTTATAATCTGCATGCTTGGCCTCTACGTCTCTTCGCTGACTTAGAAGCACATACACGCAATGTAGAAGGTCTTACAGATCCACCACTGTTTGGTCACTTGATAAATCCTGACTATCGTTCTCATCTTGAGGATAATATGTTTGTGGATGATGATGAAGAGTCTGATGATACAGAAGATTCTGAAGATGGTTCAGATGATTCTTCAGATGATGATTCCGATGATGATTCTGATCATGGGAATGACGATGATGAAGCTAGTACCAGTGGTTCAGATAATGTTGTTGTCTCGGAAGACACAGGTGAATATGAGCATCGTACAAAGAGGGCTCATGATGTTCCTGTAGCTTCTGCAAGTGATCATTCTTATCACTTATCTCAAGAAGGTGTATCAGGTGAGCTACGTAGAGAACGTCGAAGCAAGGCATGTCATGCTTCTCCGGTAGTCTCTGATACGGCTCAATCTGTTCATGATAAGTATGATGCAAGTGTTTTACTTCCTCCTGAGGTTGCGGCTCCATTAAATCCTGAATTAGCCAGCCTTTTTGACGATATTGATGATCCGGTCAATGCACCAAGTTCAAGTGATACTAGGAGTTCTAAAAGATCAATGGATGCTACTCTTACTTATCAAAGAGTTAAGCGTGCACGTATCACTGAAGCTACATCAGTTTCAATTCCTGATCCTCCAAGTTCAACTGCTGCTGCTATTCCGGTTGCATCAACAGCACCAGCTCATTCTGTTGCTGTCAGTGTGCCGTTACGACCACTGTTGCCTCCCAGAGTGCCTGTTACTCCTCTTCCTTCAGATTCTCCTCTGGTTCGACGTATTGAGGTTCTAGAGACTCGTGTTTACACGTTAGAGTCTGATCTCTCAGATGTCCGAGCTGCTCTGACCTTTATTGTCAATTGGGTCAAGAATCAAGGGGGAGATGTGCCTGAAGAGATATGCAGATTATCAGTGCCAAGACGTCAAGATGATGATGATGATGCTGATAATGCTGGTGATCGAAGTGATTCTCGCCCAGTTCTTGACAAAGGAAAGGGTGTTGAAGTTCAGGGGGAGATAGGGGGAGATCATACTGAGGTTGGTACATCTGGTGCTGGAGATTCAAGTGCTCCTCGTGATGCTGGGGCTATTGAAGCACTTGACTCAGGTAATTCTTCAAAATCAATTGATTATTTAAGTGATGATCAAGTTGAAGCTGAAACTGATCGATTAAAGCGTGAAGTTGAAGCAAAATTTGGACATGACTATTATTCTGAAGAAAACGCCTTTCATGATGTGTTTGATGTTTTATTAGATAAACAACAACATGCAGAAAATGAAAGAGAAAAAGAATTACAGATTCAAAAGCAAATAGCTTTGGAATCTGATTCTGATTCTGATTCAACTTATGATGTTAATAATGATTAGATGAATTGTATTTTAGGTTGCATGTAATAAGTTATGACATGTAAATGTAATTTATCTTATTTCAATGCAATTATATTTCATCTTTATTATCATGATTAATCATTGTATTCTGGTGTTATTTTGTGTAATCTTATCAGATGATACAGAATTACTCTTTGATGGAAATGAGCTTGAGGAAGGTGAGATTGTCCCGGAACCAGATGTTAATTTATTCAAGAAACCTTATGGGTTTGATGATATTTGGGACACAATTCCTAATGATCCATCTATTGAAGAAAGGAATGTGTTGGAATTGAAGAGAAAAGATATAAAGGAAAGAATGGTTCAAGATTCATTTAGTAGCAATACAAAAGTTTTAAACTTTGTGGTATATGCTAAGGTTGAAGATAATTTGATTCCTTTTGAGTGTGAGATAAATTTAACAAGACCTTTTAATCCAAACGATCATCCAGTTCCTCTCAGAGATGATGATCCACTACAAGAGGTTGATCGGCTTGTGCCTGGACAAAGACTTGGTGAATATATAGTCACTAGGGATACTTTGAAACCTATCATGTATTGGACTCACATTTCAGATAAAGATGCTGCGAAATATAAGACAATAATCTGGAGTTGGTTCTATGATGAAGAATTGAAGTTGTTCATTCTTAAAAGACCAGAAGGTTGTCAATATTTAGCATGGCGTGAGAGTCACTTCAGAAGTTTGTGTGAAGAGGACTTACATGAACTTGGAAATAACTGGATTATCAATCCAAGTGGATATGGTCTTGCTGATGTTATTGGTAAGAAACTTCATGAGGATTTCAAGTTGAGATTGAATATGAAAGACTCAGAGAAACCGAAGTTTCATATTGAATCAAGAAAGAAGAAGAAAGTGGTTAAGCCAGATAGAAGCGTTGAGTATATTCAACGTGATATCAAGTGTATGATCAAAGTCCCTGCCAAGAAATGGGCACAAGATGTCTTGGATAAAATGGACAATTGGGAGATTGATCGAGATTCTGGTGAAGCCAAGATGTATGCAGATTCGGAAAAGAAGATTTTGCTGAGAAGGATGTATGATCCAATGCAGTTGGTCAACTTCTCAAGAAATGATCTGAGGAAATTATACGATACAGAATGTTCATTTTTGCCATTTTGGAAATATGAAGAAAGTCGATATCGTAAGATTATCCAAGTCTGCTTACATGAAAATATCCATGCAAATAGCAAGCGATTGTTATTTAATGGATGACAGAATTTTGAAGACTGAAGAAATCGAAGGTGCTGCTGTCAAGGGGGAGTTTGTTGATGCACGTTGATGTGACAACAGCAACTTAGATTTGATTATGTCTTATTCGTATATGTAATTGATAGATTATGAACATAATGTTTTGGTAATGATCGATTAAACATTATGTTCATAATCTATCAATTACATATACGAATAAGACATAATCAAATCTAAGTTGCTGTTGTCACATCAACGTGCATCAACAAATGTCTTTCATCTTTTCAGACTTTGTTATTCCTTTAATAATGTCAGGCTAGTAGGCTGAATACTTATTTGGATCGATGTGATCATGTAGACGTTTATCTATTTTACTTTATTTGTTAGATCTGTTGGAGTGTGTTTTACCGTTTATCGTAGATACATGTTTTACTAGTTTTTCATATTATTACCAGTTCTATATCTGCATTTATTGATTTAATTCTGATGATCGGTCTATAATCATACACTAGGATTAATACATTAGGATGGAAAACACTAGTCGATCTATAACTAGTTGTAAAAGGTGATTCACTTGTAACCGAGGGATCCAGAACCGTAGTAATTAGGATGAATATAACATGAAGCTTAACAATGTCAGACGCGATCCAGTGACTTGGAAACGAGTACTGTGGTCACCGGAGATAATTATTATCTGGTCATCGCTTAAGAGCCGGGTAACTTAAAGATGAACTAGTAACACGAACTTTAGGTCATTAATGCTTAAACAATGAATCTAACGAGAAATTGTTTATAGAATAATGTGAGTCTAGGGACAACACTAGTAATTTAGGCAAAGTGAATCGAACGAGAATCTAAGCCGTGATTAAGTTTCCAACAGACTAGCAAGTAGGTAGAATGATATTTGGTCGTACCATGAGATCGGAGATGCCAAACAAGTATTTTAATTTAATTACTGTTATTCGCTTTTTCAAACTATTTTCAGACTTAGCCTCTCGCTGAATAAGCGGTTGCGGCTTCTATTTACTTTTCAGTTTTAATTAGTTTAATAGGAAATCGTGACAACCCCACAACCGCTAGAATTACACATATTATTAGATTAGGTAGTGCAAGCGTCCCTGCTCACTTAACTATACTACACTCATCGGGTTCTCTGCTCGTAAGTGTGTGTGTGTGTGTGTGTTTGGGATAATTACTTGTACAACTTATAAATTTAAAAGCATAAAAAAAACCTATATTTTTTAGAAAAAACTCGCTTGATTAAAAACTGATAACTTACTGTCTATATTGTAATTTCAAGTTTTATACAAATTTCAAAACACAATTACATAAACCATAAGAAAACGGCTCCGTTTTATGTAAAACGCTGCGTTTATGCTTAGAAAACGGCACTGGCATATATACATTTGAAGTAAAATGGCCAGTTTAGACACTTCAACTAATACTTAGCGTTTTATGTAAAATGGCACCAAAAACGGGGGAATGACACCTGCCATTCCCCTGACATGAGTGTCAGACCATGTGTAATTCTCAAACTGTGTTTTGCTATCTACACACCGGCCAAACGCGGCGTTTTATGTAAAACGGGGTATAAAACGGGGAGTTTTACATAAAACGGTGCGTTTTGGTAGTGTTTTCTAAGAACAGTTGATGTGTGTAGATAGCCCATCCCTAAAAAAAATGGGGTTTTGGTGTTAAATAGAGAAAAAACGTAGTTGTTTTACTTAACCATGGTTGGTTAGAATATAACTATAGCAAACTAAAGCATTGATGGAAGCCATAAATTAAAAGTGTCATTGTGTTTGGTGAAAGAGTTTTATTTTCTTTTATTTTTATTATCAAACAAATTATGAAAGATCAACTTAAATATCAATTTCATAATAGGATAATTACATGTAAAACAAATCAAGTGATAAATTAGAAAAAAAAAACTTAATAAAATTCACGTGTTAAATTCCCAAGATTTTAAGTTGATTTTTAAAAATATCAATTAAAGAATTATCATTTTCCAAAATCAATATAATACCAATATTGTAATATGTTTGTCTATTAAATGTACTATGTAATAATTGAAGAAGTAGTTGGGCTTTACTTTTTCTTTAATGGCTCTTTCATTAGACTCAAATAACAAGATACACCAATATAGATACAACACCAAGAGTACCAATAGGCAGTATTGTAAAACTCGGCCGTATCGGCCGAGTCTTGAGAATCGGCTCGTGTATCGGCCTACCGACGATACGAGTTTGTGAGACTCGGTCTGAGGGTTCCAGACTCGGGTCAACTTGGTCAAGACTCGGCTGTATCGGTCAAGACTCGGCTGTATCGGTCAAGACTCGGCTGTATCGGTCAAGACTCGGCCGTATCGGTCAAGACTCGGCTGTATCGGTCAAGACTCGGCTGTATCGGTCAAGACTCGGCTGTATCGGTCAAGACTCGGCTGTATCGGTCAAGACTCGGCTGTATCGGTCAAGACTCGGCTGTATCGGTCAAGACTCGGCTGTATCGGTCAAGACTCGGCTGTATCGGTCAAGACTCGGCTGTATCGGTCAAGACTCGGCTGTATCGGTCAAGACTCGGCTGTATCGGTCAAGACTCGGCTGTATCGGTCAAGACTCGGCTGTATCGGTCAAGACTCGGCTGTATCGGTCAAGACTCGGCTGTATCGGTCAAGACTCGGCTGTATCGGTCAAGACTCGGCTGTATCGGTCAAGACTCGGCTGTATCGGTCAAGACTCGGCTGTATCGGTCAAGACTCGGCTGTATCGGTCAAGACTCGGCTGTATCGGTCAAGACTCGGCTGTATCGGTCAAGACTCGGCTGTATCGGTCAAGACTCGGCTGTATCGGTCAAGACTCGGCTGTATCGGTCAAGACTCGGCTGTATCGGTCAAGACTCGGCTGTATCGGTCAAGACTCGGCTGTATCGGTCAAGACTCGGCTGTATCGGTCAAGACTCGGCTGTATCGGTCAAGACTCGGCTGTATCGGTCAAGACTCGGCTGTATCGGTCAAGACTCGGCTGTATCGGTCAAGACTCGGCTGTATCGGTCAAGACTCGGCTGTATCGGTCAAGACTCGGCTGTATCGGTCAAGACTCGGCTGTATCGGTCAAGACTCGGCTGTATCGGTCAAGACTCGGCTGTATCGGTCAAGACTCGGCTGTATCGGTCAAGACTCGGCTGTATCGGTCAAGACTCGGCTGTATCGGTCAAGACTCGGCTGTATCGGTCAAGACTCGGCTGTATCGGTCAAGACTCGGCTGTATCGGTCAAGACTCGGCTGTATCGGTCAAGACTCGGCTGTATCGGTCAAGACTCGGCTGTATCGGTCAAGACTCGGCTGTATCGGTCAAGACTCGGCTGTATCGGTCAAGACTCGGCTGTATCGGTCAAGACTCGGCTGTATCGGTCAAGACTCGGCTGTATCGGAAGACTCGGTCTGAGGGTTCCAGACTCGGGTCAACTTGGTCAAGACTCGGCTGTATCGGTCAAGACTCGGCTGTATCGGTCAACACTCGGCTGGATCGGATCGGTCAACCAAAGTCAAACTTTTTTTTTTTATATTGTTTTTAGACAATTATGTTTAAGTTAAAAAATCATGTTATGTTTAAGTTTGAAGTTTTATATATATTTTTAATTTTTTCTTACATATAATTTCAAAAACTATTACTATTCACCGATCCGATTCCGATCCGATTTTTAAAAAATCCTATCTCCCCCCTCGCCGATCCGATCCCGATTCCCGAGTTTCACAACCTTGCCAATAGGACAATAAAATTACTATTATTATTAACTATAGCAAACTAAAGCATTGATGGAAGCCATAAATTCAAAGTGTCATTGTTTGGTGGAGATCCCCTCAAGTTACTTCCAACTTGAGGGGTCAAGTTAGGAGTATCTTGGCCCTTAGATGAAAATCAGGGGCTAAGATAATCTTTGAATCTTAGCCCTTGATTTTTCATCTAATGGTCAAGATTTTCCCAACTTGACTCAAGTTGAGGAATCAACTTGAGGGAATCCTCACCTTTGGTGAAAGAGTTTTATTTTCTTTTATTTTTATTATCAAACAAATTATGAAAGATCAACTTAAATATCAATTTCATAATAGGATAATTACATGTAAAACAAATCAAGTGATAAATTAGAAAAAAAAAACTTAATAAAATTCACGTGTTAAATTCCCAAGATTTTAAGTTGATTTTTAAAAATAATTATCATTTTCCAAAATCAATATAATACCAATATTGCAATATGTTTGTCTATTAAATGTACTATGAAATAATTGAAGAAGTAGTTGGGTTTTTACTTTTTTTATAATGGCTATTTCATTAGACCCAAATAACAAGATACACAAATATAGATACAACACCAAGAGTACCAATAGGACAATAAATTTACTATATGCATAACGGGAGAAGAAGTTATGATTCTTACTTTCTCAACCCTCTTATATCCCACCAATAAGATTTTGTCAACTCATTTTACATCTCCAGTCTTCCCAACCAACTCTCCCAACTATTTATAATGGCACATGATTCTTCAACCCTCCAATATTTTATTATTTTTATTTAGTTTAATTAAACAATTTGAAAAAAAAAAAACATTTCATTAAA
>CM067170.1:132872456-132897456 GCA_034093135.1 Erigeron breviscapus | reverse complement strand
GCAATAAAGGGAATGTCACCAAGCCCATCTAGTGCCTTTTCAAGCTGCACTTCAGTTGGACTCTCAGATTCAGTTGCAGAGTCCAACTCCTTTTCAGCAGGATCATCATAATTTCTGGGCTTTGGCACATCGTGAATTTGTGGGTGTAAGTGTTGTAATTGTGGTTGGAAAGTTGGTGAAGTAACATAGGCGGGTGTTGAGCCAGGTGGAAAGTAAGGATGTTTATGTGAAGTTGGTGGTGGGCGATATGGTTGATCAACAATTATATTTTGGATTTCTGGGGGAGGAGGAGCGTTTGCGAGGTTGAAGGTTGGCTCAGAATCAGAAGACTGATTCTCCTCCAAGAGTCCCTCGTCAAACTCAAAGTCAGCAAAGGAATCAAGATCCCTTTGAGTTGGCTCATCTTCATCCCAGAGGTCAGTCGAAACTGCAGTCTGATCAGATATGCCCAGGTTCAGACCACTGGTGCCTGAACCTGCTTCTGGTTCAACAACTGCTGCTGCAGATGCATCGTCACCAGATTGATTTTGTGTTGCCTCAACCAAAGTACCATCACCAGTGACAGTAGACACGGGGGTTGCCTTAATAACTCTCGTACCATCATCAAGAGTTACTTCATCGGCCGTAGAGTGTGAAACTTTAGTTTCTAAGGGTGTCACCTCAGAAACATCATCAGTTTGTGCTGCAGAGGAGTGTAAGATTGACGAAGTTACAGGGGGTGCACGTGCAGACTCAGACTCTAATGTGAGTTGGGCGGGCTCACTTATATTTTCTTCACCATCTCCTCCTAAAGATTGATGAAGTTATGGTTGCTTGTGGGTTTCCCATTTGACTCGATTCTTCTGGTTCTTGTTGGGAAGAACCAGAAGGGTTAGCTTCGGTACTAATGTCCTTGGGCTGTGAGGACTGCTTATATTTACGTTTTTAATACGCCCTTTGGAGATCCTGAGGGATCTTTTGGGAGATCCTCAGGTTGGTCAGTGGAGGAGGTAATTGGTGGTTGGGTGGAAGAAGTTGTTGGGGTTTTAAACAACTTCAACAATTTACCACCAGGTGCACCAGTGGGTCTCGCATTCTTTTGCGACCCGCCTAGTGACCTTTCTGAGCCAGCCGGTCGTGCTGTTTCAGTTTTAGAAATTACCTGAAGCATTTCAGCAGAGAGTTCAGGTTCTTCTTCTGAAGTATGCCTTTGAAGTCTCTGCATAACTCTGGCACTGAAAGCTCAGGCCCTCCATTGTTGTAAGCATCACCAAGGATATTCATGAAGCAGATGCTTAAAAAACGTGCAAAGGCAATGTGTGGACTTCTTTTTCCTTTTAATTTACTAACCAACTGAGAGTAGAGCATCTCAGCGAAGTCCACTTGGATCCCATGCCACAAATAGTAACCGATCTCCACTTGGGGTAATGAAATATGGTCCAACCCACCATGATTTCCCCCAAGGCACACAACTATTTGAGTCCAGAAGAACCTCCAGCAATTGCCAAACCCAGACAGAAAAATGTGTCCGGAGGTCTTCAAATTTTGGTTGGCATCAACCATGTCATCATGGCCCGTAGCCAGTAATACTTCTCTGAAATTATTTCCTTTCAGTCTTTTGGCATAGACTGAAGGTGGTTGAAGATAATTCAATTGAAGGGCCTCCCTGAACCCATCAAGAGAAATGACACACTGCTTAGTGCCATTGTTTAAAGTGAAAGAAATGGATTGTTCAGCTTACATTAATAAAAAGTGATGATCACTTTTCCATTTACGGCACCACTTGTGTGCCACGTCAGCGTGAAGTGGTTTATTCAAACGTTATACAGTAAACTTCACGTGGCCACACAACCAACCAAGTATCAAAATACATTATAAAGGACTGACTCATTTCAGAAATGACTTAATAAGTTTGAGCATGGTCAGAACTATGGATCTGAACCATCTCAGTTTACACAATTATTCTGAAACCATTTCAGAATTTTTGAGGCATTTTACTTAAAACTTATCTCAGAAATTCTGAAGCATTTCAGTCAAAATATTTTTCAGAAAGCAAAGTTCCCCCTTAGAGAAAAAAGTCTTTTAAGTACAAAAATATTTGACACTTCCCCCTGAGGTAAAGCTATACAGGATTTAGCATACCTAACTCACTGATGAGATGTTTAAACGTTTTGACATCCAAGGGTTTTGTAAAAACATCAGCGAGTTGTTTATTAGTGGGAATGAAATGAAGTTCAATATCACCTTTAATAATGTGATCTCTAATAAAATGATACCTGAGGTCGATATGCTTGGTTTTGGAGTGCATAACAGGATTGTGAGAAATAGCAATGGCACTGGTGTTATCACAAAAGATTGGAGTTTTTGTATACTTAACACCATAATCAGTTAGTTGGTTCTTCATCCACAGAATCTGAGCGCAGCAACTGGCTGCAGAAATGTATTCAGCTTCAGCTGTGGAGAGTGACACTGCAGTTTGCTTCTTGCTTGTCCAACTAACTAATTTGCCACCTAGGAAATGACAGCTACCAGTGGTACTTTTCCTATCTATTTTACAGCCTGCATGATCAGAATCTGAATAACCCATTAGATCTAGACTTGAGCCTTTGGGATACCAAAGACCAAGTCTGGGGACACCTTTAAGGTATCTGAAAATTCTTTTCACAGCATTTGCATGTGCTTCTCTGGGATCAGACTGAAATCTTGCACAAAGGCATGTTGCAAACATTATGTCAGGTCTACTAGCAGTTAAGTACATGAGGGATCCCACCATACCACAATATTTTGTGGGATCCACTGGTTTTCCATTGGGATCTGAGTCCAAAGTTAATGGTGAGAAATAGGAGTATCTTTTGATGAGACTGAATCAAATTGAAATTTCTTTATTAAATCTCTGACATACTTTTCTTGGTTTATAAAAATACCATCACTGGTTTGTTTCACTTGAAGACCTAAGAAATATGTCAGTTCACCCATCATACTCATTTCATACTCAGATGACACGATTTCAGAAAACTGTTCACACATTTTGTTATTTGTAGACCTAAACACAATATCATCAACATAAACTTGTACAAGTAAGATATCACCTTTATCATGCAATATGAACAAAGTGTTATCAATTGTACCCCTTTTAAAACCATTTTTCATAAGATGTTTAGTAAGAGTATCATACCAGGCTCTAGGTGCTTGTCTCAGACCATATAATGATTTGTTCAGTCTGTACACCCAATGTGGTTTTTCTTCATTGATGAACCCTGGTGGTTGATACACGTACACTACTTCTTCTAATTCTCAATTCAGAAATGCACTTTTGACATCCATGTGATAGAATTTGAACTCATGATGAGCTGCAAAAGCTAAGAAAATTCTGATAGATTCAAGTCTAGCAACTGGTGCAAAAGTTTCATCAAAGTCTACTCCTTCTTCTTGAGAGTAACCCTTTGCAACAAGTCTTGCCTTGTTTCGAATCACATGACCATCTTCATCCATCTTGTTTCTGAAGACCCATCTTGTCCCAATTGGTTCCTTCTTCAGATTACTAGTACAAGGAACAAGTTCCCAAACATCGTTCCTTTTAAACTGATTGAGCTCATCTCGCATGGCTTCAATCCAGCTTGGGTCTTTCATAGCCTCATCAATCTTCTTCGGTTCTATCAGTGATAAGAAGCTGACATTTAAGCATTGATCGCTTGTGGCTCTTCTGGTCTGAACCCCACTAGTGGATTCTCCAATGATTTGATCGATTGGATGTGCTCTAGTCCACTTAGTGTAATGACCAGGATGCACAATGATATCAGTGCAAGAACTCTTCTGATTTACTTCAGGAATGGTTTCAGAAAAGACTATTTCAGTCTCATCATCTTCCTCCTGCAGATCATGACTTGCATCATGAAACTCTTCAGATTGGGGTAATTCAGTGGAGGCTGATATCTGAGGTGTAGCAGCATGTACATCTGATCCAATAGTCAGTTCAGAAGGTAGTTTAAAACTGACTGAAGGATAGAATGGAATGTTGCTAGTCTTCTTGATTACTGGTTCTGAACTGAGATGTTCAGAAACATGTTCAGGTGACTGATCAGATTCTGCAATGGGATCAGTTTCACCAAAACTGATTGGACTTTCTGAGGGTGGTACAGGAGTTGAATTTTTAAAGATTGCAGAATTTAATTCATCAAAGGTAACATGAATTGACTCATCAACCTTTTCAAGTCTCTTATTATAAACTCTAAAGGCTTTGCGAATTGGTGAATAACCTAGGAAGTATCCTTCATCAGCTTTTGCATCAAATTTTCCAAGCTGACTGGAATCATTCAGAATGTACACTGGACATCCAAATACATGGAAGTATACAATATTAGGCTTTCTATTTCTGAGTACTTCATAGGCTGTCTTCTTGTGTCTTTTGACATAGACAGATCTGTTCTGAGTGTAGTAAGCAGTTGCAACAGCTTCAGCCCAGAAATTCTTTGGAAGACCAGATTCATTTAGCATACTTCTAGCAGCTTCAATCAGCGTTCTATTCTTTCTTTCTACAACACCATTCTGCTCTGGTGTGTGTGCTGAGGAGAAGTTCTGAGATATGCCAGTTTCAGTGCAGAAGGACTCCAGGGTGGAATTTCTGAATTCAGTCCCATTGTCACATTTGAGCTGACAAACTTTTCGCTTATACTTGAGTTCAATTTGTTTGATGAGAGCAATGATTTCAGCAGCAGCTTCACTCTTGGATCTGAGGAAAATCACCCAACAATATCTTGTATATTCATCAACAATAACAAGGGTGTACTTCTTTCATGCTCTGGTTTGAACATTCACTGGTCCAAAAAGGTCCATGTGAAGCATGTGAAGAGGTTCAGTTATACTGAAACTTTGTTTAGTCTTGAATGAAGCTCTTTTCTGCTTTCCCATTTCACAACCCGGACATGGCTTGTCTTTGTTGAAAGACATTGAGGGTATCCCATCTACAAGTTGTTTTCTTGACAACTTGTTGATGTTCTTGAAGTTCAGATGGGATAATCTCTTGTGCCACAACCAGTTTGTGTCTTCATCTGCCTTTGTGTAGAAACATTGTTCTGATTTTTGCTTGATTGGTTTGGAAAAAGGTTTTGCATTATGTTTAGGTTGAAGAGGAGTGGTTTCAACATTTTTTAAACGTGCATTACAACTTTGCACTTGTCTAGCCAATAGTTGAAATCGACTTTCTAACCTTAACAAAATTGATTCTCCATTAGACACCTGAGCCTTACCTGAATCTGAGGTAGATGGCTCAGTGGGAGAGATAATTTTCTTCTTCTTTTGGCCTTTTGGAACCTTAGATGAAGACTGAGGAGAAGGCTTTTTGGATTTAGCTTTCTTTTCTGAAACAGTTGTCTGATTTTTGCTTGATTGGTTTGGAAAAAGGTTTTGCATTATGTTTAGGTTGAAGAGGAGTGGTTTCAACATTTTTTAAACGTGCATTACAACTTTGCACTTGTCTAGCCAATAGTTGAAATCGACTTTCTAACCTTAACAAAATTGATTCTCCATTAGACACCTGAGCCTTACCTGAATCTGAGGTAGATGGCTCAGTGGGAGAGATAATTTTCTTCTTCTTTTGGCCTTTTGGAACCTTAGATGAAGACTGAGGAGAAGGCTTTTTGGATTTAGCTTTCTTTTCTGAAACAGTTGTCTGAGCTGTTTCAGAATTTCTCTCAGATTGTTCCTGGGCCATTTCAGTCACAGTTTTCAGATTGCCAACTTCAGGAAAAATAATTTCTGGCTTCATTGCTTTTGGAAGAGCATCTAAATCAGTGATTATAGATGCCAAGTGGAGATTACCAGATTCATATGTTGTTTTTTGATTAGCAAAAGTATTTTTAATTGCAGCATCTGGCTTTGGTGCATTCATCCATGATTTAATTATTTTCTGTTCTTTTTCAAGGATGGTTTTTAATTCTTCCTTTTCCAACTCTAAAGTGGAAACCATAGACTGATAACTTTTCAGGGCCAACTGAACATCTTTCAGTTCTTTCAGTCTGGCCTGACTGGCGTTCAGTTCAGAAGTATTATTTTCAAACATTTTTAGGCTTTCTGAACGCACAGTTTCAACAAATGATATGTCAGCCTCTAAAAGAACTAAAAGGTCCAATTTGTGTTCCTCATTACTTTCAAAACCAAAGTCACTAACCTTTTTCATGACTATGTCCACCCATCTACCAGATTCTACATCAGACTTGACCAAATGACCTTGATCTTCTCGAGCCATGAAACACATGTCCCTAACTTCTTCTTCATCATCAGATGATTCATCAAATTCTTCCCATTTTTCAGTTTTGGCAACCATACAACTGTTATTGCTTGAGTTGTCTGTGCCAAGAGAGCCATATGTGCCTTCAACTTCTTGTACTTGGCCTTATAGCTGTCATCAGATTTCTGAAAAATAGAATGGTTAGGGGCTGATTGTGATGATGAAGGTTGACTAGATCTGCATTCCTTCATGAAATGTCCTTTCTTGCCACACTTAAAGCATTCAAGATTAGACTTGTCAATGGAAGCATTGGAAGCAAAAGGTTTGCCAGATCGATTTGATTTAGCCTTAAAACGATTAAACGTTTTAGCCAGCATGGCAACCAGATCATCATTGTCATCCTCATCACAATCATGAGTAACATTACCAGAAATACCAGTTTTTAACATTTCAGAAACCATCTTCTTCATCGAGTCAGTATGATCACTCTCAGAAGATAGTAGAGCAGTACCATGTGGTTCAGAATACTGAACTATACCAGAACTGGTAGAAACATGATTTTTGGCATCTTGCTCAGCCACAGCTCTCTCAGCTTTGTTCTCTTCAGTATATTTGAAGGCTCCATATAGGGAAGCAAGAGTGTGATTATGCAAGGTTTTTCCTTGTCTTAAAACCAAGATCAAATTTTCCCATTTAGAAGGTGTAAGGACCAGTTTCACCTGGAAACTGGCCAGTCTCCAGTTGCATCTGGAGACCAGAAGATTTGTCCAGAAATATAGTGAAGTCCAGTTGCATCGTACAGTTAACGCAACTGAAGACTTCCTCCTGTTACATCTGACCAAGACACCTGAAGACATTTCAACTGAAGTCGAAGACATCAAGTGGAAGAAAGAGAATAACAATGGCAGCGAGGCCCAGTTGTTATTCTATCTCAGATGGAAACTGGAGAACATCGGTGTAAAGCATTTACAAAGCTTTACACTGATTACGAGGAAAAGACCTTTATGCTTTATGTGCTATTACACGGATAAAAGGATTTATCTATGTATAAAGTACAAAAGTACATAAAGCAGGTTGAATAAAGGTGACTTTATGTCATACCTTTGTGCAGCATTTTAAGGAATTAAATGCTATTCCTTAAATGCTCTCAACCATATTTGTACGGCCAAAGTTGACATCACAATGTCAACTTTGCCTATAAATAGAGGTCTTTGCACAACCAAATAATAACTTTTGCATACCTGCAATATATTTGGTGTTCTTGTGCAATATTCTCTCAATCGCAAAAAGGAACATTTCACAACTTTAAGTGTTTCGATTGTTAAGAGAATTTCCAAGTATTAGATCGATTGTATTTCATAGATTGTTAGGATATTTACATACTTGTATTATCTTGGTTCCGCAACAACCTTGTAATTTGTTTAATATCAATAAATAAATTACACTTGAAAAATACATATCATCTCACCATTTTACTTTACAAGTATTTACTTATTGAATTGTACTTTACTTATATTTGTTTGTCACCTTTATAAGTAAACTATCCAGAACTTGGTATACATTCACTGCAACTGGTCGTCTCCAGTTCAGTGTTTATATTGCAAAGTTAACTCACCATCGACATAGAGGTGTCTTCAGTTAGTACCATCTATTGAGTTGGGACTTACAAGTGGTATCAGAGCAGAAGGCTAATATACTTGCCTAGATCTGCTTAGATGTCTACTACTGAAGGTGAGAATGGTTCTGGTCCAAATGTTGAAAATATTAATTTCAATGCTCCACCTGGTTCACCTAATCAACATGTTAATAACAACCCTCCTCCTCCACCTCCTTCTGCCCCTAACCACGTCCATGTACATTATTCAAACACTCATGTTCCTAAATTTGATGGGAACAATGAAACCTTTGGTACATGGAAGGCCAGAATGCTCTTGCACTTTGGTGGGATAGAGAGGTATATGTTGAAAATCCTTAAGGATGGACCATATATACCCATGTCCTCTGGGGTAAGTCCTCTTCTTGATCCAACTGGAAGAAGAGGTTCCAAAGAAAACCTCGAAGACCATTAGTCTGATGAGGATCGCAAACTGGTTGACCTTGATACCAGACTGAAAAACATGATCCTTGGAGCTGTTCCTGAAGACCTTATACCAACACTTGTGTTGTTCCCCAGTGCCAAGGCAATGTGGGATGAGTTGGTTCTTCAGAATGAAGGAGGTGATGACACCATTGTCACCAGAAAAGTTGCCTTAAACAAGAAGTATGAATCCTTCTTTGCTTTACCCAATGAGAGCCTGACTGGTACTTATATCGGATTCACCAGTGTGATTAATCAACTGAGAGGCTTGGGTGTAGAGAAGGATAAGGATATTCTTCTTGAGAAATTTTGTGATATTCTTCCATCTAAATGGGAAAACATGATTCTTGTCTTAAGACAAGGTAAAACCCTGCACAACCACACTCTTGCATCGCTCTATGGAGCCTTCAGATTCACTGAAGATAATAATGCTGCAAGACTTGTGGCTGAGCAGGATGCCTTGAATCATGCCCAGAGTTTAAAGATTTCTAGTATAACTGAGAAACCTTGTGCTGCTTTGATATCTACTGAGAATGTCCAGTTACATTCTATGAAAGAGATGTTGAACAATTTTATGAACTCAGGCCTGACCGCTGAAATCAGTGATGGTTGTGATGAAACTGACGATGATGATCTGGTCGCCATGATTGCTAAAACCTTTAACAGGTTCAAGCATAAATCTAACAGATTTAATGGCCCAAACAATGCTTCCAGCTCCAACTCTCTGGACAAGTCTAATCTTACCTGCTATAAGTGTGGTAAGAAAGGACATTTTATGAAGGAATGCAGATCTAGTCACTTGAACAACCAAACTGGTTCCCCTGTCCCTAATTTTAATAACAATCGGGCTGATGATAGCTATAAAGCGAAATATAAAAAGCTTAAAGCCCAGATTGTCCTCTTGTCCTTTGAAAAAGAAAAGAACCAGTGCATGATTGCACAAACTGAAGGGAAGTGGGAATACTCTGATGATTCATCAGTTGATGATGAAGAGGAAAGGGACATGTGTTTCATGGCTTTGGAAGATGAACAAAAACATGTGGCAAAAGATGATGTCATATCTGGAAGATGGGTGGATATCATCCTGAAGAAGGTAAGAGATTATGATAACCAGGAGGATCCAGAACTGAAACTGGACCTTGCTGAATCACTAAATGGTGATTTATTGTTTGTTGAAACTGTTAGAACTGATTGTGAAAGATATCTGGAAATGGTTTTAACTGAACTGAACAATTTAAAACCTCAATTAAGTGATTTACAAAGTGTCCAGTTGGCTCTCAAGGAGTCAGTTTTGAAAAATGAGGCATTGGAACTTGATAATCAAAAATTAAATTCTGATCTTGAAAAAGAAAAATTAATTATCAAGTCATGGGTTAAAGCATCTGGAAAGAATTATGATGCATTTTCTAGAACAATTGATGCCCAGAAAAATGCATGGAAATCTGGTGATCTGGAAATGGCAGCTCTCATACCAGATCTTCATGCATTGCCTTCATCTCTTAGGGTTGAAACTCAATATGATCAACCTAAGATTGTCAAAACTGAACCCATTGAGACCACCCCCACTGAGGTCGAATCTGGAGCTGAACAGGCTAAAGCTCCAGTTAAAAAGGCAACTGGTAACAAGCCTTTACCTTAAAAGTCTAAAGAGCCCAAGACTCAAAAGACCAAGTCTCCAGTTGAACCTAGGTCCAAGGTTCAGCTGCCTGTTGAAAATGATCTTTTGTTAAAACTGGACAGTCAACTCCAACTTTTGTCTAGACAGGTTCAGAGTTGCACTGCCAGAATTAAAAATTTGGAAGGAGGTTCGTCCTCCTCAGTTGAAAAACAAAATATCAAACCACCTTCTAAACCAAAACAAAAGAATGTTCCATCTGGAACAAAATCTGAAAAGAAGAAGGTAAACAAGTATCAAATACCAATCATTTTTACTCCTGCACCTGGAGCTGATGAAAAAGCTCCAGATGCAGCATCCAGTTCAACACCACAACAGTCAACTGGGACTTCTGAAGTGAAGTCCACTGAACCCATCAAGAAAAGATGGGTTCACAAAAATAACTAATGATTTTTGTGGGTGTGCAGGGCGATCGTAAAAAGAACACCTGGTATCTGGACAGTGCAGCTGGATGGACAATGACCGGATGTAAGCCCCTGCTGGAAGAGTTCACTGTCCAAGATGGACCGGCAGTGACGTTTGGTAATGATGAGCATGGAAAGACTGAAGGATATGGTGTGATCAATAATGGACAAGTCCAGTTCACCAGAGTTGCATTTGTGAATGGTTTGAAATATAGCCTGATCGGTGTCAGTCAACTTTGTGATGATGGATATAAGGTACTGTTCGATATTGCTCAAGGCACCATATTTAACAAGGATTGGAAAGTGGTGATGATTGCACCAAGGAAGGAAAATGTGTATGTCATGGATATGGAACCAGCTCCAAAAGAGCAGTGCTTTTATACCAAGGCTGATGAGGACACCAACTGGCTATGGCATAAAAGATTATCCCATCTTAATTTCAAAAATATTAATAAGTTGTCTCGAAAACAACTGGTGGATGGGATACCTCAGATTTCTTTTAATAAAGAAAAGCCATGTCCAGGGTGTGAGATGGGTAAGCAGAAAAGGGCCAGTTTCAAAACAAGGCAAAACTTTAGCATCACTGAACCTCTTCACATGCTTCATATGGATCTTTTTGGTCCAGTGAATGTTCAAACTAGAGCTGGAAAGAAGTACACTCTAGTTGTGGTTGATGAATTCACCAGATACTGTTGGGTGGTTTTCCTCAGATCCAAAAGTGATGCACCTGCTGAAATCATCTCTCTCATCAAAAGAATTGAACTCAAATACACTCGAAAAGTTTGTCAGTTGCGAAGTGATAATGGTACAGATTTTCAAAATAAAATACTTGAATCATTTTGCAATGACACTGGCATCTCTCAAAACTTCTCATCAGCACATACTCCAGAGCAAAATGGAGTTGTTGAAAGAAAGAATCGCACACTGATAGAAGCAGCCAGAAGCATGCTATCTGAATCAGGTCTTCCCACCAGTTTTTGGGCTGAAGCAGTGGCAACAGCTTGTCACACCCATAACCGGTCAGTCTACATCAAGAGACACAAGAAAACTGCCTATGAAGTACTCAGGAATCGAAAACCAAATATTGGATATTTTCATGTATTTGGTTGTCCAGGGTATATCCTAAATGATTCCAGTCAGCTTGGAAAGTTTGATGCAAAAGCTGATGAAGGAGTATTTCTAGGCTATTCAGATATTCGTAAGGCCTTTAGAGTTTATAATTATAGACTCCAAAAGGTTCATGAGACAATTCATGTCACATTTTATGAATCAAATGATGCAATTAACAAGAGACTAAGCCTTGATATCTCTCCAGTCGTTCCAATAAATTTTGGTGAAACTGACCAAGATCATCAGTCAGTTGTCTCACCAGAAGATGTTTCCAGTTACACTCAACTGGAACCAGTTAAGAAGAAGAGTACCACCAGTGATACTCCTTTCTATCCCTCCATCAGTTTCAACTTACCACAGAAACTGGTGATTGGATCAGATGTACGTATCACTCCAATATCAGCACCAGTTCAAACTCCAACTTCTCCAGTTCTTCAAGAAATGCCTTTTAATGAAGAATTTCATGATGCAAATCGTGACCTCATTGACTCTGATGAGGATATAGAAGTAGTTTGGGCTGATCCTCCAGAAGCTGCTGCAACTGAAGAAGATCGTCAGGTATCTTGCACTGATATTGTTATACACCAGCCTAGTCAATACACTAGATGGACTGCAGCACATCCAATTGAACAGATTGTTGGAGATCCATCCAGTGGGGTTCAGACTAGAAGAGCCACCAGTGAGCAATGCTTAAACGTCACCTTCTTATCACTGATTGAACCGAAGAAGATTGACGAGGCTATGGCAGACCCAAGCTGGGTAGAAGCTATGCAAGAAGAACTTATCCAGTTCGAAAGGAACAATGTATGGGAACATGTTCCTTGTCCTCCAGGTTTGAAGAAAGAACCTATTGGAACAAGATGGGTCTATCGAAATAAGATGGATGAAGATGGCAATGTTGTAAGAAACAAAGCCAGATTGGTTGCCCAGGGTTATTGTCAAGCAGAGGGTGTTGATTTTGATGAAACTTTTGCTCCAGTTGCAAGACTTGAAGCCATCAGAATATTCTTGGCTTATGCAGCCCACCTGCAGTTCAAAGTCTTCCAGATGGATGTCAAAAGTGCGTTCCTTAATGGAACACTGGAAGAAGAAGTATATGTTAAACAAACACCAGGCTTCATCAATGAGAAGCATCCTCACTGGGTATATAGACTGAACAAAGCATTGTATGGTCTAAGACAAGCCCCAAGAGCCTGGTATGATACTTTAACTAAACATCTTCTCAAAAATGGTTTTCAAAGAGGTGCAATAGATAATACCTTGTTTATCTTGAAAGAAAAAGGTAATATCTTACTGGTACAAATTTATGTTGATGACATTATATTTGGTTCAACTGATGATGCAATGTGTAAAAAGTTTTCTAAAATCATGTCATCTGAGTATGAAATGAGTTTAATGGGGGAATTAACATTTTTCTTAGGTTTACAAATTAAACAAACTATGGATGGAATTTTTATAAACCAAGAAAAATATGTCAGAGATTTGTTAAGAAAATACAAATATGATTCAATCCCATCTAAAAACACACCTATTGCAGCACCATTGAATCTGGACTCTGACCCAACTGGCAAACCAGTGAACACAACTGAATACCGTGGTATGGTTGGCTCACTGATGTATTTAACTGCCAGTCGACCAGATATAATGTTTGCAACATGTCTATGTGCCAGATTTCAGGCTAACCCAAAAGAATCACATTTGCATGCTGTTAAACGCATCTTCAGATACCTGAAAGGGTGTCCTAGCCTTGGTCTTTGGTATCCCAAAGGCTCAGGGTTAGATCTAATGGGTTATTCAGATTCAGATCATGCAGGTTGTAAGATTGATAGGAAATCCACCACTGGAGGTTGTCATTTCCTTGGAGGAAAACTGGTAAGTTGGACCAGCAAGAAGCAGACGTCAGTCTCTATGTCCACTGCTGAGGCAAAGTACATTTCTGCGGCCAGTTGTTGTGCCCAGATTCTCTGGATTAAGAACCAGTTACTAGATTATGGTCAAAAGTATACAAGGACCCCAATCTTTTGTGACAACACCAGTGCAATTGCTATATCTCAAAACCCAGTGATGCACTCCAAGACAAAGCATATCGACATCAGGTATCATTTCATTCATGATCATGTTATGAAAGGAGACATTGAAATTCATTTCATCCCCACTGACAAACAGCTAGCTGATGTTTTTACAAAACCTCTCGATTAGAAAACCTTGAAACATTTCATCAGCGAACTGGGAATGTTAAATCCTTAAAACTGAAGAATTTTATTATGAACGCGTCAGTGACACTGATGAGGTTCTCCAGTTGAGGAGGTCCAAATAATCCTTGCTCGCCAGGCTATCGAACGCCTTTGTGATACTATCCTGGCACTAATTGATTACTGGATCATCATTTTGGGGGAAAGACTCAAAATAATTTTTCTGACTAAAATTCTTTTTATTTGAAAATGGCAACTGGAGAACTCTCCAGGTGATTTTCTTATTAAAATTCTTTTATTTAAAAATTACAACTGGGGAACCCTCCAGTTGGAAACTGGCACCGGACTAACCCTCCAGTGTCCAGATTCAGTCTTGTCTTAACACTGGTGGTCAACCAGATTTCATAACGTTTGAAAATACTTGGTCAATATTTGTGACACGTGATGGTACTCAAGTGTTTGATCCACTTGGAAACCGTCATATGACGTGTTAAGGTTATTTTTGTAAAAAGGATGTACTTTTATTGGGAATACGAAAAGATAGTGGGCGCGTGGGAAGTTAAGCCGTCGTAGCATTTAATGCTGACAACGGGGAATTAATTTTTGCTTCAAAATTCAAATTTTTAGTTATGAAAATATCTTTTAAAATTGATTTTTAGGCAATAAAATATTCATGGTTATTTCATTGGGATCATAATTTCCTTATAAATAGCCCTTATTTACTCCGAAATTCATTTACTTCCTTTTCATTCTCTTCATTTACTCTCCAATCATCAAATATTGCTTCCTTTCTCTCTCTGCTTCATAAATCAAAAACCCTAATTCCCAAATTTTCAGTTTCATACTCGAATCAAATGGCACCAAAATCTTCAAGAAGTAGGGATGTAAATCTTCTTACAGTCCCTTATGATCCATCTGAAAATGTCAAACGAGCCGATGGTGCCCCTCCAAATTCTAAATTAATCAAATTAAATCCCAATAATCCCATGGCTAGTTTGCAAGGGGTTCAAACTCCCGATACTCTCATTGGAAAAATTCAGAAATTCCTTCGAGACTCTCCTATCGATGAGTGTTTTACTCTTAACCCACGCAAGATGTATCACGAATACTTGTGTGAGTTTTGGTACACTGCTCAACTTTCTGAAGACTGTTCATCTATCTTTTTCACCCTTAAAGATGGTTCAGTCGAGTGTACCATGACAGTTGAAACGTTGAGGGATGCTTTACACCTCAACTACTGGAGACAGGGTGAGACTCCAGTTGTGATATCCCAAAATATCAATTTTCGCCAGGTGCTCCTCGATATGGGGAATAAGGAGTGCTTGGAGCATGGGGTATTAAAAACAAAAGGTGCTATGACTATGAAGGGCCTCTCACCATCCTAGAGGTACTTCTTCATTCACCTAGTTAAAACCGTCACTGGACAGTCAATTCGCCTCTTTCCAGGCTGATATCAAAAACCTTCTTACAAGGGTAGATGGTATTCAAAAGGCGATTGACAAAAACACCAAGTCCCTCTCCAGCTACAACAAAGAATCAGTCACAAATCAAAAGGTTGTAGATCTGGGGATCAATAAGTTCTCTGCAAATGAGGACTTGGTGTTCAAAAAACTAAATGAGTTGGTTGGAAGCTGTAACACTTTATCAGCTTCATTAAAAGAAGCTTTCAACCTTTCTCAGACTAATGTCTCCACCTCTATCTCCAATTTACTTGCTACAACTGTTAGATCATCTGAAACGGATCTGAAGGAGATAGAGAGGCAGGTTAAGGAAATATTGCATAAACCTGGCCTTAATGTGGAAGAGCTTGGGCAGCAGGTGGCCACTTCAGTTGGCCAGAAGATTGATGAAACATTGGCCACCAGAGAAGATGAACTGGTGAAAAAGGTAATGGCTGAAATTGCCAAGATACCCCCTCCTCAGGTTAATCTGGAGCCTTTATCACTTGAAATAAGCCAGTTGAGGGGTGCACTGAATGCTGTAAACACCCAGTTATCTTCTCACACTTCATCTATTTATAAACTGGTCACTGAAGTTGAGAATATAAAGAAGAAAGATGTTGAAGTAAAGGAGCAAGTGGTTAAAGGTCTCGATGAAGATTCAAAGACCTTGAAAGATTTAAAGACTAGTCAGGACCAAACAGCTGCAAATGTCCTGACCCAGTCTCAAGAGATTAACCACTTGTGGAGATCCTTTAAGATGGTTTGCACTGTATTCAAGGAGTGCAAGGATATGCAGACTTGGCAGCCTTTATCCAGGTTGCCCTCAAGCAATGACGACTGGGCAGCTGTTCGGGCAGGTCTAAATGCTGCCAGGGGGGAAAGGCCTATCCTTGCACCCAGACTGCCAGGTCCAGTTAGTGCAAGACCTCTGGTTGAAAGGCAAGTTGTTGGTACTGATGATGATAACCAGCATGTGATTGAAAAATTTGATGATATTGGTGATGGGGGGGATACTGGTAAAGGCAAAGAGATTATGTTGGCCACTGATACACAAACCAAAGTAACTGGTACTGATGCCAGTGTGCTAGACACTGGCAACATCGATAAGCTCCCTCCAGTGACAGAGAGTGAAAGTGAAAGATTGGCAAGGATTGGTGATGCAATCAAAGAAAGAAAGAAGATGAAACAAAAGAACCAAGCTGAAGCCAGAGAGAATCTCACAAAGATCAAAATGATTGATATAAGTGATGCTCTTCTTTTAGGAGTCACAAAGGAGGAATATGCTAGGATCAAGTATGATCCAAGGATAGTGGGTGTACTAAATGAAATGCTTGAAATCGAACTTGATAAACACTATCCTGATGATGAGGCTGAACATGATACCAGAAATTTGAACATATCAGTGGAGAAGGCTAGGGAGAATCGGACCAGTGGGATTCAAAGAAGAATCGAGAATGTTAAGAAGGTGGTCAAAAGAGTTCTGAATCCACCTAAGTCCAAAGGAAAGACAAAACCACTACCAAGAGATGCAGATCTAAGGACTTGGGTGGAACCAAATGAGCCATCATCTGATGATATTCGAGCTGCTGTGCAGAAACTGAGCACTGGCCAGATTCGACTAGCAAATGAATCTGAAGCCAGGGCATTCTTAAATGAACTCAGGCACCGAAGGTACAATCCAGGCAAGATCACTGATGTGAAAGTTTCGATCAGGCCTGGAACACAACACTTCATTGTTGGGGTTCAGTATTTCAATGGGCCCATGCGCCAAACTGAGAACCCTGACATTCACCAGTATGGACACGCTGAGCATGTGGAGATGCTAAACTTGTTGATGGCCAGGCAGCAAAAGAATAAGGTTGAAAGGGGTTGGGTTTATGTCCTTCAACAACTAATCAAGTTCAAAGAAAGTGTTGAAGAAAGATTGAACTTTGATCCTGAAGATAAGCAACCCATCTCTACAGCTGCCAAAAGGAGGAAAACTGGCGAAGGGCCAACTGCATAAGTTTTTCTCCAGTTATCATCTTGTAATTTTGTTTTAGATAACTTGTAACTTGTATATTTTTCCTTGTCTAAATGAAGTTACCAGTTTGTAACCACAAGGTAGATAGCAGATTAAATCTAACAAACTTAAAAGAAAAACCCAAGGCATTTATTGATCTATAAAAATGCCTTGGTAAATTTAAATAGATTTAGTCAATTAGGTCTTTCTAGTTCATACTTGTATAGATACAAGAACTAGAAAGACTTTGCAATATTTCAGGACAAATGGGGGGAATTTGTAAGGACCAGTTTCACCTGGAAACTGGCCAGTCTCCAGTTGCATCTGGAGACTAGAAGATTTGTCCAGAAATATAGTGAAGTCCAGTTGCATCGTACAGTTAACGCAACTGAAGACTTCCTCCTGTTACATCTGACCAAGACACCTGAAGACATTTCAACTGAAGTCGAAGACATCAAGTGGAAGAAAGAGAATAACAATGGCAGCGAGGCCCAGTTGTTATTCTATGTATAAAGTACAAAAGTACATAAAGCAGGTTGAATAAAGGTGACTTTATGTCATACCTTTATGCAGCATTTTAAGGAATTAAATGATATTCCTTAAATGCTCTCAACCATATTTATACGGCCAAAGTTGACATCCCAATGTCAACTTTGCCTATAAATAGAGGTCTTTGCACAACCAAATAATAACTTTTGCATACCTGCAATATATTTGGTGTTCTTGTGCAATATTCTCTCAATCGCAAAAAGGAACATTTCACAACTTTAAGTGTTTCGATTGTTAAGAGAATTTCCAAGTATTAGATCGATTGTATTTCATAGGTTGTTAGGATATTTACATACTTGTATTATCTTGGTTCCGCAACAACCTTGTAATTTGTTTAATATCAATAAATAAATTACACTTGAAAAATACATATCATCTCACCATTTTACTTTACAAGTATTTACTTATTGCATTGTACTTTACTTATATTTGTTTGTCACCTTTATAAGTAAACTATCCAGAACTTGGTATACATTCACTGCAACTGGTCGTCTCCAGTTCAGTGTTTATATTGCAAAGTTAATTTACCATCGACATAGAGGTGTCTTCAGTTAGTACCATCTATTGAGTTGGGACTTACAGAAGGTAAAATGTCACAAAACTTTTCCAATAAAATTTCTTTATCTTTAGTTACTCCCAGGGCTTTCAGTTGATTTACCAGATTTGTGAATCTGTTGTAAGTTTGAGTTAAAGTTTCACCAGGGATAGCAAAGAAAGACTCATATCTTTTATTTAAAGCAACTTTTCTTGTGACAATTGTCTCAGAAGTGCCTTCAAACTGTGTCATTAGTTCCTCCAACATTAATTTTGATTTTTCAAGTAAAACAAGAGTGGGCATGAGAGTTTCAGGAACTGCATATAAAATCATATTTTGTGATAACCTAGGAGTCCCATCGGCATTACGAACAACAGTTGAAGCAAGTTTGGGGACAAAGGGTCCTTCTTTTAAAATGTCGGGCAAATGTCTTTCAACACCAGCAATATATTTGAGCATGCATGCTTTCCATGTTTGAAAGTTTTCACTGTTCCCATCAAATTTGGGAACAGGATTGTTTGGAAAGTGTACATGTACATTATGTAAAGGTATTGTTGTTGATGAGTGGTGGTGGGGTAGGTGGAGTAGTAGCATTAGGGTCAGGACCTTCTTGTTGGGTAGTGTCAACCATCTTTGCAGATCAAAGGTTAAAGAATTAATATTAATTCAACCTTGCTGCTCTGATACCAATTGTAAGTCCCAAAAACAAGATAGTTAAACAACCCGACTGGCAAGTAACACTGATCTTGAATGACAAGTTCAGTGTACGATCCAGATATGGATATGAACAAGAAGTAAATAACTTAAAGTAAACGCAAGAACAAAAGTGCTGAAACTATATAAGGATAGATATGTATATATATTTAAGTATGTAGCATTGAGACACGTACTTTTTCAATGTATTTGATTTATTGATTTATAAACAAATACAAGGATTGTTGCGGAACAAAGATAAACACCCAAGTGTAAATATCTAAACAATCTTGAAATACAAGTGATCTAAATAACTTGGAAATACTCGTAAGTTTACTTAGAGTATATCTCACAAGTTGCAATGCTAAAGTTTCAAGCACTTTGCAATTTGTGAGAAGATGGTACTACCTGAAGACACCTCTATGTCGATGGTGGAGTTACTTTGCAATATATGCACTGAACTGGAGACGACCAGTTGCAGTGTGTATATACCAAGTTCTAGATAGATTACTTATATAAATGACAATAAGTAAAGAACAATGCAATAATACAAATAACTTGTAAAGTAACTTGATGAGACAATATGTAATTTTCAATGTGTAATTTATTTATTGATGTTAAACAAATTACAAGGTTGTTGCGGAACAAAGATAATACAAAGAATGTAAATATCCTAACAACCTATGAAATACAATTGATCTACACTCGGAATTTCTCTTCAACAATCGAAACACTTAAAGTAGTGAAATGTTCCTTTTAGCGATTGAGAGAATATTGCACAAGTTCACCAAGAATATTGCAGGTTTGCAAAGTGTGAAGTATTTATCTTGTGAGTTCGAATACTTAAATTCTTGGTTGTGCAATGACTTGTATTTATAGGCAAAGTTAACATTGGGATGTTAACTTTAGCCGTACAAATGTGGTTGGGAGCATTTAAGGAATAGCATTTAATTCCTTAAAAAGCAATGTAAAGTCGCATGTTAAAGTGACTTTTCATAACCACCTTTATGTACCTTTTAATACTTAAATAATAAGATAAGGCTTATTATCCGGGTAAAGGTACATAAAGCATACAAGTCAATTCCTCGTAATCAGTGTAAAGCTTTGTAAGGGCTTTCCACTGATGGTCTCCAGTTTGTAACTGACTAGAATGTCAACTGGGCTTCGCTGCCATTGCCATTCTCTATCTTCCATTTGTTGTCTTTGACTTCAACTGGAATGCTTCTTCAACTTGGTCAGTTCTCAACTGGAGGAAGTCTTCAGTTGCATTAACTGTACGGTGCAACTGGACTTCAATATATTTCTCGACAAATCATCTTGGTCACCAGTTTTACTGGGTCACCAGATGCAACTGGTGACTGGTCAGTGTGAACTGGTGACTGGCCAGTTCCAGGTGAACTGGTCCTAACAAATTCCCCCTATTTGTCTAGAAATATAGTCTAAGTCTTTTCTAGTTCTTGTATCTGTACAAGTGTGAACTATAGAGACTTGTTTGATTTGAATCTATCTAAGATATCTAAGGCATTTTTATAGATCAATAAATGCCTTAGGTTTTTCTTTTATGTTTGTTAGATTTTAATCTATTATCTACCTTGTGGTTACAAACTGGTAACTTCATTTATACAAGGGAATGAAATTTATACAAGTTACAGAATGTAAATACAAATTACAAGTAGATAACTGAAGAAAGAACTTAAACAGATGGCCCTTCGCCAGTTCTTCTTCTTTTGGTCACTAGAGAAATAGGTTGAGTGTCTTCAGGGTCAATATTCAGCCTTGCTCCAGATTCTCTTTATGTTGAATCTTGCCCTTTAAGAAATTTACCCATGCCTTCTCAAACTTATTCTTTTGTGCCTTAGCATCAAGCACATTCACCATCTCGACCCATTCGCTGAACCCAAATTGTAGCACACCAGGGTTATCAGTTCTAACCAATGGCCCACCAGCATACTTAACCTCAACTTGAAAAACCTTGGTGCCTGGCTTAATTGTAACATTGACATTAGTGATAGTACCACCATGTCTTCTGGTTGACATGATCTGGGAGTAGTAATTTCTAGCTTCAGATTCATTTGTGATTTTGATACTCCCAGCACCAGCAGCCAGTACAGCGGACTTAATGTCTTCATTTGAAACCTCGCCAGTTGGTTCAACGAATGTGCTAAGGTCAGCATCCCTTGCACCTTTTGTCAGTGGTCTTCTTGGTTGTGGAATCCTTCTCCTTGGTGGATTCAAAACATCCTTCACAACCTTCTTCACATTAGCAATTCTCTTTAGAATCCCACTGGCCCTTAACTCCTTAGCCCTCTCCAATGAAATGTTCAAGCTTCTGGCATCAAATTCAGCCTCATCCTCATGATAGTGTCTTTCCAGTTCAACATCTAGCATTTCATTTAACTAGTCAACTATCCTAGGATCATCCTTAATCCTGAGATACTCCTCCTTAGTGATACCCAGAAGATTGGCATCACTCATATCTAGCAATTTCAATTGTGTGAGATGTGCCCTGGCTTCAGCTTGGTTCCTTTGTTTTATTTTCTTTCTTTCTTTAATGTCATCACCAAGTCTGGCCAGTCTTCTACTATCACTATCTGAAACTGGAGGCAGTACATCAGCATTACCAGTTTCAAGCATTGCATTTCAGTGGCCGGCTGGGCTTCATCAGATACTTTACCCTTTCCCTTGTCTAACACATTCCCCCTTACACTAGCATCTCCACCAGTTTGCTCACCAGCTTCAGTACTGGTAGCTAAGCTCAATTCCCTTCTAGGTACAACTGGTGGTGCAAGGACTGTACTTCTTTCCCCCTTGGCAGCATCTAGACCTACCCTAATTGCTTCCCATTCAGAGGGGTGTGATGGCAACCGGTCAAGAGGCTGCCACGACTGCACATCCTTGCACTCTTTGAATATCCCACACATCATCCTGAAGGACCTCCAAAGGTGGTTGGTTTCTTTAGACTGGGCCAAGACATTTGCAACAACTTTGTCTTGACCAGTTTTCAATGCATTCAAAATTTTTGATTCTTCATCAATACCAGCAACCACCTTTTCCTTCATATCATCATCCCTCTTCTTCAAATTCTCCACTTCATTGGTCAGTTTATTAATGATTCAGTATGTAGAGATACTTGGGTGCTCAAACCTTCAATGCTGCCCCTCAACTGGTTGATCTCACTGGTAAGTGGGGCCAGATCAACCTGGGGAGTGGCCAGCTTGGTGATCTCAGACATCACCCTTTCTATCAAATGTGCTTCCCTAGCACCCAACGTATCCTCTATCTTCTGACCAACTGAAGATACCAATTGCTCTCCAAGGCCAGTTACATCTAGGCCAGGTCGTTCAACTAATTCCTTGACCTGCCTCTCAATTTCCTTCAGATCTACTTCGGAAGTTCGAACAGTGTTGCCAAGTAGATTTGAGATGGAACTGGTGACCTTGGAGTGAGTTAGGTCAAAGGCTTCCTTTAGAGTACCAGCCAGATTGTTGCAGCCAGTGACCAACTCATTAAGCTTCCGAACACCAAGTCTTCATTTGAAGAAAACTTGTTTATCCCCAGATCGACCACCTTGATGTTTATCAAAGAGTCCTTGTGGTATCTGGAGAAAGACTTGGTATTCTTGTCAAGTGTCTTCTGAATCTCCTCCACCCTGGTAAGAAGGTTTTGGAGATCGGCTTGTAGAGAGACAACTTGACTGTCCAGTGACAAAGGAGAAGGTGTCACTGGACCACTTGCAATTACTACTGGAGCAACTGGAGGAGGCAAACTAATGGAAGTCTCCCCAGTTGTCATGCCAGCAGTTGAATATATATAAGGAGTGGTGGAAGAAGAAGGGACTGGAAAAACAATGTGTTGTTCATGCTGAGAATGCTCAGGTGTGAACAACGGCGACGGTGGTGGGGGCATTTCTCGAGCAAGTGAGAATTGCCCAGTTGGTAAAGGAGCGGAATATATTGGTAAAGATATATCTATAGGCGTATTTTCTTGAAGGGGTGAAAATGAAATTGATGCGTCTGGAGGTAAGACTGGAGATGAAGGGTCTTGAGCTTGTACAGAAGCATCAAGAATCTCCTGGTCTGTTTCAGTACCTTCAGAATCCGAAGATTCTATAAGGATTTCCTCGTCATTAACATTCATGTCCAGATCCATGAATGTGACAGAGGGCTGTTCAGTTACCTGGACAGTCTCCAGATGACCTTCCCAAGTTTCCTAGGATGGGTGCATCTGTTGGAGGATCAGATACCGAAGTATCTTCACCAGGGATAGACGTGATTGGAGTTGCTTCAGTTATGGTTGCTCTATCCTCAACCACAACTTGAGACGAACTGGAGGGTCCCTCATTATTTTGAGGCCCGCCCAATTGTCTTTCTGATTCACTTTCCAAAGGTGCATCAGTTTTAGCGAATGCCAGTTGCATTCGCTCTGGAATTTCGACCTCACCAGCTTCAGATACCAGTGAGTCTAGATTCCTAAGCATATCTGGAGCAGTGTACGGAGAATCTGTACCATTATATGCTTCCCTGCCCAGAATTTGCTTAAAACAGAGTGAGATGAACCTTGAAAAGGGAATACAAACACCCCTTGTGCCCTTCAGCTTTTGCACCAGGCTTCTATACAGAATATCTGCAAAGTCCACTCTCAAACCGTTCCACAAGCAATAAGCCATCTCTGCTTGTGAGGAGTTGATCTGGTCAAGTCCACCAGAACTCCCACCCATGCTTTCCACCAGGTGGATGAAAAAATACCTCCATGAAGGGTAAGACCCTTCATGGTCATCGCACCTTTTGTCTTGAGCACCCCATTCTCCAAACACTCCCTGTGTCCCATTTCCAGGAGTACTTGGCGAAAATTTATATTAGGGGGCAAGACGACTGGAGATTCATTCTCTCTCCAGTAGTTAAGGCGTAAGGCATCCCTTAACACTTCAGCGGTCAAGGTACACTGGATTGTTCCATCCTTTAAAGTGAAACTGATGGAGGAACAATCGGAAGAAAGAACGGCAGTGTACCAAAACTCACATAAGTAGTTGTGAAACAACTTACGTGGTTTAGAGAGAATGAGGGTCCTATTGGAGAATTCTTCAAAAACTTTTGAATTCTACCAATAAGGGTATCGGACCCTTGAGATCCTCGTAGGCTGGCCATAGGATTATTTGGATTTAGTTTTATGGCAACACTACTCGGAGCACCAGGTGCCTGTGTGACATCTGGTGAGGGATTATATGGAACAGTCAAGAGATTTACATCTCTTGAACGAGATGATCTAGGAGCCATAGAATGAAAATGAAATTTAGGATTTAGGGTTTTTGATTTGTGAAGCAAAGAGAAGAATGAAGCAATGTTGATGATTGGAAGTAAATGAAGGAATGTAAGAGAAAGAAAAAATAAATGAGTTATGGAGTAAATAAGGGTATTTATAAGGGGATTCAAGATCCCAATGTAAAACCAAAAATTATATTTTATTAAACCAAATCAATTTTGAAGATATTTTGACAAAAAAGAGTTTGAGTTTTGAAATGAAAATATAACTTTCCATGTAAGCATTAAATGTTACCATGTCAGCATTAAATGCTACAACGGCTTACTTTACCCATGACCCCACTCACTTTTTGTTTTCCCAATACAAACAGTTTTCAAGTACTTAAAATGGTTTCAAACACGTCAGATCACGATATCAAGTGGTTTAAAACACTCAAGTATCATCACGTGTCACGCATATTGACCAAGTATTTGTAACGTTATAAAAATTTAGACAAAGACTGAACCTGGTAACTGGAGGATCAGTCCAGTACCAGTTTCCAACTGAAGAGTTCTCCAGTTGCATTTTCAACAAAAACGAATTTTAGTCAGAAAATTATTTTGAGTCTTTCCCCCTAAAATGATGATCCAGTAATCAATTAGTGCCAAGATAGTATCACAAAGGCGTTCGATAGCCTGGCGAGCAAAGATTATCTGGACCTCCTCAACTGGAGAACTTCATCAGTGTCACTGACGCGTTCAATAACAAAGAAAGCTCCAGTTAAGGGTTTAACATTCCCAGTTCGCTGATGAGATGTTTAAAGGTTTTCTCATCGAGAGGTTTAGTAAAAACATCAGCTAACTGTTTGTCAGTGGGGA
>CM067170.1:132834449-132871456 GCA_034093135.1 Erigeron breviscapus | reverse complement strand
TCCATCGAGTAATCATGGATCATGGAAAAAGGATACCCAGCCTAATGTCAGAAACGAGCATGTGAATGCTATCACTACGAGGGCAGGTAACACTTATGATTCTGCTAAATCTTCACCTAATGATTCGTTTCAATCTGTGCAGGTTAATAAAGAGGAGGAGCAAGTTGATGACGAGATTGAGATGGAACCGGAACTAGCCGTGCCGACACCGGCCGTTCCACCCCAACCCGTTGCTAAACCTGTTGAGATGCCCGCTGAGGAACCAACTGTTAAGACATATAAGCCGAAGGTTCCATTTCCCCAGCGATTGGTGAAAAATAAGCTGAAGGAACAAATGGACAAATTTGTAAGTCACCTCCGTAAATTGCATATTAATATTCCATTTTTAGATGCAATTGTGCAGATGCCGGATATGCAAAGTGCTTGAAGCAGATTTTGATGAATAAGAAGCATCTGGATGGTGTGGCTACTACAGTGCTAGAGGAAGTTTGCTCAGCAGCTGTAACAGGTAAGTTGCCCGAAAAACGAGGAGATCCAGGTAGTTTTACTATTCCTTGTAAGATTGGTAACTTAACGGTAAAAAAGGCTTTAAATGATTCGGGTGCAAGTATTAACCTTATGCCTTCTTCTCTTTACTCCAAGCTGAACTTAGGAACACCTAAACCTATTAACATGAAAATCAATTTGGCCGATAAGTCTGAAATAAGACCTATTGGAATATTAGAAGATGTGTTAATTCAGGTGGGAGGTTTGATTTTTCCTGTAGATTTTGTGATTATTGAAGCTGAAGAGGCATTAAATGTGCCTCTTATCTTAGGGAGACCATTCCTTGCCACGGCCGATGCCAAACTTGAAGTTGGTCGTGGTAAGTTGACATTGAGAGCCGGGGATGAATCTGTAACATTTTCAAACACATGTTCTGTTTCTTTACCTAATGCTGCTAATTATGTTGAAACTGCCTGTGTTAGTTCTTTGGATTCACAGATTGATAAATGGTTGGATGATAAGCTAGAGGAAAGAGAGCTAGAATTGAAGTCAACAGCGGTACATGTTCCTAAACCAACGGATGGCCCTTGTGCTAAAATCCGTAAGCTTTATAGTCGTGTGAGGTCCGCTATTTCTCATGGGAATATTAAGTTATCCAAAGAACTGTGCTCTAATTTATCAACAAATGAGAAAGCTGAGTTAATGATGGTTGTTGATATTTCTGACGAAGCAAATGATTGGATATGTAACAAGGTTAAAGGTAACTGTTTCTCTCCTTTTAAAGTAGACCGCCCAACACTTCAAGTGTGGGGGCGTCGGGGTCCCAATGTTGGTGATTATGAGAGGTTCGAGTCTAGCTAAAGACTCGTTAATAATCTTAGCGCTTCTCGGGAGGCAACCCGTGTGTTTCATTTGTTTTTATTGCATTTCGTTCTTCTTTTCATTTAGTTAGATTTGATTTTGATTTGTTAAGGAGTGCAGGTCCAGGTTGATCGTGAAACGAATTGTGGTTTGTTGTGCATTGCCGATGTTTCGTGCAGGAGAGTGCCCCACTGCGCCGCAGTGGGGGCACGATGGGCTGACTGCGACGCAGTCGATTGTCTCGGCCTATCTTGTGCAAAAACACCCCACTGCGCCGCAGTGGGGAGTGGGAGTCGTGGACTGCGCCGCAGCCTATTTCCTCGGCACCTTGAGGTACAAATCGCCCACTGCGCCGCAGTGGGGAAGGTAAGCGACCACTGCGCCGCAGTGGGCATATCGACAGCCAAATTGTGCAGGTAATAAAAGGATGAAAATTTTAGTTTATTTTATTTCTTACCAACATAACTCCTTTTTCTTTTTCTCTCTAACAAAAACAACACTCCCAAACCTAACCTATTTTCACCTCTAATTCTCGTCCAATCTTGCAATTTTCTTTCTTCTCTCTCCTAGATTATCATCAATCTATCATCATCATGGGTAAAGGAGTAAGTTTCTTGAACTTTTTCTTTGAATTTTCTTTTAAATCTTTGATATTCGAGTTTTTAGGTTGTAATTGTTAAATTAATTGATGGGTTTCGTGTAATATGTGTTAATTATGATAATGTGATGTTTAATTTCATGAATTTAACACTAGTTCATCCGGATTTGAGTAGAAAAAAACTAGGGTTTTGAAAAAAATAAAAATAAAAAAAAAAAATAGAGAAAAAAGTGAAAAATTGAAAAACAGAAAAAAAAAGAAAAAAAAAAAGAGAAAAAGAACTTGGGCTACTAGGAGGTACATCTCATTTTTATATGTCTAGTGTTGTGATGTGTCATTATGAATGGAGAGTTTGGTGGATTTTAAGTTGATTGATGTTAATACACCACTATGGTGTTGGGTTTTGCTTGGTGACGTTGGGGGTGCGTTCTCGGGATGATATCTTTTGGGTTAGCGGTTTGTCGGCAATCAATGGTACGGGGTGATTAGACTATTTTGTTCATTTGTACATATCCATATACTTTGACTTTTCTTTTCTTAATTAACCTATATTCCCATTCATTCGTTGTAAATATCCATCCTATATACCTTAGTTTAACTATACAACCTACCTTTATGCCTATTTGGATGATGTACTTGGTGCTTGCGCCGTGTTGGTGGAGCAATGATCCTAGTTCAAGCCTATGGTAAAATAGCATACATCACGACCGTGCTATGAGTGATTCTTCAGATATATTCAACCCCAAAAGTAAGTTTGTTGGAGTAGAATGGTTTTGATAGATTCGGTTGTTTCACTTGTGCTTGGTTGTGTTATCGTGGCTTGCGGATTGTTCAGGTATTGTCAAACATTTCGAGTTTTCATTTAAGATTAAAACTGCTTCACCACTTCCTTGTCTTTGACATTCTTGGTGTGGCTTCTTTTTGATACTTGTCATTGTTTATTTAGCTCCATTGTCAAGGAATACTTTATGCTTTAAATGTTGGATTTGCTTGAGGACAAGCAATGCTCAAGTGTGGGGGGATTTGATGTGACTAACTTATACCCATTGCCCACATTGTTTTTGGCCGTTATATTATATGTTTTTTGTCGAATTTGTGTGCATTTGGCGCGTTTATGTGTTTGTTAGTGTTTTCAGGTTCTAAACAAGTACGCGTTCATTTTGTGCAAATTCGGATGATTATTGGCCAGAAGTCATTTGCGAAGTCGAGAGTCGTTTCGAGTTGAAGAGATAGCGAGTGTCGGGATCGAAAGATGAAGGTTGTACACCAAGTATTTGACTGCGCCGCAGTGGAGATGTACATGGTCCACTGCGCCGCAGCCATTATCCACGGCCTTGTTCGTTCAAACCCCCACTGCGCCGCAGTGGGGATGGTTTGTTGGGTACTGCGCCGCAGTCAGATATAGGGAAAAAAGGACGTGGAAATTCACTGCGACGCAGTGGTGGTGAACTGGACCACTGCGCCGCAGTCAGCACCAGTCAGTCAACCAGTTGGTCAACCAGTGGAGGGACTGCGACGCAGTGGGGGCCTTACACGCCCACTGCGCCGCAGTGAGTACACGGAACTGAAGGGTTTTAGCATCTTTCTGCATCAGAATTAGAGGAGTATAAATAGTTTTCACAACCTATTATTCTAGGTATCAAATACTCTTTCTAGGAGCTGCACTTCAGGGAATACTTCAAGGGTCAATTCAAGATCTAATCGTCTTCGATTCATTGGAGATTCACGTGCACCCATCTAGATCGTATCTACTTATTTGTCTTGCAATTTCATTTCTTCAAACAATTGGTACTTTATGTTCTTTCTTGATTCTTATTGTAATTTCAATTCGATCATGAGTGGCTAATTCTTCTATTGTCCACCTTGATGAAACTAGACGAATGATGTGATTGCTATATATTTTAATTCAAAGAGTTGATTTCAATTATCGTTGAGTCGTGATCTTGATGATTTAATTCCTTTATTTGCTTCCCTGCTAGCTCGATCAGCGGCTTGTAGCTAACTGTTGTCTTATCTTTTATCAACTTATAAATTTCAATCCATTCTGTTGGCCCAAGCGTATTATCAGTGACATTCTTCCAATGTGAGCAGCTTGGGCATTCCTTCTCTTTGAAGGTGAAGGTTCATTCCCTTCTTGTCAAAGTGACCCTGACTGACAGGATCTCTTCTTTCCTTTGCCTAATCTCCCTTGACTTGAGGTAGCGTTCTTGGCCTTCTTCAAAAAATTTCTTTAGATGAGCTTTTCTTGCAAAGAACTCTTCCTCCTTTTTCTTTAACGCTTCAATTCCACTTGTCTGCTGAGCCAACATTTTAAATTCACCATCAGCATCTTTTAACTCTGATGGTGGTTTTTATTTCTGCTTTTAAATTTATAAAATGTTGTACAAGTAATTATCTGAAAACACACACACTTACGAGCAGAGAACCCGATCAGTGTAGTATAGTTTAAGTGATAAGTTACAGGATCGTTCGCAGGGACGCTTGCACTACCTAATCTAATAATGTGTGTAATTCTAGCGGTTGTGAGGTTGTCACGATTTCCTATTATACTAATGCAAATAAAAGTAAATAAAAGCCGCAACCGCTTATTCAGCGAGAGGCTCAGTCTGAAAATAGTTTGGAAAAAGCAAATAACAGTAATTAAATTAAAATACTTGTTTGGCATCTCCGATCTCATGGTACGACCAAATACTATCCTACCCGTTTGCTAGACTGTTGGAAACTTAATCACGGCTTGTAGCTAACTGTTGTCTTATCTTTTTTCAACTTATAAATTTCAATCCATTCTGTTGGCCCAAGCGTATTATCAGTGACCTCTTTCAATGTGAGCAGCTTGGGCATTCCTTCTCTTTGAAGGTGAAGGTTCATTCCCTTCTTTGTCAAAGTGACCCTGACTGACAGGATCTCTTCTTTCCTTTGCCTAATCTCCCTTGACTTTTTTTTTTGAAAGGCAGCAACGAAATAATGGCTAACACCCCCCACGCGGATGCGCCCATGCCAGTTCCCTTGACTTTTTTTTTGAAAGGCAGCAACGAAATAATGGCTAACACCCCAATGGCATAATCTCCCTTGACTTGAGGTAGCGTTTTTGGCCTTCTTCAAAAAATTTCTTTAGATGAGCTTTTCTTGCAAAGAACTCTTCCTCCTTTTTCTTTAACGCTTCAATTCCACTTGTCTGCTGAGCCAACATTTTAAATTCACCATCAGCATCTTTTAACTCTGATGGTGGTTTTTATTTCTGCTTTTAAATTTATAAAATGTTGTACAAGTAATTATCTGAAAACACACACACTTACGAGCAGAGAACCCGATCAGTGTAGTATAGTTTAAGTGATAAGTTACAGGATCGTTCGCAGGGACGCTTGCACTACCTAATCTAATAATATGTGTAATTCTAGCGGTTGTGAGGTTGTCACGATTTCCTATTATACTAATGCAAATAAAAGTAAATAAAAGCCGCAACCGCTTATTCAGCGAGAGGCTCAGTCTGAAAATAGTTTGGAAAAAGAAAATAACAGTAATTAAATTAAAATACTTGTTTGGCATCTCCGATCTCATGGTACGACCAAATACTATCCTACCCGTTTGCTAGACTGTTGGAAACTTAATCACGGCTTGTAGCTAACTGTTAGTCTATCTTTTATCAACTTATAAATTTCAATCCATTATGTTGGCCCAAGCGTATTATCAGTGACCTCTTTCAATGTGAGCAGCTTGGGCATTCCTTCTCTTTGAAGGTGAAGGTTCATTCCCTTCTTTGTCAAAGTGACCCTGACTGACAGGATCTCTTCTTTCCTTTGCCTAATCTCCCTTGACTTTTTTTTTTGAAAGGCAGCAACGAAATAATGGCTAACACCCCCCACGCGGATGCGCCCATGCCAGTTCGTCTCCTGGCAATGCCCTAAAGGGTTTGCTTCTCATGTGTTTGATGAGTATAGCATTGCTAAGGCCCCCTCACCACATTTGCATGTGGCAGGATTCGAACCTGAGACCCCCCAGGAGGAAACCACTTTGTGGAAAACCCCCTGACCACTGGGCTAACACCCCAATGGCATAATCTCCCTTGACTTGAGGTAGCGTTTTTGGCCTTCTTCAAAAAATTTCTTTAGATGAGCTTTTCTTGCAAAGAACTCTTCCTCCTTTTTCTTTAACGCTTCAATTCCACTTGTCTGCTGAGCCAACATTTTAAATTCACCATCAGCATCTTTTAACTCTGATGGTGGTTTTTATTTCTGCTTTTAAATTTATAAAATGTTGTACAAGTAATTATCTGAAAACACACACACTTACGAGCAGAGAACCCGATCAGTGTAGTATAGTTTAAGTGATAAGTTACAGGATCGTTCGCAGGGACGCTTGCACTACCTAATCTAATAATGTGTGTAATTCTAGCGGTTGTGAGGTTGTCACGATTTCCTATTATACTAATGCAAATAAAAGTAAATAAAAGCCGCAACCGCTTATTCAGCGAGAGGCTCAGTCTGAAAATAGTTTGGAAAAAGAAAATAACAGTAATTAAATTAAAATACTTGTTTGGCATCTCCGATCTCATGGTACGACCAAATACTATCCTACCCGTTTGCTAGACTGTTGGAAACTTAATCACGGCTCAGATTCTCGTTAGATTCACTTTGCCTAATTACTAGTGCTGTCGCTAGACTCACACTAACCTATAAACAAATTCTCGTTAGATTCATTTTTTAAGCATTAATGACCTAAAGTTTGTGTTACTAATTCATCTTTTAGTTACCCGGCTCTTAAGCCATGACCAGATAATAATTCTATCCGGTAACCACAGTGCTCGTTTCCAAGTCAAAGGAACGCGTCTGACATTGTTAAGCATCATGTTCAATTTTTCCTAATTACTATGGTTTCGGATCCCTCGGTTACAAGTGAATCACCTTTTACATCTAGTTATAGACCGACTAGTGTTTTCCATCCTAGCATATTAGTTCTAGTGTATGATCATAGACAACCATCAGAATTAAACTAATATATTCAGATATAGAACCAATAATAATATGAAGAACTAGTAAAATATGGATCTACGATAAACAGTAAAACACACTCCAACAGATTCTAACAAACAAAGTAAAACAATAAACGTCTACATGATCACATTGATCCAAACAAGTATTCAACCTACTAGCCTGACATTATTAAAGGAATAACAAAGTCTGAAAAGATGAAAGACATTGTTTACCAAAAGAAAGTAAAATAAAAGAGTAGATCTAGACCGCGGATGAAGATCGGAAGGTGTTAGAAGCTCCAAAACCTTCTTGGAATCTGCAACTACGAACTAGGGTTGAACAGGGGCGGCTAGGGCTGCTGAATCGGCTCTATCTTAGGGTTTTGAGGATTAGTTCAACTTATATAGAGCTGTAAGTCGGTTGCTGATCTGGGCCTGCCAGCGGCGCTGGGCATGGGCTAGCGGCGCTAGTAACTTGATGAGCGGCGTTGGTGTTGACCAGCGGTGCTGGCATGGCTGCCAGCGGCGCTGGTTGCTACTGCTGCAGCTTGTGCGTCTTCGTTCGGCTCCCGAATCTACTCCTTGTGTCTTATAACTTCATAGGACTTCATCTTGAGTTACTTGATGCCATTTACCCTCTCTCGCATCTTCCGTGAACCTGCATAAACATATGACTCCATTAAGTACCAATAGTTCTGGAATATTAACTCATTTAGACATTGAAATGAAGCCTTTCGATAGGGTTTTTATCACAAAATGGACGCGCATCAAACTTTTCCCCCACAACCTGCTCACTTATAAACTTTTGAGAGAGCTCCTCTTCTCTCTTTTTCATTTTGTGTTTCAGTGTGGGGAGCTTGAGGGGTGCTATCACTTGTCATATTTTCATCTGCTGGACCTTCATTAGCAATATTCTCCCCCTTGGAAGCAGCTGAAGATTTAGCTACTTCCACAGGTTCTTTCTTATGAAGGCCCAACATTTCTTTCATCATACCCTTAAGAGTGCTCACCTCTTCTTCAAGTTTGGTTTGCCTGCTGATAGAATCTTCAAGTAACTTTCTATCAGCAGCGGCTTGTGAAGGATTTTGATGAGAGAATTGGGTTTTGAGTGAAGAGATTTCTTTAGTGAGAGTGGTGAGAAAATCATCTTGATTTTTGGAGAAGAAAGAGATGGTGTTGGTGAGTTGGTGAAGTTGAGCGGTGAAAAGAATGTTGGATTGAAAGAGTTCTTCAAGTGCTAGCAAGAGTCCAGGCAACTCAACAGCCTTCGCTGACTTAGCGACTTCTTCTTTCAATTTGTCCAGCGAGGCAAATATTTGAGAGTTTGAGGCGCTGACTCTCTTCATGCTTTCATGCAGCAGAGTTTGATTTCTTTTAAAGAGGTATTGGTTTGACAAGGTATGTGTTGTTTGATTCTTGGTAATGTCGAACACCATACCTTGAAGAGTGGCCAACTCATCTTTCAAATCCTCATTCCCAGCTGCCAACTCTTGAAACTTGGCCAATGCCCCAAAATTCATTTCAGCCATTTTGTCAACCAACCAGGCATATAAGTAGCCATGCCTATTCCCTTGGCTTTGACAAATTTGCACCCTTCTCAAAAGTTCTTGCAGCTGGTATGCTTCAACATAGTCTAGACCAAGCAAGTTAATAGCAGTGAAAGCAGTGGGTGCTTCTTTGGGAGATGGAACTCTAAGATCCTTTAGTGACACAGGATACTTAGAGCATGGTAGGCCAAAGAAGTCAAGATGATGTAAAGGTGGCACTTCCGCAATGATTTCATCATCAATCTCCTCATCTTCATATGGAATCTTGGCTTCATGCCTAGGAGATGGTGTAGAGAAATGCTCTCCAAAGTACCCAACTGGCTCATGATAAACAGTGGGCCTTGGAGAGAAACAAGGAGGAGGAGGTATGTCTGGTAAGGAGTCACCAGCATTATCAAATTGAGTAGAAGGAGAAGAGACTAACACATAATTAATTTCTTCATTGAAGTCTTCGCTAGTCACTTCATCCTCTTCCTTTTCTTCAATGGCAGCGAGTGTGACTTCAGCATCATCATCTTGTTGACTGAACTCACTGCCCAACTCATCATCAATCTCAGCACCTGATGTAGAAACATTTGTCTCGGTCCCTGCACTAACAGTTTCCAAGACAAAAAAAACAATAGGGGTAGGGTCAATTGGTGCCTCAGTTTCAGTGTGTTGTTGCAGCAAAACCTCATCGGCCGTAGAATTTGTTGTCTCTAGCATCACCTGTGATCTGGCTGCTGACAACGACTCAGAAGGGTTTTGAGAAGAATAAGGGGAAGTATTTAGTGGAGGTGGACTTTGACCTCTAGTGGATTGGGGTGACCCAATATCTACACCAACCTCGCCTACAGAGGTTTGAGGTGGCTGCAAACTGCTCCCATTTGTCTCGTCAACAGCCTGTTGGGAGGCTGATGATGGGTTGGTTTGGGTACTAATGTCCTTGGGAGGTGAGGACTCCCTAGCCTTAGTAACTCGTTTGCCCTTTGATACACCCTACTTACGTTTTTGGACGTCAGCGGAGGGTAAAGATTGAGTTGTGGATGTTGCCTTTGATTTTTTGCTCTTTTTGGAGGCTTGGGAGGTCGCTGGGGGGTTTTCCAGCGAACCAGCCTCAGCAGGCAATCTATCATCCACAGCGACCGTACCAGCCACTTCATCAGAAGGAAGTGATGCCTCCCAGTCGCTGTCTTTCGGGTATAAAGAAGGATTAAGAGAGAAGAGTACCTCTTTCATGTGAGAAGTAAAGCGAGCAACCAGATGCTCAGCTGGCTGCTTGTATATGTTGTTTCCAACCCTCGCTGTTGGAATTGTTGAAGCCTTAGGCAGCTCATACTCATCACCCAACGCCTCCTTGAAAATAAGAGAGAAGAATCTTGTGAAGGGCACTGTGTGCGATCTATTGTTCATGCTGATCTTGTTCTTCATATCATTGAAGATCAGCTGGGCATAATCCACAAACCGTCCTTCAGCGAGGGCATGGATTATGGGCATCGATGTTGATGATGCCTGGTTATAAGACCCAGAATTTCCACCCATGCACTGAATCACATGGGTGTACAGAACTCTCCAGGTCCCAGGGAGATTTTGCTTTAAGGGGTTGCTGGGGATCGTTGGAGGGTTTCTCAAATTATAGTTGTACCCAATTGATGGCAACCAAGCCTTCCATTCATTTTCAGACACCGGCTCCACAAACTTAACATCATCAGTTTCTTGTGGCAGCCTTAGAGTATGGCGAAGAGACGCCGTAGTGATGGTGATTGTTTTATCCCCCTGTCGGACAGTTCCAGTGATGGCCTTGTTTTCATCATCATAATTACAAGTCCACTAGAATTCACGAAGAAGGTGAACAAAGATTTTCTCTGGATCTGCCATCATATAATAATTTGTTGGAGAAGCATGAAGAAAATCAAGAATTGGCCTATATCCTTTTGTACCTTTTGGTACGTCAGACGTGCCAAGATGATTGTTAGGCTTGACAATCATGTTTGAGGGAGAAAAAGAAATATTAGGAGATTTAGTGACATTTACTGGCACATATTCGGGAGAGTTTAAGTAAGTAATAGGTTCTTGTTCCTGAACTTGTGGTTCAGGAACTGGTGGATTTTGTACGGCGGCGGTTGAGGAAGAAGGGATCTCAACATTTTCTGTTTGTTGAGGGATTTCAGAAAAAGATGCCATTGTTATATTTTGAGAGATTTGATCGGAGATAAGTGGAGAAGATGAACGGAAAAAAAGAGAGATTTTTGATTGAAAGAAAATGAAAAGATTTGAGTGTGTATGTAAAGTGAGGTGAGAGGAAACGAATCGGAAATATATAGGGTATGGTGGTGGGCCACGACCTTACACACGAGAAGACAAAACGTTTTCTCTCTCTTCCTTTTTCAAAATGTGTAACAGTTGTAATCAACAACTGTTTTATATATATATATACGCGTAAGATACGTACATATATATAAAAAAAGTTTTTGTGAGTAACGTATTTAAAAAGGAAAGAAAATAATATCTACAAATACTCGAGTATACGCCGTATTTGCAGACATCACCTGTCAATCAGATGTGCAGAAACTGTCGCATGAGGACAAATGACGTGATCAAGGAAGAAAATGGGGTGACCTTTCAGTTTAAATTTTAAAAACATGTGGCTCAAGATTTATCCACTTCACCCACATAGTTACTTATCAAACACTTAGTTTCAGAAAAAGTACTATGTTTTATTTAATAATATATTAAGGTAAAAAAGGATAGTTAATTCAATTAAATGCCTTCTAATTCAGCACCCATTTGAAAAAAGAAGTTTGGATGCTGAGAACATTTAATTATTAGGAAAGACCACATGCTGGGATATACTCAGCATGCCTAATGTTTTGTCAGCGACTTCACAACTAATGCTGGTTGCTGACAATAAATAAAGTTTTTGGCAAACTGTCAGCCATCAATGGATTTTATAAGTCTTTACCAGAGCCGTTTGCTATTGGACTAGATGAAGACTTTTAGCTTTCCATTGCTTTATTTTGCTTTTTCCCAAAGCAACAGGGATAAACGGATTTGATAAGTCTTTACCAGAGTCGTTTGCCACTGGACTAGATGAAGACTTTTATCTTGCTTTTTCCCAAAGCAACAGGGATAAACGGATTTGATAAGTCTTTACCAGAGCCGTTTGCCACTGGACTAGATGAAGACTTTCAGCTCTTCATTGCTTTTACTTTGCTTTTTCCCAAAGCAACAGGGATGAACGGATTTGATAAGTCTTTACCAGAGCCGTTTGCCACTGGACTAGATGAAGACATTAAGCTCTTCATTGCTTTGAAATCAGCGAGCAAGACAGACTTAAGCTCGCTGAGTTAGCATACATGACAAATCATGTCGCTGATTCACCATTAAGCATTCCTAACTTGCTGACAAGCAGTTTGAATCTAGTTTCATCCAATGGTTTAGTGAAGATGTCAGGAATTTGATCATCAGTAGGAATGAAATAGATTTCAATATCACCTTTTATGACATGGTCACAAATAAAATGATATCGAATGTCAATGTGCTTAGTTTTAGAGTGCTGAACGGGGTTGTATGTAATAGCAATAGCACTTGTATTATCACACATGATTGGAATTTTGGAGTATTCCAAATCATAGTCAGCAAGCTGATGTTTCATCCAAAGAATTTGGGCACAACAGCTCGCTGCAGAGACATATTCTGCCTCAGCGGTGGAGATGGACAATGTGTGCTGCTTTTTACTAGTCTAACTAGTCAGCTTCCCCCCCAACAGTTGACATCCTCCACTTGTGCTTTTGCGATCAAGAATACTCCCAGCATAGTCAGAGTCGGAATATCCAACTAATTCAAAGTTGGAATCTTTTGGGTACCAGAGACCCAGCGTGGGTGTACCCTTAAGATACTTAAAGATACGCTTGACAGCAAGAAGATGAGACTCACCAGGAGAGGCTTGATAGCGAGCACAGAGGCATGTGGCAAACATAATGTCTAGGCGACTCGCTGTGAGATACATCAGCGAACCAATCATGCCTCTATAGTGAGTAGGATTCACATACTTACCATTAGGGTCAGCATGTAGATTATTTGGAGGAGACATAGGAGTTCCTTTTGGAGTAACATGGGTGAAGTCAAATTTATGCAACATATCCCGAATATATTTTTCTTGATTGATAAATATTCCAGTGGGAAGCTGATTAATTTGTAACCCCAAGAAGAAGGTTAATTCACCCATCATACTCATTTCAAAGGTACTAGACATGAGAGCGCTAAACTTTTGACAAAGTTTAGTAGATAAGGAGCCAAAGATTATGTCTATGGTTCCTCTACGAAATCCATGATCCAAAAGAAAGGCAGAAAGAGTATCGTATCAAGCTCTAGGAGCTTGTTTGAGACCATAGAGAGCTTTATTAAGCTTGTAGACATAGTGAGGATGCTTTGGATCCTCAAAGCCAGGAGGCTGCTTAACATAGACTTCTTCATCAAGAGAACCATTTAAGAAAGCACTTTTGACGTCCATTTGATAGACAGTGAAGCCTTTGTAGGCAGCATGAGCAAGAAAGAGATGAATGGCTTCAAGACAAGCGACTGGAGCGAAGGTTTCATCATAATCAATGCCTTCAGCTTGAGTATAACCTTGTGCAACCAGTCTTGCCTTGTTTCTGATAACTACACCAGCTTCATCCATCTTATTCCTATAAACCCATCGAGTGCCAATGGGTTCCTTATAGGGAGGAGGAACAAAAAACCACACATGATTTCTTTCAAATTGTGTCAGTTCTTCTTGCATGGCTTCCACCCAAGAAGGATCAGCCATGGCTTCTCCAATGTTTCCAGGCACAATTTGAGATAAGAAATTGACATAGAGACAAGTATTACTTGTCGCTGAACGAGTTTGGACACCATTGTGTGGATTACCAATCACATGGTCAAGAGGGTGATCAGGAGTCCATTGGAGTGCTGGTGTATAAATAGAAGAAGAGTGAGTGACAGCGGATAAGGTGGTGGAAGGATCATTTAGTGTAAGAGAATAAGTGGAGAGATCAATGGTTAGGGAAGGTTCAGAGTTGCTGACAGGAGGGTCACTGAGAACAGTGGGTACCTCTTGCTGAGATGTATCATCATCAGCGTCTCCAGAAACTGGATTCGCTGAAGCATCATGAAAGATTTCCTCAGCGACACTGTCAGCAGCTTGAGGTTCAGCTGAGGGAGGAACGTTAATGGAAGTGGCATTAACTGTCCTAAGGAGAGGCTCAACTGGATCAATAGAGTAAATGTGAGCTGCCACATACTCATCATTTGTTGAGAGGCTTGAAGTATCAGTGGTAGGTGAGTCAGCAACATCATGATGTGTCACTGACTCTACTGGAGAATCAGCAAGATCGCTGAGGATTACTTCAGCCGATGACTCACTTGAAAGATCACCTAGAGCTGAACAGCTTTCATCAAAAGTAACATGAATTGATTCATCTACTTTTTGAGTGCGAGTATTGAAAACTCTGAAAGCCTTGCTAATAGAGGAGTATCCCAGAAAATAGCCATCATCAGCTTTGGGATCAAACTTACCTAAATGATCCTTATCATTCAGGATGAAAACTGGACATCCAAAGACATGGAAATATCCAATTTGAGGTTTCTTGCCCTTTAGAATTTCATAGGCAGTCTTGTCATGTCGCTTGACAATAAGACACCTATTCTGAGTGTGGCAAGCAGTACTAACTGCTTCAGCCCAGAATTTACTAGGAAGAGAGGACTCACTGAGCATAGTTTGAGCAGCTTCAATGAGAGTTCTATTTCTCCTTTCAGCCACTCCATTTTGCTCAGGAGTTCGAACAGAAGAGAAGTTTTGTGCAATCCCTTAATCAGCACAAAAACTTTCAAGAGTTTGGTTTTGAAACTCAGTGCCATGATCGCTTCTGAGTTCTTTAACACGTATGATGTTGAGGTTTTCCATCCGTTTAATGAAATTAATAATTTCCTCAGCAGCATCACTCTTGGAATGAAGAAATATTGTCCAAGTATATCATGAATATTCATCTACTTTTTGAGTGCGAGTATTGAAAACTCTGAAAGCCTTGCTAATAGAGGAGTATCCCAGAAAATAGCCATCATCAGCTTTGGGATCAAACTTACCTAAATGATCCTTATCATTCAGGATGAAAACTGGACATCCAAAGACATGGAAATATCCAATTTGAGGTTTCTTGCCCTTTAGAATTTCATAGGCAGTTTTGTCATGTCGCTTGACAATAAGACATCTATTTTGAGTGTGGCAAGCAGTACTAACTGCTTCAGCCCAGAATTTACTAGGAAGAGAGGACTCACTGAGCATAGTTTGAGCAGCTTCAATGAGAGTTCTATTTCTCCTTTCAGCCACTCCATTTTGCTCAGGAGTTCGAACAGAAGAGAAGTTTTGTGCAATCCCTTAATCAGCACAAAAACTTTCAAGAGTTTGGTTTTGAAACTCAGTGCCATGATCGCTTCTGAGTTCTTTAACACGTATGATGTTGAGGTTTTCCATCCGTTTAATGAAATTAATAATTTCCTCAGCAGCATCACTCTTGGAATGAAGAAATATTGTCCAAGTATATCATGAATATTCATCCACAATAACTAAGGTGTATCTGCTACCCCTTAGACTTTGGACATTCACTAGACCAAAAAGGTCCATGTGAAGTAGATGGAAGCAGCCATTGATTAAATTGGCCTGTTTAGTTTTGAAAGTGGCTCGGTGGTTTTTTCCTTTTTCACATGCACCACAGAGCCTGTCCTTCTCATAAGTGAGAGGAGGAAGACCTCGAACAAGATTTTTCTTGGCTAGAGAGTTGATTGTTTTAAAATTGACATGCGACATACGCTTGTGCCACAACCAATTGATTTGTGAGGCAGCTTTGGAAATGAAGCAGGTCTCGCTGTCAGTCTTGACAGGAGTGAAATCTACCAAGTAGATATCCCTTTTTCTAGGAGCGACCAAGACTACCTCTTTATTGACATCAATTACTGTGCCTTGATGCTTATCAAGGATGACCTTGTAATCAGCATCACATAACTGACTAATGCTGATCAGATTATGTTTAAGACCATTCACATAAGCAACCTTTGTGAATTTGATCAGCCTGTTAGAAAGAGACCCATATCCTTCAGTTTGACCAGTAGAATTGTCACCAAACACCATTGTGGGACCATCGGTCTCCACAAAGTTATCCAGCAGGTCCTTGGATCCAGTCATGTGTTTTGAACAGCCACTGTCCAAATACCACACAGGAAGCCTTCTTGATCGTGACATTCACCCACTGACTGGAACACACTTGATCCTTTGTCAGCGCCTGGTCATCAGCGAGTGCCATAAAGCAGATGGCATCAACAAAGTCCTCGCTGTCAGAAACGTCAGATTCAGCCCAGTCATGTTCTTCACCAACAAGACCTTTGGCAGGAGCTTTGGCTTCTTCCACTTCAGCCATTTTAGCATGAAGCTCATAGTACTTCTTTTTGTATTCATCGGCAGGTTTAAGTGATGAAGAAGAGGGCTTCGCTGCCTGCAAAGAAGGAATAGAGACTTTGCATTCTTTTTTATAGTGGCCTCTTCGACCACATCTCCAGCATTCTTCCTGCGATTTGTCTACCACTGGGTTTTGTGAAACATTCGACCTACGACTGTTCCGTTTTTTAGAATATCTTTTACCAGCGATGAGAGCAAATTGCATGAAATCCGAGAACATCTCTTGTCTCTCCTCGAAATCGAGGTCATTGACAAGATCTTGGATATGAGATGGGGTAGAATTGTTGTTGTTAATATGGATAGTGCTAACTTCAGCAGAGACCAGTGCAAAAGGGTCATGAATATGAGAGACACTAGATAAAGAAGGAGAAGATGAAGCGGATGAACCAGCATGTCTTTTGGATTCAGCTTCAGCTCTCAAGTTTTGAGCGAGGACTCTCTCTTCAAATTGAAGAGTGCCATAAAGTGATTCCAAGTCATGTTGTTTCAGCTGTTTGGTGGTCCTTAGAATTTTTCTTAAACCTTGCCATTTGATAGGCAAGCTGTCAATGAACTTGTGGCATACTTCAAGCATATCATGCTCTATGCCAGCGTTTGTCATGTCATTCAGGAGACATTTGAAACGGTTATAAGGGCCATCCAGACTCTCATTGGGAAGAGAGAAGAATCCTTCATAGGCACGTTTTAAATCTATCTTTTTGGTAGCACTAACATCTTCTGTACCATCAAATCTGGTACAAAGATTATCCCACACCTTTTTAGCAGATAAAGTTTGATGACAAATTTCATTATGTCATCCAAAGGGTGTTAATAATTAAGTTTCTCAACCGAGCATCCAGATTGACAAGCCTACGCTCATCATCTGTCCATTGTACTTCTGGTTTAACAATCTCAGTGACAACTTCAGGAGCATCAGTGGTAGCTCCTGGTGTCCTGGAAACCAGAATCGGTACATATGGCCCTCTGGTCAGAATAGTCATTAGGTAAGGTTCAACTCCTACAATGTGTAGGAGCATTCTCTCCTTCCAAGATCCGAAATCATGGGTTTCGAATCTTGGTGGGATGGAGACATACCCAAAGTCTCTGGTATTAACCAAAGTAGGAACCGAAGCCATGTAATCAGAAAAGAAAGGAAAAACAGAAAGTTTAAAGAAAAAAAAGATTTTAGATGCAGAAAAGTAAAAGTAAAGAAAGAAAGATAATCTTGCAAACACTTTTCAGATCAGTTTCAGTGTATCGAAACACTGCTCTGATACCAACTGAAAGTCACAAGTTTGCAACGATTATGTAATTAACAACTAATGTAAATTACACTAAGAACATAAGACAGGAAAGTAAATAAGTTTAATCATAAGTAATATTGATTAAACGATGAATACATGGTCGGTTTACAAAGAAAGAAAAAGAGAAAAATATTGTTAAGTTTTTGACACACTAAAAACTTAACAATTATACAAAGAGAGAAAAACACACTAAGTGTAATTGTGGAACGAACCAACAGAGTTGCTGCTAGGTCAAGTGATGCTTTATATAGGAGAGAAAAGGCATCACATGACAACCCAATAGATGTTGACACATGAAGGTTGTCAACCATCTATTGGTGTGTAAGACTAGCCTGCAGGAATCTCTTTTTCCATCTTGTTTCTTTTCCAAAACGGGTATTAAAGAGAAACACCTTAGTACCAAAATGGTACAAGGTCACATGTCTTCATTCTGATCTATCAACACGTGTCCTTGGGGACCAGTCTTCTTATCTTCATCTTCCCGCCCATATTTGACTTACAAAACATGGCGGTGAGTCATTGAACTTATCCTTTAACTTGAAGATAAATGATGGTCGCTGAGAGCTCGCTGACAAAATCACTCGCTGAGTCTTTCAGCGAATCCATGCCTCACTTAAAATCCATAAATGCTAAGATATTAAATATGGATTTATAGCAATAAATACACTTTAGCTTTGTATCTATTCGTATTTCTTAATGCACAGCTGATGATCCATTTATAATTTACAACCAATTTACATAATAAGAATTAGTAATTCAACTAATAATCCATGTGACCATATAACTTTTACACATATTTTAATTTAATTCCTAACTAAACGCCATCACCTTCATACTAAGAGGGTGTTTGTGATTGCGTTTTGAGCTAATTATATGATTATTGCGTTTGTATAAAGCAAATAATCAAAAGATGTGTTTGGCAAAATAAGTGATTATCAGCGTTTTATTAGAGAGAAAATGCATTTTTGGAAAAGCAGGTAGGGACATGCTTTTTCAAAACGCATTTTTTAAACGCATAATCTATTTTATAAACGCAAACACAAACACCCCTAATGTAACATGCCAAAAACATAGTTGTTCATCTATAGAAGCACAAGCCAATTATTTTAGATATCCCCATCCTTATTACTTAAATATAAAAAGGGAAATACGGATATAAAAATCAAACTACATGTTGCAAATGGGTCTTGAACATAAGACATTGAAAAATGTAAGGAACTCAATAACCAACTGTGCTATAATATTTTTGTTAAATATGTGAACAACTAAATTTATATTTTGTTTGAATCTTTCTTGTTTCCTTCAACCTCCATTAACAAGAATATGGTCTAGACTATTCAAATCTTAAAACAAGGCCAACGTTAATCTCGTTTAGCTTAGATCCGTGCTTTGTAACAAATCACATGCATAACCTCAAAACTAGTTAGTAAACTATTAACTCATGAACCCACCTTTACGTATATATAATATATATAATTTCAGTTTTACTAAGGGAAGTCTCAAATGTTTAATCCTGAAAACATGTTTTTGTTTCATTAGAAGTCGATAACCGTTGACATGAGCTCGACGCTAACAGTAGTAGTAGTAACTAGATCTTTTCTGAAACATATATATACGATCAACACATGCATGACTCGATAAACATTTTGTGCATAAAACATATTGTAAAAAAAATAAAATAAACAAGCATGAAGCTGACGAATTGTTTTCTTGTCATCAATTAATTTGTACTTCAAACGATAGTTATCCAAATCGAACCACTTGTCGAACTAAAGATGATCGTAATCAAGTTTAGCTACCGTTAGCAGCTAATTCAGACAATTCATTCAAAGATACATATGCATAGCACAAATAACATAATCATGAACAAAACATATAATTTCTCTTTAAGAATGAGATAGTCACCCAAATCCAACTACTTGTCGAGATAAACAAGGCCGTAACCAAGTTCAAGTACTATTAGTAGTAAATTCGGACCATCATAATTCAAAAGAAAAAAATGGTTCCATTCGATAACTATAACAAATATTAATAAATATTAAGATTATGAAGAAGCATTATAAATTCTCACTATACCTTGTAATTTAATTACCTCATTGTTAATATATTCATGAAAGAATAGTCCGTAACCCCATGCTATAATTTTCAAATAGCTGCAAGTGAAATAGCCATGGATCCATTGATCTCTCTCTCAATAACGAGGACCATAAATTTCTGTTTATTTAACCAACCAAATTTAATAATTGAGTTAATAAATAGATACATAATTAATTAACAAATAATATCAAATTTTAAGTTAGAAACCTGTATATACTATTATTAACATGTAAGTGAATTTAGATTAAGAGAGAACTAACTTAAGAAGAGAAAAGAGAAAATGTTCGTTTTTTTTAGCTTGCGTTTTTCATTGTTTTTCATTTTTTTCATTCATTCTTTAATCAACTCATCTCCCAAAAAAAATCATTCCTAATCGCCGTAATCCTCTTTCAATATTAAATTGTACCGTTTCCATGGTTTTCCACCATCATCTTCGATCACAACCATCATCTTTAATCGCCGACATCTCTGAGGGCGGAGCCCGTACAATATCCATCTCCGAGGGCAGAGCCCCTTCCGTATCCAACCACCACCATCTGTAGATTGTTGCTCATCAATCCAAACCATTTTCAAATTCGTATCCAACCACCACCATCTGTAGATTGTTGCTCATCAATCCAAACCATTTTCAAATTCGTTCAACCTCCAACCCCTACCCTTAAGGTCTACCACCAGTAAGGGCAAAGCCCCCCTGAACGGACTACGCTCGTACCGTATTCATCTGTTTTCAACACATAGCACACTTGCTCGGATTAGGGAAAAAAGTTATTTTAAAAAAAAAATGGATTAATTAAAAAAAGAATGAAAAAATGAAGAAAAAAAAAGAAGAACAATCCATTGTATAAGCTAAAAAAAATAAATACGAACATTATATCCCTTATTTCAGTAAGACACCTTCTTTCAGGATCCCTGTCCTGAATTCGAACAAGTAAGTTTAAAATTTATATATTAATATATTATTATTATATAATAATACTTTTCTAAAAAAATAATAAAACTAATATCACCGAAAATTAAAATGACAATAGAAAAAGATATAAATAAAAATTAAAAATAACAATATGTCATCTGTGCAAGAATGGTGTTTCTCACTATACGTGGAATATTAATAATTTAATATCAAGAATAAATATGTTAATTAAAGGAGCCATCGTTTTTTCGGTTAAAGTATCGATTAAAGTCCAAATATTGCTTGGGATATATGGTTGCGGTTTGATATTGTAATTATTTTTTTTAAGTGAGAAAAGCTACAGCGAGAGGATGAAGGCTCAGTTAGAAACTTCTATTTTTATGTGCTGTATCATATACTCATTTTGGTCATCTTGAGCATCTTGTTTGAGTAGTCCTTCTTTAGCTGGTTATACAACACTTTCACTTGTCAATTGAAAGTGAAAAAAAGAAAGGAAAAAAAAAGGGCTACTTGAAGGAGGTTCTATGAGCATTGATGATGTTAGAAAGGAAAACAAATTTGCTTACCGGAGGTTTTAGACTACCCGCAATGCTTCAATTGGAGAGGAAGCATTTGGTGAGGTGGAGGAAGCATTTGGAAGGATGGAATGTAGAGGAAACATGAAGGGGAAGCGCATACTTAGCCAAGTGCACTCAAATGCATCCACTAGTAGGCCCCACATGAATTAAATATAATTTTTTATTAAAAAAAAGCTTAATTTTTTTATGGTTTCATTAAGTTTTATTTTGATTTTTAATCTTAGTTCTACTTTAATTTGAATATTTGTATTTTACTTTTTTTAGGAAAATGTAATTTTTTTTATGTAATTTTATCTTGTTTTTTTATTGTTTATTATTTAAATATATTTTTACATTTATTTATTAAATATTTTTTAAGATTACAAAATAAAAGTTTTTAATCTAAAATAAAAAAAGAAATGATGATGTGGAAGAGAGAGGTTGCATGTGGAAAGGATGGGTTGGAGTTAAAAAGAGGAGAGAGAATGCATGTAGGAAGGATGAGTAAAAAGCTGATGTGGCAGTGATGACTAGGATGCATGTAGTAAATGCAGGTCGTTGCATTGCGGGTAGTCTTATAGATAAACTTACCTATGCTGTTGTTGACTGCACCAAACTTAGGTGCACGCATGTTAAAAATGAAAGGGGTAATTTTGTAATTATAATAATATGTAAGGGATATAATAGTAATTTCACCTATCTCTCTCTCTATGGCAGTTAACTGCATCTATGATATCCCCTAAGTTATAACATGGTATTGTATTCCACCAACCATTTAGAAGTTATGTACTTATTGTTTGGAATACATCGCGAGTCAGCATTAATATCTTTAAAATTTTAGGGTATTTGGTTGTGGAAAATGATTTCTAGTTTTTCATTTTTAATTTTCTAGAAAATTGAAAAGAGTTTTTCATCCCTAGAAAACAAATGAAAATTTTGAAAATACATTCAAAACTAGAATATGTTATTTTCATTTTTCATATTAGAAAACATGTTCTAATATACTTGGTTAAGTGGGGATTGGTTGGTGTGGGGGCGTAGGGCGACGGGGGCGGACGAGGGGCGAAGGGTCGGGGGCGTAAGAAGAGAGTTAATATAACTTGATGTTTCTAAAATTTAGAAAACGAAAATGAAAAGGGAAAAACAGTAAAAATGTGTTTTCTAATTTTCCATAGAATAGTGAAAACAGTGTCTTCTGTTTTCTTAGAAAGCTTTTTTGAAAAATTATGATTTGATCACGTTTTCTTTACATTTACTATATTTTCTTGAAAAATAAAAATGAAAAACAAGAGGTGATTTACTCAACTAAAAGCGCCCTTAGGTATGATAGTGGATAAAACCTAAGGTTGTACAAATATTTGAAAATCGAAAGGTATTATGTCAAAGGTGGAGGTTTTTTTTCCAAAATAGTGTAATGACTAAACTTAATTACCAAATTAGTATAGTTTCAAAAATATTTATCATTATGGGTTATTATATTAAAGGGAAAAATCCATAAAAAGGTAACCTATTTACACGAAATTCCTATTAAAGGTAACCTATTTTGTTTTCGTCTATTTAAAGGATCCTATTTTCAAAAAATTCTTAATAAAGGGTATCTCGTTAGTTTTTGACAGACGGCGCTCGTTAAGTGTCACGTCACCGATGTCACGTCATCAGTTTGGTGACGTGGCACTTGACTTTGACCAACCTATATATATATCAATTTAGTATATCAAAAAAACATAATTTCCATAATTTGTTTTTCTCTCCCCGCTTTTTCTTCCCCCTTTTCTCTATTTCCTCCCAAAACTCAAGAACCCTAATTTTCCCATTCTCAAATTTGTTCGATTTCTTATCAATTAAACACTATTAAATGTCTAATATATCTGGAGGACCTGTTTTCGTTGTTTTTGTGGTGATGTAGCAAGAAGATGGACGTCGTGGACATCAAACAACCCAGGTAGGCGATTTCTTGGTTGTCCTAATTACCAGGCTGCTAGAAGATGTAATTACTTCTCTTGGATTGACCCACGACTACCGAATGATTGGTATACAAGTAAGATGATTGAATTCAGAGGTGAAAGAAAGAAACATGAAAAAGAAATCGCAAATTTGAGGAAAAAATTGAAGTGTTCAAGAAGGATTATAATGGGTATTATATGTTGTTATATTAAATCGATATATATATATAGGTCGGTCAAAGTCAAGTGTCACGTCAGCAAAACTGATGATGTGGCATCGGTGACGTGGCACTTAACGAGCGCCGTCTGTCAAAAACTAACGAGATACCCTTTATTAGGAATTTTTTGAAAATAGGATCCTTTAAATAGACGAAAACAAAATAGGTTACCTTTAATAGGAATTTCGTGTAAATAAGTTACATTTTTATGGAATTTTCTTTATATTAAACTCTTCATTTTGAAATCTTCACTTGCATTTTCAATTCCGTCTTCTTCAAAAACATCATCCGTGTGTACGTCATCTTCTCGTATTGCAGGTAAAAACTAAAAAGGCATTGTTTTTTTTTTTTTACACTTTAAATATAAGGCATTAAAGCATGGTTTCATATATGGCTCCAATTGATAAATAACTTGAAATTGAGTTTAAACTATTTTGTTATGGTTTTCGGTTTATATGGGTTTGCATCTTGTTGGTATGGTGATTCTGGAATCCTTTCGGGATCATATATGCGTTGCTCTTAGTCTTGAATCTTAATTACTTGGAAAACATTTGAATATGATGGTTTACATTTATGGTCTTTGTTTTTCATTACAAAGAATTTGTTTTGATAATTGGTTGTGATGTTGCGTTATTTAAAATATGCAGTGTTTATTGGACAGAATTGTTTACGTTTGACAAAAGCTTTGAAAAGGAGAATTTGTTTTCTGCTGAAATTTTCTATTGTTCACTCCGTTTTCTGTTAATAACGTTTTAGAAGATAAAATTTTGGAATTATGGATGATGTTTGAAGATGAATATGAAGTTAATTAAGAAATAAACATGAAAAAGAAATCGCAAATTTGAGGAAAAAATTGAAGTGTTCAAGAAGGATTATAATGGGTATTATATGTTGTTATATTAAATCGATATATATATTAAAAGTCATTGTCAATATTATATGTATATATATATATATATATATATATATATATATATATATATATATATATATATATATATATATATATATATATATATATATATATATATATATATATATATATATATATATATATATATATATATATATATATATATATATATATATATATATATATATATATATATATATATATATATATATATATATATATATATATATATATATATATATATATATATATATATATATATATATATATATATATATATATATATATATATATATATATATATATATATATATATATATATATATATATATATATATATATATATATATATATATATATATATATATATATATATATATATATATATATATATATATATATATATATATATATATATATATATATATATATATATATATATATATATATATATATATATATATATATATATATATATATATATATATATATATATATATATATATATATATATATATATATATATATATATATATATATATATATATATATATATATATATATATATATATATATATATATATATATATATATATATATATATATATATATATATATATATATATATATATATATATATATATATATATATATATATATATATATATATATATATATATATATATATATATATATATATATATATATATATATATATATATATATATATATATATATATATATATATATATATATATATATATATATATATATATATATATATATATATATATATATATATATATATATATATATATATATATATATATATATATATATATATATATATATATATATATATATATATATATATATATATATATATATATATATATATATATATATATATATATATATATATATATATATATATATATATATATATATATATATATATATATATATATATATATATATATATATATATATATATATATATATATATATATATATATATATATATATATATATATATATATATATATATATATATATATATATATATATATATATATATATATATATATATATATATATATATATATATATATATATATATATATATATATATATATATATATATATATATATATATATATATATATATATATATATATATATATATATATATATATATATATATATATATATATATATATATATATATATATATATATATATATATATATATATATATATATATATATATATATATATATATATATATATATATATATATATATATATATATATATATATATATATATATATATATATATATATATATATATATATATATATATATATATATATATATATATATATATATATATATATATATATATATATATATATATATATATATATATATATATATATATATATATATATATATATATATATATATATATATATATATATATATATATATATATATATATATATATATATATATATATATATATATATATATATATATATATATATATATATATATATATATATATATATATATATATATATATATATATATATATATATATATATATATATATATATATATATATATATATATATATATATATATATATATATATATATATATATATATATATATATATATATATATATATATATATATATATATATATATATATATATATATATATATATATATATATATATATATATATATATATATATATATATATATATATATATATATATATATATATATATATATATATATATATATATATATATATATATATATATATATATATATATATATATATATATATATATATATATATATATATATATATATATATATATATATGTTTGAAGATGAATATGAAGATTTCAAAATTAAGAATTCAACATATATAATAATAAACCCATAATGGTAAATATTTTTAAAACCGTACTAAATTACTAAATAAGTTAAGTCACTATACTAGTTTGGAAAAAACTCGTCAAAAGTGTAACATTTCATTAAACTCAACCGAGTTCTGGGATACTAATGTCTTGACAGATTAACCCAAATTCTTTATGAAGTTAGTTATAACGGTTGTAGCACTAAAACATAAAATGAACTTGACTAAAACACAATATACCAGTGTTTTATGATTTTATAGTAATATAGACTCTCAAACTCTTCCATTTTCTTCTTTTCTTACGACATTTTCAGAGAAAGCCGAACACATAGAAGCCATACTCAAACTCACAAAAGTCTCATTTATAGGTAAATCTAATAACTACGCCTACTAAATCTTGTTCATATGAGATACACAATTAGTGGGTTATTTCTTTTTCTTTTTTCTTGGTTAACTTTTATTCATAATTGACCGTCTCCCCGATTGAGGAGTGACCAACAAATACAATATATACTTACATCATATTGAAATTGTTCCACTCATCCCAACTAATCGAATAATGTTAATTTGCTTCTACATCTATATATATTGAAATTACTCCATTGATTCCAACTAATTTGTAGCAGTTTTTACTAGCAACATTTTATTATATAAAAAGGCTTACTATATGTATACTTTAGTAACACGATACTGCAACACACACCTTTAATGTTTATCTTATTTACTCGAGTGATAAATTTTAATGTGAGAAGGCAAGACAATGCTGAAAATGCAAGCGAGCTATCATCTTTCTCGTATGAAAAGGAGAAATTTCTTCTTTCCAACAAACTGACTAAAACATAAATATTACGAGTAAATAAGTCCTTTTCAACTTGGATTAGAGTTGAGGGACAAGCAATTAGCAAAAGAAAGAACGAAAAAAGCTATCAATAATGTGGAACTATAGACAAACAAGGGATCCAATTTAAATATTCCTCTTACATAAACCAAAAAGTAAGAACTATGAACACACATTTCATAAAGCAAAAAATAATTAGGATAAATCACACATATGAACATTGATTAATATATCTATCGACACGAATCTAAAAAAGTGTTTTTACCGATTCCAACTTTTCCAGAAAATATGACAATATTACCCTTCACATTATCTCTTACTTACCGATCGATAAAAGGTCAATTTAGTCCTTTTAAACTTTATATAAATCCTCTGGAAAAGGGACTTACCGAAAAAGAGAAATTCCTCATGTCTTACTAGTCAAAAGTTCACTTATCCCGAGGTTAAAATACTTATTAACTTGTGCGTCGTGCAATGAAACTTGTACATTTTCTAGGACTAGCTTATAAATTCCAGCTTTTAAGAGAATACTAATAACTTAACAAAAAGAACATGATAATGATAAAACAGATAGTGGCACCAAAAGGCTGGGTCCTTGTTGAACCACCCATTGCTAACCCAGCTAACCATGACCCATTTGCCTCAAGTGCTTCGGATCCTGGACCGGACCTGTATACCGAACCCGATCCAGTTTGTGATTCTTCTGAACCTGACCCGGTACTAGATCCAGACAATGAACCATATCCGGATTCAGAACCAGACCCGGAAATCGTCTGGTCGCCACCGGTTGGGGTGGCATTAGTGTCGCCATCGGGTGTGGTGCTTGTTGCCGGAGGTGACATGTCCCTTGAAGATTTTTGGCTGCATATACACAAATGTACAAATATAGTTAATAATAATTATGTATTTATTTATCCTATATGTACCAAATATCCACAGTTATCTGAGTCCAATTAAACTTGGCTTCGATATTAATCTAATTACATTTTTAATTAGTGGTTGTATTATAATAAGATGTAAATAAAATCCAAGTACATAACTACATAGGATGCTAAAATATCACAACGGTTAAATACAAGTTAATGCTAGTTTTGTTGCAGCAGCATAAACCATGGAATTATTTAAGGTAATGATATCCTTAAAGTTAATGCCAGTAGTTGTTGTAGCAATAATTACCTGTCCAGTCCACACGACTTTAATCAAATACTAGGGATTTTGTTTGCCATATACTAATGGAAAGCGATATTCCTATTTCGTATCACGCCATATATACCATGAATATCAATTCTAGTGACATATGACTATATGAGTCATTCTTTTATTTCATTGAAGTCTTGTATGTATGTCCTAAATAAAATCTCCCTACGAGGATGAAATCGTAATTTTATTTAGAAATATTCTTATTTACACCAACTTAAGAAGTTATATATGATACAGTCATACAGGTCATGATCCCTGGTTCCACCATTGGTTGGCTTCATGCTTACTCCCAAAAAAGGCCATCAATGAAGCCACTAGACACATATACCAAAAATATGCATTTTTAATTTATAAATCTAAAGCTAATGCTTAAGTTAAACAAAGTATAATCATAACACAAATATATGCATTTTCAAAAATATAAATGCTTAAGTTAAACAATATATAATCATAACATAAACATTCTACTTTAATCATTTTGTCATGCACGAATATAATCTTTGACCACAATGAAATATACAACTATCTATACACGAGGTACAAGCACCTATAGTGAACTAGTGAAGTATATGATACACTCAAACAAGTACTGGTATGAAATAGAATTGTAAAGACGAAACTAACCTTGGCATTGAAGGACAAAACGTCACCGTATAATCAGCACCAGCACACGTGAAGGTACTAGTTGGATCATCATAAGCATAGCTATACGATCTTGGACATAATGACTTAAACATCTCCGAATACACCGACGGTTTACAAGTGGCGGGTGTATTATACGCGCCGCTACAACAATATTCAGGGCTCCCAAACGCTTCACACGCGCTCTTACACCCCATACCCGACCCGACCCGCAACTCACTCGGACACTGCTGGTTCAAATCATTCACACACCCGGTTGTCGCACATAAACCCGACCCGCCCGAAACTTCAATAATCATAGCTATATTATATCCATCAACTAAACTAACATCATAAAAGTCAGAACCACCGGTTCCAAGTGTGAACTCCGCGAGTGTTGCCGGCGGCGCTGCTCCGGCGCCGTTGCATTCTACTTGGCCTGAACCGCAATCGCCGGTTTGACATGACCCAGAACCGGATCTGTCAAACTTGCAACCGGTTCGACCCCAGAAACGACCGGACCAACCGGTTGGAGCTTGGAATGACCGGGAACTTTGTGTCAAGAGTTCAAAACCGGTTGTATCAAGAGATGGGCTTCCTGCATTGGCTAATATGCCTGGCCAGACTGTATAAGCACATTTGTTGTTGAATGTAAATGTTGCTCCAAGAACACCTGCAAAGTGTTTGTGAAAATGTATATAAAAAAAAAATTAGATTTTTCTAGTGTGAAAATGGAAAATGAAGTAAACCCAGATGTAATTAGTTAAAATGAAGAAAAAGAAAAAAAAAAAAAAAAAAAAAAAAAAAAAAAAAAAAAAAAAAAAAAAAAAAAAAAAAAAAAAAAAAAAAAAAAAAAAAAAAAAAAAAAAAAAAAAAAAAAAAAAAAAAAAAAAAAAAAAAAAAAAAAAAAAAAAAAAAAAAAAAAAAAAAAAAAAAAAAAAAAAAAAAAAAAAAAAAAAAAAAAAAAAAAAAAAAAAAAAAAAAAAAAAAAAAAAAAAAAAAAAAAAAAAAAAAAAAAAAAAAAAAAAAAAAAAAAAAAAAAAAAAAAAAAAAAAAAAAAAAAAAAAAAAAAAAAAAAAAAAAAAAAAAAAAAAAAAAAAAAAAAAAAAAAAAAAAAAAAAAAAAAAAAAAAAAAAAAAAAAAAAAAAAAAAAAAAAAAAAAAAAAAAAAAAAAAAAAAAAAAAAAAAAAAAAAAAAAAAAAAAAAAAAAAAAAAAAAAAAAAAAAAAAAAAAAAAAAAAAAAAAAAAAAAAAAAAAAAAAAAAAAAAAAAAAAAAAAAAAAAAAAAAAAAAAAAAAAAAAAAAAAAAAAAAAAAAAAAAAAAAAAAAAAAAAAAAAAAAAAAAAAAAAAAAAAAAAAAAAAAAAAAAAAAAAAAAAAAAAAAAAAAAAAAAAAAAAAAAAAAAAAAAAAAAAAAAAAAAAAAAAAAAAAAAAAAAAAAAAAAAAAAAAAAAAAAAAAAAAAAAAAAAAAAAAAAAAAAAAAAAAAAAAAAAAAAAAAAAAAAAAAAAAAAAAAAAAAAAAAAAAAAAAAAAAAAAAAAAAAAAAAAAAAAAAAAAAAAAAAAAAAAAAAAAAAAAAAAAAAAAAAAAAAAAAAAAAAAAAAAAAAAAAAAAAAAAAAAAAAAAAAAAAAAAAAAAAAAAAAAAAAAAAAAAAAAAAAAAAAAAAAAAAAAAAAAAAAAAAAAAAAAAAAAAAAAAAAAAAAAAAAAAAAAAAAAAAAAAAAAAAAAAAAAAAAAAAAAAAAAAAAAAAAAAAAAAAAAAAAAAAAAAAAAAAAAAAAAAAAAAAAAAAAAAAAAAAAAAAAAAAAAAAAAAAAAAAAAAAAAAAAAAAAAAAAAAAAAAAAAAAAAAAAAAAAAAAAAAAAAAAAAAAAAAAAAAAAAAAAAAAAAAAAAAAAAAAAAAAAAAAAAAAAAAAAAAAAAAAAAAAAAAAAAAAAAAAAAAAAAAAAAAAAAAAAAAAAAAAAAAAAAAAAAAAAAAAAAAAAAAAAAAAAAAAAAAAAAAAAAAAAAAAAAAAAAAAAAAAAAAAAAAAAAAAAAAAAAAAAAAAAAAAAAAAAAAAAAAAAAAAAAAAAAAAAAAAAAAAAAAAAAAAAAAAAAAAAAAAAAAAAAAAAAAAAAAAAAAAAAAAAAAAAAAAAAAAAAAAAAAAAAAAAAAAAAAAAAAAAAAAAAAAAAAAAAAAAAAAAAAAAAAAAAAAAAAAAAAAAAAAAAAAAAAAAAAAAAAAAAAAAAAAAAAAAAAAAAAAAAAAAAAAAAAAAAAAAAAAAAAAAAAAAAAAAAAAAAAAAAAAAAAAAAAAAAAAAAAAAAAAAAAAAAAAAAAAAAAAAAAAAAAAAAAAAAAAAAAAAAAAAAAAAAAAAAAAAAAAAAAAAAAAAAAAAAAAAAAAAAAAAAAAAAAAAAAAAAAAAAAAAAAAAAAAAAAAAAAAAAAAAAAAAAAAAAAAAAAAAAATAGTTTGATATGGACAAAACTCCTTTTTGCTTTTATGCTATATATGTATGATATGAATTCAGTATACTTTCATTTTCAGGATTCGTTATCGCATTTTGCTTTCATTTTCAGGAATTCTGCATTTTGCTTTCATTTTCAGGAATTCGTTATCGCTGCATTTTGCTTTCATTTTCAGTGTATCTCTTTCATCTTCGCATTAAGTGTACGTCCTTTTTGCTTTCATTCTTTCATTTTCAGTATATGTATATATGTTTAAATATAGTTTTGCTTTCATTTTCAGAATTGTATGCATTTTGCTTTCATTTTCAGGAATTCGTTATCGCTGCATTTTGCTTTCATTTTCAGATGGATTTTGAGTGTTTATGGGGAGAAATGGGTGCGGAAGATTTTGAGTTTCACTTAGAAGAACCTGATGAAGAATTTGAGACGCCGGAGGCGGCCCCTCATTTTGACTACGACGCTAGGGCTTTCCACACCGATGAGGTATAATTAAAGGGATTTTATATGTGTTTCGTTGTTAAACAGTTTAATATGTGTTAGTACTATTTAATATGTGTTTGGTTGTTAAATTGATTGCATATGTAAAATGTTAGATATTTATAAGTATATAATTTAATGATAACTTAAAAAATAACTATTTTAGGTGTTCGATTCACACGAAGAATTGTTCAACTGGGCCAAAAGTACAGCAAAAGAGCTTGGTTATGTGTTAATCAAACGACGAACAAATTCCAACTTAGCTGGTGTAACAAATAAAGTGACCATAGTCTGTAATCTTTCTGGGAAAATGGATAATAGGATAATCGGGCTCGTTAAAAAGACACTTAAATGTGAGTGCCCCTTTAGACTGGAAGGTCGTTTGACAAGTGATGGTGGTTGGAGGGTAACCGTTATAGACGACACACATAATCACTATCCAGCTAAGAATCTGGGGGGTTACGCGTACGCAAGAAGGTTGACTGAAGAGGAGAAATCATTTGTAGAAGCTGAATATCATCGCGGTACTCCGCCCAAGAGGATGTTAAAGCTGTTGAAAGAAGAATTTCCTGGAAACTTGACCCGCAGCGAAGACATTTACAATTTTCAAAAAACATTGCGGAAGAAGGCAGCCGAAAAACATGGGAACACTCCAATGCAGGTTACGTATTGTTTTATTTATTTACATATTGTTTTATTTATTTACTATGATAGAGTATCTGAAACGACATACGTACGCCATATTGCTCAACCGGTGTAGGTTATGTTCAGTTTGCTAAGGGAGCATAATTACTTGTATTATCATACAACAAACAGTGTATCTGGTCGGTTGGAGAATCTGTTTTTTATACATCCGACATCATTTAAGTTGTGGCGTGCATTTCCTTATGTTATCCAAATAGACGCCACGTACAAAACCAACTTGTACAACATGCCGTTGGTCGAGATCGTCGGTGTCACTCCAACAAACAGGACCTTCAGCATATCATATGCGTTTATCGTAAGCGAACAGGAGCATAATTATAGATGGGTGTTGGAGTGTTTGAAGTCGACCCTAGGTGAAGGGTTTGCTGTGCGCGTGGTACTCACGGACAGGGATCTGGCGCTAATGAAAGCATGCAAAACCGTTATGCCGGAAGCATACCATTTACTGTGTAGAGTCCACATATGGAGGAACATAGAAAAATTTAGCATGCCATCGTTAAAAGGGGCAGGGAAATGGGGGCCTTTTTACGGATGGTGGAAAAAACTTTATGAGTCGCGCACACTAGAAGAGTACACCAAAAATGAAAAAGATTTAAAAGAGAAGATGGGAAAAGATTTAGACAGTATGTGAAGTGCACATTAAATTTTTTTTATTTTTGGTAAATCACATATATCCACACATCCTAACCCAATGTTAAATTTACAGAGGTTTACAAGTACCTGCAGAAGGAGTGGCTTTCCCCGTACAAGGAAAAGTTTGTGTCCTTTTGGGTCGATCAGCATCTCAACTACCGTAACTACACTACCAACAGAGTTGAGGCTGAGCATTCACTCCTGAAGTCCGAGTTGAAGGGGAGATGTACATTTCACAGAATAATTGAATGTGTTAATGATATCCCCGTACAAGGAAAAGTTTGTGTCCTTTTGGGTCGATCAGCATCTCAACTACCGTAACTACACTACCAACAGAGTTGAGGCTGAGCATTCACTCCTGAAGTCCGAGTTGAAGGGGAGATGTACATTTCACAGAATAATTGAATGTGTTAATGATATCCTCCTCGGACAAGATACAGAAATCAAGGGCCAACTGGAGGAGAGCAGGATTTTTAGAGCTGGTAAACACAACTACCCATGTTTGAAAGACCTGCTTTGTGTTGTATCTGTGACAGCTCTGGATATAATGGTCGACGAAATTAAACGATTCAAAAGTGAGATCGGTAAAGACTTGAGAAAGTGCGGGAAGTATCAAACGTTTAATCCTGAAAACATGTTTTTGTTTCATTAGAAGTCGATAACCGTTGACATGAGCTCGACGCTAACAGTAGTAGTAGTAACTAGATCTTTTCTGAAACATATATATACGATCAACACATGCATGACTCGATAAACATTTTGTGCATAAAACATATTGTAAAAAAAATAAAATAAACAAGCATGAAGCTGACGAATTGTTTTCTTGTCATCAATTAATTTGTACTTCAAACGATAGTTATCCAAATCGAACCACTTGTCGAACTAAAGATGATCGTAATCAAGTTTAGTTACCGTTAGCAGCTAATTCAGACAATTCATTCAAAGATACATATGCATAGCACAAATAACATAATCATGAACAAAACATATAATTTCTCTTTAAGAATGAGATAGTCACCCAAATCCAACTACTTGTCGAGATAAACAAGGCCGTAACCAAGTTCAAGTACTATTAGTAGTAAATTCGGACCATCATAATTCAAAAGAAAAAAATGGTTCCATTCGATAACTATAACAAATATTAATAAATATTAAGATTATGAAGAAGCATTATAAATTCTCACTATACCTTGTAATTTAATTACCTCATTGTTAATATATTCATGAAAGAATAGTCCGTAACCCCATGCTATAATTTTCAAATAGCTGCAAGTGAAATAGCCATGGATCCATTGATCTCTCTCTCAATAACGAGGACCATAAATTTCTGTTTATTTAACCAACCAAATTTAATAATTGAGTTAATAAATAGATACATAATTAATTAACAAATAATATCAAATTTTAAGTTAGAAACCTGTATATACTATTATTAACATGTAAGTGAATTTAGATTAAGAGAGAACTAACTTAAGAAGAGAAAAGAGAAAATGTTCGTTTTTTTTAGCTTGCGTTTTTCATTGTTTTTCATTTTTTTCATTCATTCTTTAATCAACTCATCTCCCAAAAAAAATCATTCCTAATCGCCGTAATCCTCTTTCAATATTAAATTGTACCGTTTCCATGGTTTTCCACCATCATCTTCGATCACAACCATCATCTTTAATCGCCGACATCTCTGAGGGCGGAGCCCGTACAATATCCATCTCCGAGGGCAGAGCCCCTTCCGTATCCAACCACCACCATCTGTAGATTGTTGCTCATCAATCCAAACCATTTTCAAATTCGTTCAACCTCCAACCCCTACCCTTAAGGTCTACCACCAGTAAGGGCAAAGCCCCCCTGAACGGACTACGCTCGTACCGTATTCATCTGTTTTCAACACATAGCACACTTGCTCGGATTAGGGAAAAAAGTTATTTAAAAAAAAAATGTATTAATTAAAAAAAGAATGAAAAAATGAAGAAAAAAAAAGAAGAACAATCCATTGTATAAGCTAAAAAAAATAAATACGAACATTATATCCCTTATTTCAGTAAGACACCTTCTTTCAGGATCCCTGTCCTGAATTCGAACAAGTAAGTTTAAAATTTATATATTAATATATTATTATTATATAATAATACTTTTCTAAAACGAAATATATTAAGTATATATATATAAACCGAAAATATATATATATATATATATATATATATATATATATATATATATATATATATATATATATATATATATATATATATATATATATATATATATATATATATATATATATATATATATATATATATATATATATATATATATATATATATATATATATATATATATATATATATATATATATATATATATATATATATATATATATATATATATATATATATATATATATATATATATATATATATATATATATATATATATATATATATATATATATATATATATATATATATATATATATATATATATATATATATATATATATATATATATATATATATATATATATATATATATATATATATATATATATATATATATATATATATATATATATATATATATATATATATATATATATATATATATATATATATATATATATATATATATATATATATATATATATATATATATATATATATATATATATATATATATATATATATATATATATATATATATATATATATATATATATATATATATATATATATATATATATATATATATATATATATATATATATATATATATATATATATATATATATATATATATATATATATATATATATATATATATATATATATATATATATATATATATATATATATATATATATATATATATATATATATATATATATATATATATATATATATATATATATATATATATATATATATATATATATATATATATATATATATATATATATATATATATATATATATATATATATATATATATATATATATATATATATATATATATATATATATATATATATATATATATATATATATATATATATATATATATATATATATATATATATATATATATATATATATATATATATATATATATATATATATATATATATATATATATATATATATATATATATATATATATATATATATATATATATATATATATATATATATATATATATATATATATATATATATATATATATATATATATATATATATATATATATATATATATATATATATATATATATATATATATATATATATATATATATATATATATATATATATATATATATATATATATATATATATATATATATATATATATATATATATATATATATATATATATATATATATATATATATATATATATATATATATATATATATATATATATATATTGCAGGTTTCGTCTCTACCTTTCAAAAATTACAGTTTTAGTCCAAAAAACTTTGCTCCGTCAACACTTTTAGTCCAAAGCATTAACAGACGTTAAAATACCCATCACGTGACCTGCACATGATGGGTATAATAGTCTTTTCATTACCAATGGACCAAAAGTAGGGACGAAACCTGCAAGCTGGGTACCACGACAGGGACGATTTCTGTAATTAACTCATATAAATATATTAACACATTTAATTATTTATACATATAGTACAATACATCAATGATCAATCATCTTCTCTTGTTCTATCACACGAATGGGTTATATAACACCAAATCAAGTCATCATCTATTTCTCCCCATCCAATTTATTCTCTATCTTTTTTTCTTTCCGGTTAGCCGGAAAAATGCGATATGCCCGGAAATAGCAAAGCATATCTGGATCTGAAAATCTCCCCCCCCCCCCCCACCGGAAATAAAGACCCCCCCCCCCCCCCCCCCCCCCCCCCCCCCCCCCCCCCCCCCCCCCCCCCCCCCCCCCCCCCCCCCCCCCCCCCCCCCCCCCCCCCCCCCCCCCCCCCCCCCCCCCCCCCCCCCCCCCCCCCCCCCCCCCCCCCCCCCCCCCCCCCCCCCCCCCCCCCCCCCCCCCCCCCCCCCCCCCCCCCCCCCCCCCCCCCCCCCCCCCCCCCCCCCCCCCCCCCCCCCCCCCCCCCCCCCCCCCCCCCCCCCCCCCCCCCCCCCCCCCCCCCCCCCCCCCCCCCCCCCCCCCCCCCCCCCCCCCCCCCCCCCCCCCCCCCCCCCCCCCCCCCCCCCCCCCCCCCCCCCCCCCCCCCCCCCCCCCCCCCCCCCCCCCCCCCCCCCCCCCCCCCCCCCCCCCCCCCCCCCCCCCCCCCCC
>CM067170.1:132674449-132829449 GCA_034093135.1 Erigeron breviscapus | reverse complement strand
AGGTATTATGTCAAAGGTGGAGGTTTTTTTTCCAAAATAGTGTAATGACTAAACTTAATTACCAAATTAGTATAGTTTCAAAAATATTTATCATTATGGGTTATTATATTAAAGGGAAAAATCCATAAAAAGGTAACCTATTTACACGAAATTCCTATTAAAGGTAACCTATTTTGTTTTCGTCTATTTAAAGGATCCTATTTTCAAAAAATTCTTAATAAAGGGTATCTCGTTAGTTTTTGACAGACGGCGCTCGTTAAGTGTCACGTCACCGATGTCACGTCATCAGTTTGGTGACGTGGCACTTGACTTTGACCAACCTATATATATATCAATTTAGTATATCAAAAAAACATAATTTCCATAATTTGTTTTTCTCTCCCCGCTTTTTCTTCCCCCTTTTCTCTATTATGCCAAACTCAAAAACCCTAATTTCCCATTCTCAAATTTGTTCGATTTCTTATCAATTAAACACTATTAAATGTCTAATATATCTGGAGGACCTGTTTTTCGTTGTTTTTGTGGTGATGTAGCAAGAAGATGGACGTCGTGGACATCAAACAACCCAGGTAGGCGATTTCTTGGTTGTCCTAATTACCAGGCTGCTAGAAGATGTAATTACTTCTCTTGGATTGACCCACGACTACCGAATGATTGGTATACAAGTAAGATGATTGAATTCAGAGGTGAAAGAAAGAAACATGAAAAAGAAATCGCAAATTTGAGGAAAAAATTGAAGTGTTCAAGAAGGATTATAATGGGTATTATATGTTGTTATATTAAATCGATATATATTCAAAAGTGAGATCGGTAAAGACTTGAGAAAGTGCGGGTGTAAGGTTTGGATTAGTTGTGGGCTGCCATGTGCATGCCGTCTAGCTGCGTACATGCATTACAGTAAGTTTATCTGAATATAATCAATTGATGTTTTTTGGGTAAATGAAAAAAATTATACATATTTTTCAAAAATGTAGGCAAACGTGTTGAGGTGCATAACATAAATGACTTTTGGAGAAAGCTAGACTTGACACCGTCGACGTGTCTACCGGACAATGATCACCGAAAAGACTCCGACGATGACGAAGCTATCGACGATTTAGTAGAGGATGTTAAGGTCCAGTTTAAGCAACAATCGAAGGCCCAGAGGAAAAACTGGATATCAAAAATTAAAGACATCGTCTATCCGGGGAGGACCAAAATTAAGGACCCTTCCGTTATTACAAATAAACGTGGAAGACCAATCGGGTCAAAGAAAAAAATACCTCAAGTACGTCCAATCATAATTCGAAGTATAGTTAATTGATTTTGTTATGTAAGTGCACTCTATTTGTTAGTTTACTTCGAAATCTAATTAACTGATTTATTATTTGTTGCAGGTGCCCGACATTAACAAACCAGCGGCAAATACTGCACCTTCTGGTCTTCAAAAATCCAAGTCCGTTCAATTTGCCCGACCGACTTTTCAGGATACCCAGTCCATGGGTGGATTTTCTGATCGTTTTTCGCATGCGTCATTATTTAGAGAGGGCCAGTACGGGAGACACAGTGAATACATGAGCACACAATCACGTTTATTCGACGAACCTGAAAGCCAACCACAATGGCCTGACAGTGGGAGACAGAGTGAATATGTAGGCACCAGTTCAATTTTCGCAGACACTGCTAGTTTATTCGAAGAACCTCAAAGCCAACCACAATGGCCTGACAGTGGGAGACAGAGTGAATATGTGGACACTGAAGCACGTATCCCAGACACTACAAATTTCTTTGACGAACCTTATAACCAACCACAGTGGGGTCAGTATGGGAGACATAGTGAGTATGTGGTAAGCGAATCACGATTCCCAGACACACAAAGTTTTTTCGGAGAACCGAATAACCAAACGCAAGGAGAAACGTCCAGCTTTGTTGATCAACTATTTGGGGGATCACATACACAGAACTTCTCTGAACCGTTTACACACAACTTCTTCGACACGGAGTCAACATGGACTGACATGAGAACATACCTAAAGCAAATACCTTTTTACTTTCAGCGTTACGTTGTGGATATCAAAAATGTTAAAGACATCGTCTATCCGGGGAGGACCAAAATTAAGGACCCTTCCGTTATTACAAATAAACGTGGAAGACCAATCGGGTCAAAGAAAAAAATACCTCAAGTACGTCCAATCATAATTCGAAGTATAGTTAATTGATTTTGTTATGTAAGTGCACTCTATTTGTTAGTTTACTTTGAAATCTAATTAACTGATTTATTATTTGTTGCAGGTGCCCGACATTAACAAAGCAGCGGCAAATACTGCACCTTCTGGTCTTCAAAAATCCAAGTCCGTTCAATTTGCCCGACCGACTTTTCAGGATACCCAGTCCATGGGTGGGTTTTCTGATCGTTTTTCGCATGCGTCATTATTTAGAGAGGGCCAGTACGGGAGACACAGTGAATACATGAGCACACAATCACGTTTATTCGACGAACCTGAAAGCCAACCACAATGGCCTGACAGTGGGAGACAGAGTGAATATGTAGGCACCAGTTCAATTTTCGCAGACACTGCTAGTTTATTCGAAGAACCTCAAAGCCAACCACAATGGCCTGACAGTGGGAGACAGAGTGAATATGTGGACACCGAAGCACGTATCCCAGACACTACAAATTTCTTTGACGAACCTTATAACCAACCACAGTGGGGTCAGTATGGGAGACATAGTGAGTATGTGGTAAGCGAATCACGATTCCCAGACACACAAAGTTTTTTCGGAGAACCGAATAACCAAACGCAAGGAGAAACGTCCAGCTTTGTTGATCAACTATTTGGGGGATCACATACACAGAACTTCTCTGAACCGTTTACACACAACTTCTTCGACACGGAGTCAACATGGACTGACATGAGAACATACCTAAAGCAAATACCTTTTTACTTTCAGCGTTACGTTGTGGATATCAAAAATGTTAATTCTGATGGTAACTGTGGATTTCGGGCACTAGCCGTTGCTTTGGGTGAATCTGAGGAAAATTTCGAGTGGATTCGCAAACTAATGCTAGAGGAGTATGAGTCCAAAGTAGGATACTATAAGGTTGCATTCGGTGGTGAAGCAACACATATACATACTTTGCTTCAATTGTCTTATCCCGGTGGTCGCCCATTTAAATACTGGATGATGAATCCATATTGCGCTATGCTACTGTCCAATGCTCTGGGTCTTATAAATATATGTTTAAGTGTCAAAGAAAACATCACATGTTTCCCTTTTTGGAAGGGGCCAGGCCAGCTATACCGTGACGAGCCGATATGCATTGCCCTGGTATCCGGAGATTCACATTTTGTAACGGTTTATTTAGACAATAACTGCCCATTGCCTTACCCCTCAGCTTGGGGATTTGATAAACCTGCATCGCGGGCCTGGGCAGAAGATGCGAAGTACAAAGACCGTTTGGCTGAGTACGACAGACACATTCAAGCGACTAAACTACCTCCGGGATTTCAGCAGATTGATTAGTTGACTTTATTATACTTGGTTTGTATTTTTTGAACGTTTGTTAGTTGATGTATATTTTTTTTACTTATATTTGTTATTATGATTACTAATAATAGTTGACGTACTCTTTACATTTGTATTTTAATACTTAATGCATTTTACATTTTTATCTATAATTTACATTTGTACTTACATTTTTTTATTAGATTACTAAATATAGTTTTTACTTACATTTTTTTTTACTTACATTTTTTTTGTACTTACATTTTTTTTATTAGATTACTAAATATAGTTGATTTATTACATTTTTTTTTACTTACATTTTTGATTACTAAATATAGTTGATGTATTTTTTACGTTTTTTTGTTAATATGAATATCATCATCAACACATCCACAAAGATAAACACATACACACCACTAACATAAGTAAACAAAACATGATATATTGTTCATAACCACAAAATACTAATACATATCAACATCGTCCTCATCATCATCATCATCCAAGTTGACATGATACGATCCACCAGAGAAATGAGAGCCTGTGGCCGACTGCGCGCCCGGCTGAGGAGGAAGAGGAGCCTGTGCATAACTATCATAGTTAAATAAATCTTCGACCCAGGAGGATTGGCTACCTGCTGCATCGATGTTCAGGTCGAGATCTGGACGTGGCTGGCCTGTCCCATGGGCCTGATGAGGCTGGGCACCCTGTCCCTGTGTTAGATGCGTATAGTCATACGCCTGGGTACCTATCTGCCTGATGACCCGCCCTATGCCGCGGCGATGCCCCGGCCGGGATCCAAGTTCGTCCATCAAAATTTGATCCTGCGGAGTTGGATTAGGTTCCCGTTCAGCCTCCTCCTTCTTCTTCTTCAGGTTGGCCTGAATCACGTTACAATATATATAAGGTTGATTATATGGACATTTAATAATAACAAATATATTCGCTTAAAATTAAGAGACACTTACATGTATTTGTTCAGCCACGGGGTGTTCCCAAGGTCGCCCATCAGCTTTTTTCTTGTGCCTTTCTTCGTACAAATCCACCAAGTCTACGTCTCTGTTTTTATGAACCTGTAAACACATCAATTTATCATAAGAATATACTTTATTTAACCAATATTTGTAAAAACAAGTATTTATATATCACACAAGTATATATTTGATAACAATAACAAACCTTTTCTTGGTGGACGTACTGAGAGTAGGATTGTCGTCCATGGGTCCCCGCAAGAACTTGCTTGCCCCTGTTCGTCTTGTTTGTCGCCGACAACTTCACCCGGTCTTCCCGCTGGTAGTACCTCAACAGCGCCCTCCAGTCCTCCGCCGACAAATCCTCTGGAGGAGGAGCTTGCTCCAACTGTGGAACAGCTTTCAGGCCCCCCTTGGATTCAAAGTGTTTTCTCTTGAACTGGCTCTTTCTGCCACGATACTCAGCTTTGCAGTCGGCCTCGACACCCAGTCTGAACCCCTGTCTGACAGGGTCTAGGGGGTCAGGGTGTCGATGAAGTGGTCCAACTTGAACCTAGTCTGCAATTTTAAAGTATTAGTTAGCGAATTTAAAAATTATACAAACATCATACAACAAATTCAAAATTATGATGAGGCGTACGTTTAGAGTCGGGATAACAAATGCCTTTCTCTCCTGAGGCACATGGTCCCATGAGAGTCGTAAGTCTGCGGGACGGTTCGGATCAGGGTGCCAATCAGGCTCTTGTACATGGGGGCGTTATCACCGATCGCCTGCCACGTCTTAAAATGGGTCGTGTCAAAGTCTATGCTTAGACGACCTCTTTTCGCGAATTCCTCCTCTAAGTTCAGGTTCTGACCGGGCCCCCGCCCCTTTCCCTTTCGTGGGGCTAAAACAAAAAAAACACAAAATTAGTAAATAAACCTAATTAAAAAAAGGAACTATAAACAACCATTTTTCTTACCGCCACTCCCTTTGCAGCCCCAGCCTTTCCTCCACCATGGTCTACGAGGGTCTTCATTACCACCATCACCGCCGTGATATGTAGCCATTTATACTGCAAAATACAAAACAAATTATACACATTTTTAAATTACATACAACAAAATGATCAAGGTTAAGAAAGATCCAAAATTCTCACATATGTATTTTTTCTAACTTATTTTTGTACGAAGTCTTTAATTCTTCAATTTTTAATATTAATTCTTTTTTACTAAATTTTTAATACGTAATCTTTATTACAACTTTTGTTTTATATTTAGTTTTATCTATATTTTTGTTACACTTATTATTTATACATTTTAAGTAGTTTATTTTAATCAATTTTTTTACATAATCTTTGATTATTACTTCTATACATATATTTTTATGGTTATAATTTTATATACTTTTTAAAACTTGTATTATGCTTATATGAAGTTTTTAAACCTTTTAAATGGCGTTTTTGTATGTACTTTTTATACAAACTTGTTTATTTAGTTTTATATTTTTTTTCTAAATTTTTTACTTATTTCTATAATACTTTTTGAAAGTGTTTTTTATTTTTACTTTTATACTTTATTTAATACTTATTTTGAAAGTTTTATAGAAACTTGTTTTTTATACTAATATAGTTTACTTATTAGTTTTTTCTACGTAATCTTTAATATTCTTTTTAACTTACTTTTTACACTTATTTATATATATTTTTTCTTACACTAAATTTTGTACTAGAGACATGATACGTAATATTTCATCTAACTTAACAAATTACATACAAATATAATAATACAAATCACTAACTTAACAATACTAACAAACCTATAATACAAATCACTAACCTAACAATACTAACAAACCTATAATACAAATCACTAACCTAACAATACTAACAAACCTATAATTCAAATCACTAACTAACAATACAAACAAACTTATTAAAATCCAAAAATTAACTATCAATCCTAACAAAACTAATAAAATCAAAAACAATATTAACATATCAATATAATCAATTAACAATAAACAACACAAATAATAACAATCAAAAAGGGATAATATGGCCGGAAAATACATACCAAAAAGATGGCCGGAAAATCGCTGCTAATACTTTGAAAAACAAGAAAAAGGGATGAAAATCGCTGCTAATACTTTGAAAAACAAGAAAAAGGGATGAAAATCGCTGCTAATACTTTGAAAAACAAGAAAAAGGGATGAAAATCGCTGCTAATACTTTGAAAAACAAGAAAAAGGGATGAAAATCGCTGCTAATACTTTGAAAGAAAAAAAAAAGAGATGAAAATCGTAAGGAGAGGTGGGGGAGGGGATTGCTGTTTGTTCAAAGAAGGGAATGAAAGAGACGGACGGAAGGGAGAGCTTTTATTCAATTTTTGGCCCCACTCAAGTATTTGCGGCGATTATCGCTGCAAATACTTGAGTCAAACGGTCAGCGCAATTATGGCGGTGGTTAGTGGATTGTTGACGTGGCACAACTATTTGCAGCGATTATCGCCGCAAATAGTTTAGGTCGAGACACCACAATTAAATGGTCGGGATCCTCCAGGCGATTTATTATATGTCTATAATTGATTTTCTCAATGAAAGAAAATTTGAACATGTTTTATCATATAAATTTAATCTCCACAAGAGTAATCTACTTATTTGATAGAAAAGATCCATATTTCAATCTAAGTATGTAAATAATGTAAATGCAAGAAATAAATTACTGAAACTAAATAATACAACAACAACAACAATACTTCGAATCCCGTAATGATCCGGTAAGATCCGGATCCGGGGTATGAGGGAGGTATGATGTAGACAGACCTTACCCCTACTCAACGGTAGAGAGGCTGCTTCCAGATCCACCGTAGTGGAAGGGACCTCCGGCCCAGGGTATTACCCTTGAAAAAATAGTCTCGACGGAGAAGAAGGGATCTCGATCTCTAGAGAGAAGCCGGAGCGTTTGCTCAACGGCTCTCTAGAGAGAGAAGCCGAGAAATAAATACAGTTTTTCACTTCATGAACAAACAAACAAAAATAACATAATGACAGTTAAATCATGTATATTTTTCAAATATTTTATTAATTATGTTAAACAAAATACAAAGATTGTTGCGGAATAAAAACAAACACCCAAGTAAATTACATTTATCATGTAATAATTAAATAGTTAATGATAACTGACTAAGAGGGGTGGGAAAAAAGAGAGGGGGCGACGTGTATCATGTGACATGTGGGGTGGAAAGAGTTGTCCTCAAAAAAAGGTAGAAATAGGTGGGGTTTTAAAGGGCAAGGGTGTAGTGCCGATTATTGACAATTTGGCAAATTTTGGCAAGTAATTTGACCAATAGAATTATGCCACGTGGACTCTAAAAAATTGGCCACTTTTTGCCAACATATAGCCAAATTGAGAGGTGTAGTGGCAAATCGGTACAAATTGGCATCTCACCACAATAAATAATAATAACTAGTGGTTTAATAAGCCCGCATTGCGGGCTTTAATTATCATGCTTACATATGAATTTGTGATTTGAAATAAAAAGACTAAGCAGGCTGACACACAACTAAAAGCAAAAAAAAGTATAAATTTTTGTCTATCAACACGTAATATTATTATCATGTTCAAAAGTTTGTTATATTAATTAAATATAAATATAAATAAAGTTAATGGTGTTGGTGACCGTTGATAAAATTTTTGTCATTACAATATTTTATTTTTAAATAAATAATGATGAAATTGCAAATACCTATTTAAAATTAAAAAAAAAAGGAATTTATTTAAGGTCTAATGTTGTATGAAGCCCAATAAAACAAATTTGGTGTAATTGTAATATGGGGCCTAAATAATTGCAGGGAAAAAAAATTTAGGCCCAATGATTTATGCAGCCCAAAAAGTAAATTATAAAGTGAATATAATGTTTTAGAAAAAAACATTCATATGCAAGTTAATGGGTGATATAACGCGTGGCAACCATTCAAAGAGTTAACATTTTTGTCATTATTATTTTTAAAACCATTAACTATACCGTCTATACGGTGGTTTCTAGAAAGCAGTGGGCTAGAATAAATTTGCATAGTACTCGTAATATCTCCATCTTTTCCAACTCATTTGTAACGCCCTCTCTCAGTGCCGGTTTAACCTATTTAGTGGCCTAAAGCGGGGTCAATTTTGGAGGCCTTTTTATCAAAAATTAGTTAAACTAATGACCAATATTAACCGGACTATCCAAGACCAACATTGCTATATTGAAAAAGACTATACTAATACATATGTCCCTAAGTCATACAAAAGTTTATCAATAAATAGTCTACCATTTTTAAAAAGCTGTATAATAATTAGATACTTAAGAACTTACACACTATCATCTTATATATACAAATATTAAATATCTATGTACATATAAATTAAAAAGCATATCACATACATATACATGCCAAATTATTCTCATTTACAGAGAGTGAGAGAGAGATTTTAGGCGTGGAACAAGAGGGTTGTTTTCAATTATTCCAGTCGACCACACTTGTTCAAATACAGTATTGAAATAGCCCATGCGTTAATTAAAAGCCCATAATTTAATAAAAAGCCCAAAACTTATATAGATTTTGGGGCCTTTGGGTTTATGGGGGCCTAAAGCGGTTGCCTGACCCGCATAACCTATTGGGCCGGCCCTGCCCTCTCTCTTTCTTTGACTCTCTAATAATCTAAATCATCTGAAACCAAAAAAATGTATGATTCGTGTAAGAAAATCACTTAACAATATCATGTATTCTTTCTTTCTATCATCTCTTCAGCAAAACAAAAACAAACATTATATCTAATTGAGAGGATTAAATCTTTTTCATTACCTTGATTTTTCCACATGAAAATTTTGGTGCAGATTTTTTTTTTTATGTCGGCAAATATTTGTCCCCGGCGTCCCTTTTAGTTGACAGTTGTTGGTGTTTATGGCGGTGATTGTCGATGTTGGTGGTTAACTGCGGTTGTAGCGTTTGTCCCGTTCTGTATTTTCGGGGAGAATTGCCAGCATTTTTTGTCGGTGTTTGTTACTGGTGCTTGTTGGCAGTCGTTGTCATAGATGTTTGTCAGACCCCTCCAATCTTTCTTCCCGTATGCAACCAACCCCACTACAGTTTTCGTGACCGCAATAATGTTCGATTCTTGAAAGCAGATCTAGTTGGGTGAATTAGGTTACATGAATAATATTGTTGTTGTAGATTTTTATTTATGTTTGTGTATAGGCAACTTATTCGGGTGTTTTCACCCATGAATATGAAAGAGCTGTTTTAATTTTTTGATATTCAGTCATTAATTAGGTGGAAATGCTTTGTAGCAGAAGATGAAAGAAGAAGAACCCCGGTTCGAATGCAGTGGTTTCCTCATCTCCCAAGTCCTCCTATGAAAGGAAGAGAACCCCGGTTCGAATCCTGGAGGGGCAAGGTTTACCCCAATTTAAATGTCGTGACTTCGGGCGGCTTAGTTGGGGGTTTTCCTCGTTCCCTAAATATTTGTAACGGCCCATGGTCAACCATCTCGTTGTCTAGGGTACGTGCAAGGCTTCACCATTTACGGTGAGGTTTCCCTGATGTCGTGTTCCGACTGAATGTTAAAAAAAAAAAAAAGAGAATCCATTCAAAGAGACCCAAAAGAAGTAGATGAAGGATCAATAAAGATAAAGTTTTTCAAACGATGATTGTAATGGTAAATGTAAAAGAATTAAAAGTGTCTGGCAAAAATAACAAAGGCTAAAAAAATGTGTTGTAAAAAGATAAAAACAAAAAGTCATTGTAGCTGGGCAGAAGTTAGAATATCCAAAAGCCCAAGAAATGAAGTAAAGAAGCCCAATAAATTAAGTGGGCCATTTAGGACGGTGGCTTGTAACTGTTCATCATTCATTCCTCTTAATAGAGGTATATAATATAATATATAATATGCCAATCCTTTGATTTTAAACTAATATATATTCCCAATTTCTCACACCACACCCAATACACCACTGCTCAGTAGTCAGTACACCACCGCTATGCTCTCCATCTCTTTTCTTTTTGAAGCCAAATCTATATCTCCATCTATATATATATATATACATATATTGATTAGATATAGATGATGATATACATATATGATAATATATATATATATATTATATATATATATAATATATATATATATATATATAATATATATATATATATAATATATATATATATAATATATATATATAATATATATATATAATATATATATATAATATATATATATATTTTTTTTCTCTCTCTTACTTAAATTAATAGAATTATATCTAATTCACTAAAAAACTTTTATCTAACAAACCGTAAATCGTTAGACGAAAAGAAAAAAGCATGGGTAGTCTTAAAATTTCGTCCTCTTTCATTAGAGATGCAATTCGAAATACTTTTGACGACTTTTTAAATTTTGTTTTTTTTTCATCACGTTCATCTTACACATGTGTAATGCCTTTTAGTGGTTTCCACTTGTCCTACACATGTGTAGGATGAACCTTTTAGTGGTTTTCACTTGTCATACACATGTGTAGGATGAACCTTTTAGTGGTTTCCATTTTCGTCTAAGGGCGATGCTCGTACCGTATCCAACCACCACCATCTCATGGGTCGCCGCCCATCAAATCCAAACCATTCCCAAATGCGTCCGGCTTCCAACCCCTTTATAAATGCCTCGAGGTAGCCTACCAAGAAGGGTGAAGCCCCCCTGAACGGGCAACGCCCGTTCGACTAAGGGTTCCCGCCCGTACCGTATCTGAATTAAAAAGTCGTCGAAAGTATTTATGATGACCACACTAATCAAAGAGGACAAAATACTAAATGAACTTTTTTATGGTTTTCACTTGTCCTACACATGTGTAGGATGAACCTTTTAGTGGTTTTCACTTGTCATACACATGTGTAGGATGAACCTTTTAGTGGTTTCCATTTTCGTCTAAGGGCGATGCTCGTACCGTATCCAACCACCACCATCTCATGGGTCGCCGCCCATCAAATCCAAACCATTCCCAAATGCGTCCGGCTTCCAACCCCTTTATAAATGCCTCGAGGTAGCCTACCAAGAAGGGTGAAGCCCCCCTGAACGGGCAACGCCCGTTCGACTAAGGGTTCCCGCCCGTACCGTATCTGAATTAAAAAGTCGTCGAAAGTATTTATGATGACCACACTAATCAAAGAGGACAAAATACTAAATGAACTTTTTTATGGTTTTCAATTGTCCTACACATGAGTAGGATGAACCTTTTAGTGGTTTCTACTTGTCCTACACATGTGTAGGATGAACGTCCTACACATGTGTAGGGTGAACGTCATGAAAAAAAAACAAAATTTAAAAAGTTTTCAAAAGTATATCGAATTGCATCTCTAATGAAAGAGGACGAAATTTCAAGACTACTCATGCTTTTTTTTCCGTCTAACGATGTACGGTTTGTGAGATAAAAGTTTTTTAATGAATTATATATTTTTTAATTTAATAAGAGGAGAGAGAAAGAGAGAAAGCTGGACAAGTTTTTCATAATAACAATCATGCCCTTCCTGATCTTGATGAATGAAGGGCTGAGATTGGTTCTCGCGTTTTTTTTAGTGGTTCTCAAAATAACTCACCCCTATATCGGTTTTTACATCTATATCATCCCCCCATTCGGATTTGAACATCGTGGGTGTACACTGTACAGTCGGACACCCAGACGGCTTGCCGGAAAAACTCACCAGAAAAGATGGTGAATGCGGCGGTGGGTCTCATCATCTCTCTCTCTCTCTCTCTCTCTAGGAAAAGATGTTGTAACCCCCCTTCCTCATTTTATCTCACAAACAAGTCAAATGAGTCGTCGGAAAACAAAATCGTTGTCGGAAAAAATGGTGAAGAACAAGAATGGTATGTATATATGTGTATGTGTCAGTATATATATATAAATTAATGTTTGTTTTTGATTGATTACCTCGAAACAATCACACCCAACGTTCACTTGCATCGGCCAAAAGTGGCCGATTCAACTTGCCGATGGATGTGCTATAGGCTTGCCAAATTGCCGATGCTTGCCGATGGAACTTGTCGATACTTTTTGCCGACTACACCCTTGCGCCTAAGGGGACGACTTGTGTCATGTGACACATCTAATGATTGATTTTATTTTATTTTATTATTAACTTTGTTATTAATTAAAAGTTATATTTAATTAAAAGTAATATATATAAAACATAAACATATATTTAAAACATAAAATAAAACATTTAAACATAATTAAAATTACAACTAATTAAACATAAAATAAATAAACATCTAAATTAAATTAAACATAAAACACATGTGAAACATAAAACTAAGTCGAATATTTTTCACGAAGCTCTTGTTTTTTGCGTTCCATGATGGTTCTCTCGGGCTCATCAAGGTTGGAATAGTCGGTACCCAACACTTTCCAATCATTTTTTTCTTCAAACAACTTATCAAACTTCATCGTTATTCCTTCATGCGTCTCACTATACCTACCTTTCCCCTACCCCTTGCCGGCCGATCCCGACGAGCCTTCCCCTCTCAATGCTTTCTTAGACGCGTCCCTACCAACAGGACGTTCCCTAAAACGCCAGCGCCTCATCCTCACACTTCTCCTCAAACGAGTTAAGGTCAAAGTTCACCCTATCATCCGACTGTTGACTTGCCACTGGATCGACGGATGATGACGACTTCGACCTTTTGGCGGTGGGTTGACCGAGATTGGTCCTCACATTGCTTTTGTCTACTAAATAGAACTTTGAACTATACCTAATTTTGTCCCAAATTGTCATATACCCAAATGCCTTACCATAAGTTCCTTCATACTCTTCCATGGCCTTTCTAACACGGTCTAAATCATTATGCCCACTTGCATGACCGATTCGAGTATAGATTTGGTTGAAGTTTTGAATAATTGGACGCATCTTCCTCCATTTCGCACTCACAACCTCGGGGTCACGATAATCTTTCGGCTTTCCTTCAATCGTCGCCAAAGCCTCCGTTATTCGTGACCAATAAACCCTTTTTTTTTATAATTGGCTACAAAAAAAAATAAGTCAAGTTAAACGAATAATATATATATTAAAAAAAACTGTTTTTTTTAAACCAGACTATTTTTTATTAAAAAAAAATTATGTTTTATTTTTTTTAAAACCGGACTATTTTTTTTTTAAATCTTTTATTTTTATAAAAAAATCTGTTTTATTTTTTTTAAAACCGGATTTTTTTTTTTAAATCTGTTTTATTTTTATAAAAAAATCTGTTTTATTTTTATAAAAAAACCGGACTGTTTTTTTTATTTTAAAAAGAATCTGTTTTATCATTTTGAAAACCGAAACAATTTTTTGTTTTTTAAAAAAAACTGTTATATATATATATATTATATATATATATATATAGAGAGAGAAATGACAAAATCTTGAGAGAGAAACTACTAGAGCTAAGAACACACAAATCTAGTAGATCTTGTGGTGTCACTCGTCTCACGCACGAACCGCAAAACACACACTCGTGGTTGGTTGGTTTAGGACTTAAGTTACCAAGTGGGTATTGTTTGTCCGGAAAGCCGCCTCACTATATTAACCAAATACGAGTGTTTATGTTCACGCATATATATATATATATATATATATATATATATATCTTATAAAAGGTGATATAGAAACCGTGGGTTATCTCGAGGGATTCCGCACCTCGACATATCCTTAGTCAATCTCGTTTCGACGGTCCAAAAACGAGGGCGACCTGAACTTACAAGTACAAGTCAGTAATGTTTATATGTGGTAAATGTATCACTTGTTGTGGTACAAATATCACTACTCTTTCTTATTGGCCTTTTTGGTAAATTCTTTCTTTCCATTCGATCCTCTACTCCTTTGGGTATACTTTCTCTAGTGGTAGAAATGAGGATCAACCAATTCTTTGGACATATCCTGATCCCTTCCCCATGCTCCAGGATCCATTCATATTTATATGCCACCCTCTTATTTCTATAAGACTCAGCTAAACAAGATATCAGAATCTGTAAATCTAAACGAAGTTTCTTGACTGTAGTTTCATCTTTATGTGTCTCCTTCACCCTATCATGGTTTAAGTAGTTCATTTCACTTCAGAGCTCTCTTAAATACTTTATTTGAAATTCATCTCCCATCGGTGTTGAGCCTTTAATCATATTGACACTATGCTTAATCTTCTCCATGTTATTATCACCGATCTTTCTCTTATTTGTGTCTTCTTTGAAAAATGATTCTTTGGGGGTTTCAAAACTCTTACCCCCGTTCTCACTCCTTGATACAGCAGCGATGTATATTTTGTCATTTTTAGTATAAAACTGTAAAAACTTTCTTTTTCATTTGGAATACTTGTTCAAGTATAAACGTGAAAGTTATATGCTAGATATAAAAACGTTAGATTACTAGGTTTTTGGCCCGTGCGTTGCACGAGCTAACACAAAATTTTAATAAATAACTTAATATTTAAAAACAACTTTTGGCACACCACTCAAATTTCTTCCACTGTTTTCACCTCCATCTGTACCCCTATTTCCTCCACCATACCTACCCCTGCCGCCTCCTTCCCTCTTCCTCTGTTTCGTCTCATTAATCCCATAGGCAAAAGCTTCTTTTCCTTCTGAATTGAAATCTTCTTTTTATATAGACATTTCAATGTGAGTATTTTCTCACACGCAATCTTCTGTTCCTTATGTTTTTTATTTAAAAAACTAATATCTTTCTTCTTCCATAATTTCTTATTGGCCTTTTTGGTAAATTCTTTCTTTCCATTTGATATTATGTACTCCCTGGGTATACTTTCTCCAGTGGTAGAAATGAGGATCAGCCAATTGTTTGGACATATCCTTGTTTGCACACCACTTGAATTTCTTCCACTGTTTTCACCTCCACCTGTACCCCTATTTCCTCCACCATACCTACCCATGTCGCCCCCTTCCCTCTTCCTCTGTTTCGTCTCATTAATCCCATAGGCAAAAGCTTCTTTTCCTTCTGAATTGAAATCTTCTTTTTTATATAGACATTTCAATGTGAGTATTTTCTCACACGCAATCTCATGTTCCTTATGTTTTTTCTTTAGAAAATTAATATCTTTCTTCTTCCATAATTTCTTATTGGCCTTTTTGGTAAATTCTTTCTTTCCATTTGATATTGTACTCCCTGGGTATACTTTCTCCAGTGGTAGAAATGAGGATCAGCCAATTGTTTGGACATATCCTTGTTTGCACACCACTTGAATTTCTTCCACTGTTTTTCACCTCCACCTGTACCCTTATTTCCTCCACCATACCTACCCATGTCGCCCCCTTCCCTCTTCCTCTGTTTCGTCTCATTAATCCCATAGGCAAAAGCTTCTTTTCCTTCTGAATTGAAATCTTCTTTTTTATATAGACATTTCAATGTGAGTATTTTCTCACACGCAATCTCATGTTCCTTATGTTTTTTCTTTAGAAAATTAATATCTTTCTTCTTCCATAATTTCTTATTGGCCTTTTTGGTAAATTCTTTCTTTCCATTTAATCCTCTACCCCTTGGGTATACTTTCTACAGTGGTAGAAATGAGTATCAGCCAATTGTTTGGACATATCCCTGTTTGCACACCACTCGAATTTCTTCCATTGTTTTTCACCTCACATGTACCCCTATTTCCTCCACCATACCTACCCCTGCCGCCCCCTTCCCTCTTCCTCTGTTTCGTCTCATTAATCCCATAGGCAAAAGCTTCTTTTCCTTCTGAATTGAAACCTTCTTTTTATATAGACATTTCAATGTGAGTATTTTCTCACACGCAATCTTCTGTTCCTTATGTTTTTTATTTAAAAAACTAATATCTTTCTTCTTCCATAATTTCTTATTGGCCTTTTTGGTAAATTCTTTCTTTCCATTTGATATTGTACTCCCTGGGTATACTTTCTCCAGTGGTAGAAATGAGGATCAGCCAATTGTTTGGACATATCCTTGTTTGCACACCACTTGAATTTCTTCCACTGTTTTCACCTCCACCTGCACCCCTATTTCCTCCACCATACCTACCCATGTCGCCCCCTTCCCTCTTCCTCTGTTTCGTCTCATTAATCCCATAGGCAAAAGCTTCTTTTCCTTCTGAATTGAAATCTTCTTTTTTATATAGACATTTCAATGTGAGTATTTTCTCACACGCAATCTCATGTTCCTTATGTTTTTTCTTTAGAAAATTAATATCTTTCTTCTTCCATAATTTCTTATTGGCCTTTTTGGTAAATTCTTTCTTTCCATTTAATCCTCTACCCCTTGGGTATACTTTCTCCAGTGGTAGAAATGAGGATCAGCCAATTGTTTGGACATATCCTTGTTTGCACACCACTTGAATTTCTTCCACTGTTTTCACCTCCACCTGTACCCCTATTTCCTCCACCATACCTACCCATGTCGCCCCCTTCCCTCTTCCTCTGTTTCGTCTCATTAATCCCATAGGCAAAAGCTTCTTTTCCTTCTGAATTGAAATCTTCTTTTTTATATAGACATTTCAATGTGAGTATTTTCTCACACGCAATCTCATGTTCCTTATGTTTTTTCTTTAGAAAATTAATATCTTTCTTCTTCCATAATTTCTTATTGGCCTTTTTGGTAAATTCTTTCTTTCCATTTAATCCTCTACCCCTTGGGTATACTTTCTCCAGTGGTAGAAATGAGGATCAGCCAATTGTTTGGACATATCCTTGTTTGCACACCACTTGAATTTCTTCCACTGTTTTTCACCTCCACCTGTACCCCTATTTCCTCCACCATACCTACCCCTGCCGCCTCCTTCCCTCTTCCTCTGTTTCGTCTCATTAATCCCATAGGCAAAAGCTTCTTTTCCTTCTGAATTGAAATCTTCTTTTTATATATAGACATTTCAATGTGAATATGTTCTGACGCGCAATCTCATGTTCCTTATGTTTTGTCACACCCCGACTAAGGCGGAAAACTCGGGATGCGACGCATAGTACACGCGTCATGGATATTACATAGGAAGACTAAATGAATCCACAAATATAAAAAGTCTAAGCATAGATTAACACAAACATTCAACATAAATATAATCAAAAATAAAACATAATCCAACTCCCACGCAGGGGATCAAAGGTTAGGCATAATGTCATACTAACATAAAAGAGAACATAAGATAACATAGCAGCAACAAGGAATCCTAGAGTCCAAAGTCTGCTATAAAGGCTCCATGCTACTCTCCTCAGCCTGTGCACCTGAAAGGATACTTAAAAGCGTCAACACAATGGTTGGTGAGTTCGTAGGTTTGTAGTCTAGGTTGTCAGGTTATCTTGATGCATTTAATGTATACTCAATGTTGCCAAAATCACAAGGTTGCCATAATCACAATGTTGCCATGGACTTATCAAGGTTGACATAATCACAAGGTTGCCATGGACTTATCAAGGTTGACAGCACTTACGGTACCAGGCTAAGGTTGACAATGAAGGGACTTACGGTTCAACAACCAACCGTGCTCAATAACATGTATCCAATGCATCCAAATATATCCATAATGTAAATCAATAGGTATCCAAGTTATGAAGTCATATATGTATCCAAAACATGTTATCAAAATGTATCCAAAATAGGTTGTCACATATCATATCAAATAAATACAGTTTTTCAAGAAAACATTTTGTATCCTTTCAGTCCCAAGAAAACATGTAAAAGGGGACTACGAAGCTCACCTGAATGCTAGCAACAAGATTAAGCTACGCAAGATATCAGGAAGCAAGTAACCGGCACGCAACAATCTGTTTCAAGTTATCACAATTAAGTATGTGTTCATTATAGGTAGACGTGCTTTTAACGTGCCGCCAAGTGTTGACTATGTTGTCCAAAAGCGTACTAGTTTGATTTCAACCAATTTTATAAGTTTGACCAAAGTTGACCAAATTAGAAGTTTGACTAAGTCGACCAAATCGACTAAAGTTGACCAGAGTTGACTAAACCGACAAACGTTGACCAAGGTTGACCAAATCGAGGTAGTAATCGAAGTCCGAGGTCTCAATTGAATATTGAGGTCTTAAATTGAATTTGGGGTCTTATTTTACTAAAAGACAAAACTGAAATTAAGAGGCTAGATTTGAGAGGCTAAATTTGAGAGGCTAGTAAATCTGGGGTATTATTTGGAAATACGAGGTCACAAATGAAATACGAGGTCATATTTGAAATACGAGGTCACAAATGAAATACGAGGTCACATTTGAAATGCGAGGTCACAAATGAAATACGAGGTCACAAATGAAATACGAGGTCACATTTGAAATACGAGGTCGCATTTGGAAATACGAGGTCACAAATCGACGGGGTCGCAAACTGGGTTGTTCTTCCCCAAAATTCATTCTAGAAAACCCTAATCGTTTCTTTCGATCTGAAAGGTGTTTTTAACATCAGATTGTACTTTTAGACCCACAAATATGATAGAAAAACAATACTAAAGTTGGAAACTCGGAAACGGACTTAAACCCGAAAACCCATTTGAACAAAGTTTATAAAAAGTGTACAAAAATTCTTATATCTCAAGATTTTGTTAACGAAATCACACGAAACTTTGACAAAAGTTGTAGTACATGATTCTAAACGTTTTGGACGTAAAAAGTTTGATACTTGGCGGGTGTAGTGTGTGTATTAAAAGAAAAACCAAAAATATTCAAAAGAAGAGCATAAAAAGGGTTTTGATTCTTACATCAAATCTGACCAAAATAGATGTTTGTAACAATGCTTAGAAGGTAGAAACTCTGTTTTTGAAACTAAATCTAACAAAAGTAAGGTTGGATTTAATTGAAACTTGTTGTTTATGGGGTAGTAATGGTGAGGTAGTAAAGATGGGGTAGTAAGGGAATATGGGGTAGTAAGAGTGTATGTGTGTTTTGCTTGGAGGCTAAGGTGGTGGAAATGAGGAATTGTGAAAGAAAGAGAGTATATATATGTAGCGTACCCAGAACGCAATAATCGCACTATGGCTCAACCGGAGGTGTGAGCGGGGTTGGTGGTGTTTTATCGGCGATTCCCTTCCGGTCAAAGGGTCGGAGACCGCTTTACGCCTATAATTGGTTGTTCCCGAGTCGTGGAGATCGACTTAGGATTTATGGGATTTGTTTTGGGGTTTATTCGGAGGTCGAATAAACTATGGTGATTAGGTATATTGTATATGATGTATCGTGTATATGACGTATCGTGTATATGATGATGTGCCATATGGCTTCTTTCTCTATTTATATAGAGGGTAGATAACTTGGAGAGGAGGGTAAGAGAATTAGGATACATCTCTTCCTCCTTTGAGAATATCCTATTTCCTTCTTGAGGAGATTTGTAGTGATCTTTTGATGAGTCGTGTTCGAGGTATTCGGACTTCGATATATGTTTAGTCGGATAATCATGGAAAAGATCCATATCCGATCTTCTTGGCATATCTTCTCTCGGAGCTGGGTACTTGCTACCTTGGGCTCCGGATTAATCATATTGAACGGAGGTCGAGCTCCGTTCTGGGTATATAGGTAAATAATTTTACCTGCACGGAGGTGCTTCTGCTTCGGATACGGAGCTAGAGCTCCGTATAGGGTATATCATCAAGCCCCCCAGTCTGATGGGAGGTTCTATCTGTAGAAGATCGCATTAGAATTTAAATAAAATAAAAAATAAGTAAAAAGCATACCTTCGTAACCTGGGCTTTAAGGGCTATGGTTAGGGTAAAATCATAATTTCGTCGTGCCGCGTTTTTATCCAAACTAAGGGATCAATGCGCGCTTATCCCGGGGAAAACCAATCGACGGTGTAAGTGGGTTATGCGCCGTTTATTCAAACCATCTTTTTTGTCCCCTATTTATTCTTTGACGGCTCCGAAGATTTTCTCAATCTCAACTGTTCCCTCTTCCTTTTACTCTCCCTTGTTCATTATCACTCCATTGGGTTTTTCAATCGATCTCTATCTTCATTATGGATCGCAATTATTTTTGCAACATTACTACTACGTACTCAGATATGACGGAGGATGATGCCGCCTGGTTCCGCCAGTGTTTCTGCCGCCCCAATGATCCTAAGATTAGGGTTCCGGGTTGGGCAGAATCCATCCTTGATGCGCCGTCTGGTATCATAGGTATGTATACCGCTCCTTTTTCCGGTGGTAATCCTAGATTTCCCCTGTCCCCTTGGTTGTTAGGGTTACTTGATTACCATGAACTGCATGTATCCATGGTTCATCCACTGGCGGTTACGGTAATGGTATCATTCATTGTTGTTTGTCGTGCATTCGAGATAGAGCCCCGAATAAGTTTGTTTGGGTATTTTTTCAAGTTTTGTATTCGTGGTGGGTGGGTTATGGTCGAGGAGAGACCCGGTAGATTATTTTTTGATATAGGTGACTCTGACATGCTGAACTGGAGGCCGGGGTTTTTGTTTTTTAGTGAAGAATATATTCATCCGATGTTCAGGGGTGTATTGGATAGAAATAGGTTGGTGCCAAGGCTGGTCTTTGAGGATAATGATATGTCCTGGCGTTCTCTTGACAACGAGTTGATCCGCCATGTCCGTGCCTCTCCCTTTTCCCTGATTGCATATCCCAATGTGATCCTATACCTTGCTGGGATTACTTCGTCATGGGAAGGTTCTCCTGATATGCCTGTGTTGATATGGTGTTGTGAAGGTACTATCCCTCTTTTTGTTTTAATGGCTGTGTTGTGCTGTTCATATGTTTGATGTTTTCCATATTGCGTTTGTAGAGTTGACACTTAGGGATGCTGTCATCATGAATCCTCGGGGAATGGTGGTTGGCAGGAGACCCTTGGTTCCCTCTGATGGTGAGGGACCTTCGTTTGCTGGTGTGCAGCTGCTACCTCCAAAAAGACGAAGGACTGACGAGGGTCCTTCTGCTGTAGCAGACTATGTGGGTACTGAGACTCCTGTGATTGCCCTTGATTCGCCTACGAGGGATGAGATTGGTACAACTGTTACTCCTCCAACTGCTGGTGGTGATCAAGGTTTGTAGCTTATTCTTCTCCTTTTTTTTTTTAGTGCTCCCCTTATGTGTGTATTCTTATTCCTTCTATAGCTGGAACTTCCGACTCTGGATGGAGGCCTGGGAAGGATCCAGTTGATGAAACTGGAGCACTACAACTGTTGGGGCTTTCACGGTTAGGCTTGCCTCAACTAGAGCTACTACAACTGTTGCATCTACCTCTGGAGCAGGTGCTGTCTTAATTTATAATTCTACACCAATTGTTTCGATTGTTATTTCCCTTTAGATTGTTTCTAATTGTGATCCATTTTTTAGGAATCTCTCTTCTTGGTGATTTGCCTGATTCACAGCTTTGTCGGCAGAGTTTGAATATGATGGTCCCTAGCCATTTGAGGGCTATGCTGGATACCATGCCTGTTTAAAGGCTTGCTGAGATGTCTGACCAAGCTTCGTTCACTGCTGGCATGGTTAGTTCAGCTGCTGCTGCCAGAATACGCTATTTGGAGGAGAGTCTGCAGAGGCATAAGACAGAGTTGGCTTCCCTTAGGGCTGCCTCTTCTTCCTTGGGTAGTTCTACGTCAATTGAATCTCTGCAGAGGGAGCTAGCTGAATCTCAGGAGGCTTTATCTCAGGCTACGCAAAGTTTGGATGTTGCTCATGAGCGCATTGCCTCTCTTGTTTCTGAAGGTCCGAGTGCGTTGATCAATCAGTTGGAGTCGGAGCTTCAGGATGCCAAGAATACTAATCGCCAGATTATTTTTGGTATCATACCTCATATATTCCGTACGCTTATGGCGAGTCCTGAGTTTGATGAGAGTTTGGATGAGCTTATTGATGCTAACCGGGCTTATGCACGATCTGTTTTTGCTTTGGGTTTAGAGCGTGATGGAGTGATTACTCTGGGAGAAAATAGGGAGAGATTTCTCGGAAGGGACGTAAGGATAAATGCTGCTGAAGAGGCCCTAAGGAATATTGTTTATCCTTATATTCAGCAGGTAGCATAGAATCCCGATGCTTCTGTATCCGATTTGTATAGCATTAGCCCTCGTGGGATGTAAACTGTTTATACTTCATTTTTGTACGTACAGTTCTTTCTTCCATTATTTGATCATGGTGTTGCCTTTGCTGTTCATCTTTGCTTAATGCTCCATTGTTTTCACAAAAATGTGTCATTCCGTTTTTTTTGGGGAGAATGATGGCCCTTGCATTCTTCAATAGAACGTCTTTAGTCTAATCGCTTAATCATAAGGAGAAAGTTGCTTATGCATTAGACTTCATGGGTTGCTACCTCATGATTAGTTATTTGAAAAGTCTTATGGGCGTCCCCTTAACAATTCAAAAGATAATTAATATGCGCATTTATAATATTATTACGATCGTTTTATTTATTCGGGAGCTTGTAAGTATATGGCATGAGGATTTTACAAAAAAAACTTTGTATTTATTCCTAGCTGCTACTTTTATGCTGCCCTATTTGCTCCGTTAATTTGGCTTATCCCGGGAGCAAATTATGCTCCAACCAGTCTTAATGTCTTCCGGAGTCTTTTGTCTGATGTCTTCTGCGTTCTCCGTTTCCACGGAGCTGGCTGCGTTGTCTGCTTCGGAGGATCCTTCTTTCGCAGCTCCGAGTTGTCCTCTGGGTCCTTTCTGAATTATTCTTCGGTTGCGTTTGTACCATCGCACGGAGCTTTCTCCTTGTGTGTCTGGTGTGATTTTGGAGAGTATTGTTTGCATTCCCCCATGAGATTTGTACTGTACGCAACCGTGTATTGGACACTATCATGTGAAATTTCCTCAACCCTTCTCGGCCCAGGAGCATGTCATAGGGTGAGTCTGCTTTTATCACGATTGCCAAAATTTTAGCAGTCCTGCGCCAGGGGAATCCTCCGATGGCATCTAGCCATATTTCTCCCAACGGGTGGATTCGCTCACTGGCGAATCCTACCACTTCTGTGTTTAATGGCATGATTGTTTCTCGCAGTTTCTTTGGCAATCGGAGGAAACTTTTCTCATATATGATATCTCTTCCACTTCACGTGTCCACTTGAGTCTTTCTTAGGCATACATTTCCTATGTTTACATTTATTGGAACTGGGTCTACCGAACCCTGATCGTCCAGACCTCCGAAGTGGTAGTGCTGGGGTCCTTTTTTGACCAAGGTGTTCGACAGTATCCTCCTTCGGTGCTCCTCCGGCTCCGTTTGATTGAAGCTAGGTCTGGTTCTTTTTACCAAATGTGATAGCTTATTTTCCCTTGCAGCGTCGTCTATTTGTCTTAATAGCTATCTACAGTAATCTGTGCTATGGCCGTATCCGTTATGGAAACAACAGAACTTATCCAGGTTTCTGGTTCCTCTTCCGGATAATGGCACTGGCTTATCGAAAGTTCTTGCTATTTCCTCTGATGACAAAATTTCTGATGGGGTTTTCCGGAGGTTGGCGATTGTTCTCTTATAGCTATTGACCCTGTACACAAGGGAGGACTCTTCTGCTGTGTCCTCTCTTACTTCCGTTCTTTTTTCGCTCTTTTTTGTCGTAGCCTTCCACTTAGCCACGGCTTTCTCTGCTGTTTCCTCCGCAGCCTTCCAATCGTGGAATTTATTAACCAGATCTGAGTAGCTGGTTGGCTTTCCGAGGCACAGGTGCCGTATCAGTTTTTTTTACCGGAGCCCATGTATAACTCCGGTTATTCTTTCTTCTTCGGATATACGCACCAGATTTCGCGTGCTATCTCCGTACCATTTCAGGAAGTCTTCTACCTCCTCATCTTCTTCTTGTTTTATGTCATGTGCCCAAAGGTGGGACCCAAATTCTTCCCGTAACTGGGGTTTGAAATCTTTAGCATTATGTATGCTTTCTTCGGGTAGATCTTCGAGCCATTCCCTGACCTTCCCATGTAGGAGGTAAAGGATAACGTGGCAGGTTGCTGGGTCACTCCACCCCTTCGTTTGGGCTGCATTGTTAACTTCCTGGAGGAAAACGTCAACGTCGGAGGTGCCGTCATACCAGGGTAATTCTTGCATGTCTAGTAGTTTCGCCGGGGGTATGTGTCGACGCAGACCTCTCGCGAACTGTGGGCATGACCCCTTGTACTTAGGCTCCGGCCCCGTCTGCTTGGTCTTACCTTTTTTGGTTTCACCTGCGGGACTAGCCTGAAAGTATTGAGGGGTTACGACACTGTACGGGTAATATCATGATGCCTGCATATGCCCCGGATGTCCTCCGACTAGAGGTAACGTTCCCATTTGCTGGGTTTGTAGCGCCCCGTATGGGTAGAAGTATCCCCCGTTGTAGTACTGATGTGTAAAAGTCGAGTTTAAATTTAAAAACAAGAAATACCGATTAACTGACTACTACACACTCTCGGGCAGTGGACCCGTTCGTATGCAATATAGTTTAAGGTAAGTCCAGGTCGAATCCACAGAGACTAACAAGAGCAAGCGAGTTTTAAGTAGTTTAGAAAAGGTTTTGGATTTTAAAGACTCCCGTCATATTGGATTTTTGAAAAGTTAGTTGATTGAAGAAATTAGTAATTCTGAGGAATTAAAAGAAAAAGATTTTGAATATCAAGATTAATTAAAAGATCATCTACTTCGACTCCATGACACAACTTATTTAGGTTGCATTTAAGTTAAAACCAATTCAATTATGTTGATCTTATAACGAGGTTAGACAAAGAACTCACTAGTTGGCCACCTAGCTTATTACCCTATCCGAACCCATTAACCAATTGTTCAATCCCTAAGATCCGGTTACCACCTTCCCTATCAAGACCTACTGAATTGACTAATTTGTTTTGTTATTGTAAACAATTTTGTCTACCGATTTTACCAAACCGTTAACACTTTGAATTCTATTATCTATTGTTGTTTATTATCTTGTTACCACAAGTTAACACCTATCAATTGTACCCAATCAACTAGAACAATGTACTCCTAAACTTAGATACCTCTAAATCATTCATACATCATCAACAAAACAGTAGATAAGTGAACAAGAACTCAAAACATTAAGATCTCGACAAAACGTTTAACTATCAACTTGAATTCATAAAATTATGCAACCATTATTCATTGTGTCACTTCATCTCAGTAGATGATGAAGTATTTAGCTAGACATAATCATAAATAAATCACAAATAGTAAAAGAATAATAAAAATAGATAGAATCCATAATAAAAATGTATAGTATATAGTAATATAATCTTTCAATTAAAATAAAAGAAGAGATATCGAACAGTGGCTTCCAAAGGTGTGAATTTGCGGCTGACTGTCGATCGAATTGAAGCTGAAAAGTCCAAACCCCAATCGACCGACCTCTCGAATAAAAATTCCCTCCTGCCTCAAAACTAATTAATTGTGATCCTCTCTAGCCGACCTCCCAATTCTCGACTTATGTCCCTCCCTATTAGACGACCCTTCTTCATCTCCAAAAAAAGTCCTCAAATCTAACAATTGTTACTATATCTAAACTAGTATTTATACCCGGGCGTTGCCCCGGGAAACATAACGATACGTAAAATTTACAGCTCATGGTTAGATAACATAAGTTTGTATCAAAAGTAAAAAGTGTAAAAGTTTTGTGACAAACGTACGGCAACATTAAAGTTCCCTTAAACTAATGAACAAAAATAAGTTTGTGTCAAAAATAGAAAAAGTAAAAGTTGTGTGACAAAAATTGAAAAATCCAAAAATCTAGATAAACAAAGTATGTGTCAAAAATAGAAGAGGTAAAAGTTTGGTGGCGCAAGTGAGAAACAACTGAAGTTCGCTTATCATAACATGAGTTTGTGTCAAAATTAAAGAAATGTAAAAGTTTTGTGACGAAAGTACGGAAACATTAAAGTTCGTTTAAATTAAAGAAGAAAAAAATAAGTTTGTGTGGAAAATAGAAAAAATAAAAGTCAGTTGGCAAAAATTAAAAACCCAAAAATCTAGATAAAGTAAGTTTATGTCAAAAATAGAAAAAGTAAGAGTTTCGTGGCAAAAACTGAAAAATACAAAAATTTAAATGAAAAGGTTTGTGTGAAAAGTAGATAATGTAAAAGTTTTGTGCGAAAATAAGAAACAATTAAAAGGTTTGTGTGAAAAGTAGATAATGTAAAAGTTTTGTGCGAAAATAAGAAACAATTAAAAATTTCTATATATAAGAATGGGGCCAAAATCTAAAAAACAAAACTTTGTGGCACAAATTGAAAAAGCCCTTAACTTTACTGTAGTTAAGGACTTCTTCAAATGTAAATATATAATAATTTGTTGGGCGTATTGTAAACTTCATGGCCAAGGTTTTACTTTGCCGACCTCCTGGCTCCTGCCCACGTTTTGGGCTTTTAGCTTTAATTCTCAAATATGGAATTCTACAAGTGGGCCGCCCCTTTCAATTCTTTCATGCCGAGATCTTTATGACAAGTGGGTCAAACATTCTTATTTGTATTTAGTCGATCCCATAGATGTTTGTCAGTCAGTCCAAGTCTTCTAATTAATCCTTCAATCTTCATTTTCTCATAAATAATCTTCATTTAGCTTCATTTTATCATAATTCATCTTATAAACCTATAATAAAAAGCAATTATTAAGTATAAAAGTCTATAAAAGCTATCATAATTCAAGTATAAAAATAATGATATCGCATAAAATAAATATATAAAATAGGCGACATCAAATTCCCCCATACTTAAGCTTTGCTTGTCCTCAAGCAAATTCAGATTTCAAAACATCATTCCCTTGGTTCTCAATTGCAAAACATGACAATAATCAAAAAGAAGCTAAACCATGAAAGTTAGAAAACAAAGAATGGTTAAGCAGTTTTAATCTTAAATGAAAATTGAAATGTTTGACAATATTTGAATGATCCACAAGCCTCGAAAACACGACTAAGCACTTTAATCAAATGAAAGAAGAATATCTCAACTAACCTACTCCAACTAACAAACTATTGGGGTTGAAATATTGTATCAATCACTCAAAGCCTAGTCGTGATGCATACTATTTTACCATAGGCTTGTTCTAGAATCAAATCTCCACCGTCATGGCGTAAGCACCAAGCACAACTATCAAAAGAGGTCTTTATTCGGCTGTAATGTACAATTCTGAAGGCTTACAAGGGTCATTAACATTGTGTATGGAATTTTGGGATATAATTGGTGTTAAAAAGAAATAACACAACAATTAACAAAGTTTCACAAATAGTCTAGTCCAACACAACCCATATCATTAGTTGCCATCTATCCAAAGCCCAAAAGACGTTATCCCGACACTACTCCCCAATAGACCGATAAAAACCGACACCATTGTGGTGTATTACCTTCAAACGACTTCTAACCATCATAACATACCATTATTGGCTTAAACGAACATGCCAACTTCAAATTAAGAATATAAACAATCAAAGAACATTTTGTTGGTCTAAACACATGTACCAACTCTAAATACCAAACATTTAAACAATTGTTGGTTTAATTAACTTACCAACTTAACTTTGATTTGACAAAAATGAGGGCAATACCAACTGACAGTCCAAGTTCGTTTTTCTTTTTCTTTTTTTTTTCTGTTTTTCACTTTTTTGTTTTTTTTTTTAATGAACTACTTTTACCCTGCCTAATTGGTACCCCCTTTTTGAACTTTAAAACATATTAACAAATCATAAATAACATGCTAAATTGAATAATCTAGACTTATCAAAATTATGACGAAATCAATCTACCCCCAAAATAGAGAATATACCAACCCGACACAACCAAGACAACCCCAAACCATCCAACTAGCATAGGCAACTAATGACCAACCAAGATTTCGACTATCGGTATGGCGAGGAAAGGTTAAATATTTAAGTGGATTTAAACAAACGAAAAGGTGAGGCTCAACAAGTTTTCTAAGTGTATCTTGCACTAAAAATGAGTGCAACAAGGGTTAAACAAAGGATATTCACTAACCAATGTGGTTAGCTACTAAAACACATGCACAAAACATGGTTTAACAATGATAAACATAACAAAGGGTGAAATAAACAAAGAAAAACGGTTAAATCCTAATTTGCCTCTTTATCATCTAGTTACACCTATATCACCGAAGTGATCTCACTGCGATCTCGAAATGATCAACTAGGACAAGTTCTAGAATCAATGCTATCACCGGCACACTCATATCAAAGAAGAAATAATCCGGAAATGGAATAAATTAACCTCAAACTTGCACGTCATAGTTCAAAGTTCAAAATAGAACCCTTACTCTTGAATAAATTCAAAAGCCTATGAGAGGGACAAATTTACAAGGCTAACCAAACCAAAACCGTAAACACCTAGCAATCTATAAATGAATCAAGAATCTCACATATTTGGTGTTTTGGGATAGAAGTGTGCTAGTCATGTTATCAATCCAGAAGGGATTTGCCTAATTAATCATTCAAAACACATTTCACAAATTAAAAAGTGTTAACCAAAGGAATTATAGTTCAATTACTAATATGATTAAATCCTAAGGTGACAAAAGTAATTAAACTACAAGGACAAACAAGCAAAAATTTCAAATTCTCCCAAAATTCACCCGACTTTTTCCTATTGACCTCTCCCCACACACCTGAGTTGTACAATGCCCTCAATGTACAAGGAACTAAAACAAAGCTATGGGAAATAGAAAAAAGAAAATAAAAAGAGTAAAAGAAAGTGAAACTTCCCGGGTTTAATGAGTGCTCCAAATGCTCGGTCGATTCCAAAGATAAAATAAGTGCTAACTGCATCTCAACCGCATTTAACTCCATTCTTATATCTCTAGCACACACTCAACAAACACATCAAACATACCAAAATAAAAATAAAAGAAAAATTAAAAACTAAAAATGTGACTAAAATCCTAAATACGAAAAAGAAACAAACTAAACTAAAAATCAAAATCTTTTTGGATTTTTTTGTATTTTTCAAATTTTTTGGTTTTTTTTTTTTCAATTTTTTTTTGATTTTTATAAAAATTAAATGACATTTAAACTAGACAAAATAAAAATTAAAAATAAATTACCTAACCTCGGGTTGCCTCCCGGAAGCGCTAATTTTTGTTCGAGTCTTAGCTTGACTCCAACGTCATTTACAAAAAATTAAGGTGTCTTCCCCCACACTTAAATTTAAGTGGGGGTGATAGTAGTAGTACGTACCTCTGAAAAATAAATTACCTAACCAAAGATGGAAAGGAGAAACGATAGATTCAGTCAGAAGAAGTACATCATGTTGGAACACACTTGTTGGTTTCTTTGCATAGGCAATGGAGTCTAATGGATCAACTTCTTTTAAATCAACTTTCACCAATGATAATGAAAGTAAATCAGCCTCTTGAGCCCGAGTCGTGGAGATCGACTTAGGATTTATGGGATTTGTTTTGGGGTTTATTCGGAGGTCGAATAAACTATGGTGATTAGGTATATTGTATATGATGTATCGTGTATATGATGATGTGCCATATGGCTTCTTCCTCTATTTATATAGAGGGTAGATAACTTGGAGAGGAGGGTAAGAGAATTAGGGTAAATCTCTTCCTCCTTTGAGAATATCCTATTTCCTTCTTGAGGAGATTTGTAGTGATCTTTTGATGAGTCGTGTTCGAGGTATTCGGACTTCGATATATGTTTAGTCGGATAATCATGGAAAAGATCCATATCCGACTTCTGTAACACCCCTAACTTACAAAACGTACAAAATGATATCAAATGAACAAAAGGGGCGTTAATCTTATTCAAAGTCAAACAAAGTCAAGCTATAAAGTCAACTTGACAAATACAAATGATGTTCTAAATCTTGATATAAATCTCTATGTCAAGGGTTGCTAAGTCCACTTCTATCTATTCTCTTCTCTCGATCCCAAAGCCCTTCTGATAACCTGCCGTATAAGAAAGAAAAAGGAATACGGCTGAGCAAAAAGCTCAGTGAACGGATATGACAAAAGCTGAAATATAATATGATAAACAGAGACGTATTTCAAATACAAACTTATTACCTTAACAAACTTATTTCAAATCAAAGTACTCATACGTATAGTTTTACAAATACCTTATACATTAACAAATCAAATAAACATTTCAAAGACAAACTTATATTCAAAACAATCTTATTTTCGAATCAAAATACCAATAGGGATAATCTTATACTTAACAAATATTATACTTAACAAATCTTATACTTAACAAATCTTATAATTAACAAATCAAAATATACTATACTTAACAAATCCAATTCCATAAAATAATGCACACAAGAGCCAAAACTTATAACTTATCTGAAGGGTCCTAGTGAGTTCATAGGGTAGCTACTCCACTAATCATTCACTAATGGTGCCAAACGTCTCGTATGACACTACGATAAACGTCCACCGTCAAACTTACCAAATAATGCCTAGGATCGATCCATTCGCCCCCTATCTGAATATAATATAACCACTAACCACCCGGTGGTCATAAAGGAGACGCCGTAGATTAATCAAATACACTGCTACGGGCAGTGCCACGTCATCCGTGTCACAATAACGCGCCCATGGGACCTCCATGGATAGGTACTCTCTTATATGCATATCTTAAGAAACCGTTTTGACCAACTTATATACTTAAATATATCAAATATGTTTCCATATGACAAAATTAGTTTTTCGGACAATTAAACAATAATTATATATATTTTGAGATATTTTAAATATAAACTTAAAACCACATCTCCATCAACTAATTCTCACAAATATATAATGGAGCCATCATGACTCATAATATGCGACTGTATTACTTTTTCGGAGCCAATAATCGAGGGACATATATGAGTGTACAAATTTGGGAAAACACTTGTACGAATCACCGCATCAAATGTAACACCAAAACGTAACTCTTTCGGGACTATTATCAAATTGAGTTTCAAGAGATGGTTTTGACACAATTATAAATAATTTTATACTAAGGCTGACAAACAATTAATATTTCAAAGATTATATAGACATTGACATAATTAATAAACAAAATTTTGTGAAGAAAGATTTTTAGCAGAATACGAACAAATATTTCGAATAAAATTATACTAAGGAATGCGGAAAGAATCTAAGGAATTCAAATGACAGTTTTAATATAATTATATATATAACAACTAAACTTAATAACCTCTGGAATATCCGTACCTTATAGCCGATCACAACGAATTCAAAATTTGCTAGAATCACCAACGAAAAGTGATCACCAAACCGAATCTTACTACTGGAGTTAACTATGGTATGATCTCTAGCCAAAACAACCCACACAATCAACTTTTATGACCTCCAAAACCCTTAATCACTACTTGAAACTTGAAGATGATGAAGTTGGCTATAAGTTTTGAGTTTCTATGTATATGGGGTGTTCTTAATTGTGGTTTACATGTAGAGAATGAAAGGAGATGTTTTGAAAGAAAATAGAATGAAAGATGTGCTTATATACATGTATGTATTTATGTAGTTGCTAACCAACTTTGCTTAGTGTATGTAGTTGTTTAGCTAATCTTTAACTAGTTTAGTAAGTAACTACACATGTAGTTGTTCAGCTAATCTTTAACTAGTTTAGTAAGTATCGTGTAGTTGTTTAGCTACTCTACTAATGTTACATATTAGTTTAGCTACTAAAACACTTAGGATATTACAATCTTACCTCCTTAAAAAAATTCGTCCTCGAATTTAATTATACGAATAATATTTGTTTATCAAAATTTAGGGTATTAATTCTTCCCCTTAACAAATAGAAGGTCAATCAACCTCTCCAACGAATTTTGACCATAAATCGGTATTAAATAATATTGCTTTTAATTCATCTAATTTAAAAGTTAGATTTTCAAATTTTCAATTTTCAAATTTCGAATTCACCTTTTCCCCCTCTTTCCATTTCGACTGTTAAAACGGCTCTTATAGGCTATATAAATAACATCACAACACATAACTCTTCACACAATTTCAGCTTATCATTCTCTCTTGTCTTAAAAATCTAACCAAACTCTTATCCAAAAATGTTGAACCCATTCATGACCATGATTTACATAATCATCTTTGCTTGGTTGTTTCTGGTGGCTCAACTTCCATGGGACGAAGCTTATCCATGGTTGATCTTATTTGCCCTCGGTGTGGTTCCTCTACTGTTTGTGGCCACCTGGGTTTCTTTGTATGGTTTTTAATTATGTTGTAGTTCTAATTGTTGTATTTCCGTTTCAAATAATGTAACGAGTTTTACTCGTATTGTACCAATAATGAAATACAACTTTTCTTGATTTTTAACGAAATTTAGGGTTAAATACAAAATTTAAAATATCTTAACACTGTAACAATAATTACAGATTTAGTTTCTGGACACGTGTACTTTTAACCGGTCATTATAACAATAATTTCAATCTACTGTATTTTATGGACACCTGTCCGTTCTTACAGGTCACGCTTGCTTTTTATCCTCTATATAATAACGCGTTTTGTTAAGGAGAATGCACACCAAATCTTCTTTCTCTATCTCTTTTATTTGCTTAGTTCTTCTCTTAGTAATTTTATTGTAAGCTATTCCGCTCACAACTCGCTAGTTCTCCGATCTTCTCTGGTAAGCTATCTTTTGTTCTTTTACTCATCTTAATTTATATACTGTCTATTTATATGTTTATATAAAACATCTATCTTTTAATTCATGTTCGCTTAATTAACGATATTGTTACACCAAAATTGATATTGTTAATTTATCACAAGAAAATGAAAAATTCTGGCGCCTCATCTAGCGACCCAAAAGGCAAAAGACCAATGACTCAAGACGAACTCGAAAACCTTGAAAAATTGGCTATAGAAAATAATAGGGTCAAAAGAATCAAACTGGAGGCCGAGCTTAGAGGTGTCTCTTATGAAAACTGTAAAGTAATCGTGGACCTAGAGGAAGCTGAACTTGTTGAGAAACAAGCGAAGCAAGAAACTGAAGATGAATTACTGGCCAAAGTGTTATCTCAAATCTTAGAAGAAGAAGAAGAAGAAGAAGGATCCAATCTTGTCAACCGCCAAATAAAAGATGATGCAATCTTCGCAAAAAAGCTAGCTCAGCAAGAACAAGATGAGCCACCAAAAATGGAGAAATCCATTTTTGCTATGTCATCTGAAGATGAAGATGAAGATCTCAATGTTCAACCTCTTAGGAAAAGAAAGAGAGATGCTGCCGGAGGGAGCAACATGCCGGAATCGAGCTCTGACGAAACTTCCAACTCGTGAAAACAAAAGATATTTTGTATAAGTTATTCTGGATCTGTCAGGGTCACAAATAATTATGTTTTTCTTCAATAAAATTCTCGAGTTGTTTAGAATGTCTCTTTAATTTAAAATATCATATTTGCATTGTTCCTTTAGTATTTGACATTTAAGTTATCTGACTAATCTTTATTCCAGGTAAAAGATATTCAAGGCAATTATGGACGCATTTCAAAATCCAATGATCGAAACTAACGAATGGGATAGATCGTTTGATGACTTTTGCCAAGAATGGCTTCTTCATAACACAACTCCGTCATCACAACAAAATTTTCTTCATGAAAATGTCAGTGCCTCGTTTTCAAATCCTATTGATGTCATTCATCATGGGGCCTCAACTTCTAACCTAACAGAACCTTTTAATCAAAACTTATTTCTGAATACACCAGAACCAACATTCCAATTAGAATCAACATTCCAACCAGAACCATCGTTCCAATCAAAACCCTTTGAGGAAGGTAACAAAGATAAAGGTAAACAACCAATGTCAGACCCTAATATACAATTTGAAAATCCTGTCGGCGAAGAACATCATTGGACCTCTACTTCGAAAGTAGTGGAGTTGATTGATACAAAAACAGATAGCGGCCCAGAGTTTGAGAAGCATGTAGAAGAATCATGGGCTTATATTAGCAACCTTTATAGCCGTAAGAATAAGTCCGAAGAAGCATCGTCCTCGACAGCCCAAAGAAATGTAAGGTCGAAAAGGTCTTACCAATTTAGGAAACCTAATACTACTTTGAAAGTATTTGGAGAAGAAATGGACATATCAGAGATGCCAACACCGATATGCACATGCACAGGGACACCTAGGACATGTCGTGGGTGGAGCAAAGAAGGATGGACCTCCACTTGTTGTACCGCTTTTCTTTCCAGGTATCCATTGCCAACATATGTCGGGCCAAGTCGTATTGTAAGGTTGCCGGGAAGAAGAATGGGTCGTACCACATTTACAAAGGTCGTAGAAAAATTGTTGTTGTCAGGTTACAATCTTGATTATCCGATTGACTTGAAGGATCATTGGGTTAAACTTGGAACTAACAAGTATGCGATAAATAGATAAGTATGTAAATTTCAAAATTTACCTATTTACTGCTATGCTATGTAATAGAATTTTATCATAGCATTTATTGTTGTTTTCAGACTTCAACTATTACTAGTCTTATTTGTCACTTATGCTTTTACTTTATTGACTTGTGTATCCAGATCTTATTTTTCGCATGTCTTCTTTACTTTATTGTTGATGAGTTATTCTTTGTCGGCCATTTGAAAATTTAGCCATTTTGACGTCATTGCTTACGTCATAACACACTGATTACTTTCAATGCTTAAGAATATAATACTTATTTTGATTATCACCAACACAATCACTTTCCACACCAGTCAATACAAGTATAGCCACAAACACACTCGTGTCCAGATACATTTGCAATTATGTTCCGGGCCATAATTGTAACTGTATCTTTTCACATGCATGTACGTTACACCACTTGTATATTACTGATTGTACCTCCTCAAATCTATTCGTATACTCCTTATACTACACAACACTTATACCTCCTAACCCAAAGTCTACCCAAATCTCACAGGCCATAACTTAGGTTTAAGTTTCTACAGAAAGAGCCTATGCTCTGATACCATTCTGTACACCCCTAACTTACAAAACGTACAAAATGATATCAAATGACAAAAGGGGCGTTAATCTTATTCAAAGTCAAACAAAGTCAAGCTATAAAGTCAACTTGACAAATACAAATGATGTTCTAAATCTTGATATAAATCTCTATGTCAAGGGTTGCTAAGTCCACTTCTATCTATTCTCTTCTCTCGATCCCAAAGCCCTTCTGATAACCTGCCGTATAAGAAAGAAAAAGGAATACGGCTGAGCAAAAAGCTCAGTGAACGGATATGACAAAAGCTGAAATATAATATGATAAACAGAGACGTATTTCAAATACAAACTTATTACCTTAACAAACTTATTTCAAATCAAAGTACTCATACGTATAGTTTTACAAATACCTTATACATTAACAAATCAAATAAACATATCTTATACTTAACAAATCTTATACTTAACAAATCTTATACTTAACAAATCTTATACTTAACAAATCTTATACTTAACAAATCTTATACTTAACAAATCTTATACTTAACAAATATTATACTTAACAAATCTTATACTTAACAAATCTTATACTCAACAAATCTTATAATTAACAAATCAAAATATACTATACTTAACAAATCTAATTCCATAAAATAATGCACACAAGAGCCAAAACTTATAACTTATCTGAAGGGTCCTAGTGAGTTCATAGGGTAGCTACTCCACTAATCATTCACTAATGGTGCCAAACGTCTCGTATGACACTACGATAAACGTCCACCGTCAAACTTACCAAATAATGCCTAGGATCGATCCATTCGCCCCCTATCTGAATATAATATAACCACTAACCACCCAGTGGTCATAAAGGAGACGTCGTAGATTAATCAAATACACTGCTACGGGCAGTGCCACGTCATTCGTGTCACAATAACGCGCCCATGGGACCTCCATGGATAGGTACTCTCTTATATGCATATCTTAAGAAACCGTTTTGACCAACTTATATACTTAAATATATCAAATATGTTTCCATATGACAAAATTAGTTTTTCGGACAATTAAACAATAATTATATATATTTTGAGATATTTTAAATATAAACTTAAAACCACATCTCCATCAACTAATTCTCACAAATATATAATGGAGCCATCATGACTCATAATATGCGACTGTATTACTTTTTCGGAGCCAATAATCGAGGGACATATATGAGTGTACAAATTTGGGAAAACACTTGTACGAATCACCGCATCAAATGTAACACCAAAACGTAACTCTTTCGGGACTATTATCAAATTGAGTTTCAAGAGATGGTTTTGACACAATTATAACCAAAACGTAACTCTTTCGGGACTATTATCAAATTGAGTTTCAAGAGATGGTTTTGACACAATTATAAATAATTTTATACACAGGCTGACAAACAATTAATATTTCAAAGATTATATAGGACATTGACATAATTAATAAACAAAAAATTTTGTAAAGAAAGATTTTTAGCAGAATACAAACAAATATTTCGAATAAAAATAAAAAAAAAAAAAAAAAAAAAAAAAAAAAAAAAAAAAAAAAAAAAAAAAAAAAAAAAAAAAAAAAAAAAAAAAAAAAAAAAAAAAAAAAAAAAAAAAAAAAAAAAAAAAAAAAAAAAAAAAAAAAAAAAAAAAAAAAAAAAAAAAAAAAAAAAAAAAAAAAAAAAAAAAAAAAAAAAAAAAAAAAAAAAAAAAAAAAAAAAAAAAAAAAAAAAAAAAAAAAAAAAAAAAAAAAAAAAAAAAAAAAAAAAAAAAAAAAAAAAAAAAAAAAAAAAAAAAAAAAAAAAAAAAAAAAAAAAAAAAAAAAAAAAAAAAAAAAAAAAAAAAAAAAAAAAAAAAAAAAAAAAAAAAAAAAAAAAAAAAAAAAAAAAAAAAAAAAAAAAAAAAAAAAAAAAAAAAAAAAAAAAAAAAAAAAAAAAAAAAAAAAAAAAAAAAAAAAAAAAAAAAAAAAAAAAAAAAAAAAAAAAAAAAAAAAAAAAAAAAAAAAAAAAAAAAAAAAAAAAAAAAAAAAAAAAAAAAAAAAAAAAAAAAAAAAAAAAAAAAAAAAAAAAAAAAAAAAAAAAAAAAAAAAAAAAAAAAAAAAAAAAAAAAAAAAAAAAAAAAAAAAAAAAAAAAAAAAAAAAAAAAAAAAAAAAAAAAAAAAAAAAAAAAAAAAAAAAAAAAAAAAAAAAAAAAAAAAAAAAAAAAAAAAAAAAAAAAAAAAAAAAAAAAAAAAAAAAAAAAAAAAAAAAAAAAAAAAAAAAAAAAAAAAAAAAAAAAAAAAAAAAAAAAAAAAAAAAAAAAAAAAAAAAAAAAAAAAAAAAAAAAAAAAAAAAAAAAAAAAAAAAAAAAAAAAAAAAAAAAAAAAAAAAAAAAAAAAAAAAAAAAAAAAAAAAAAAAAAAAAAAAAAAAAAAAAAAAAAAAAAAAAAAAAAAAAAAAAAAAAAAAAAAAAAAAAAAAAAAAAAAAAAAAAAAAAAAAAAAAAAAAAAAAAAAAAAAAAAAAAAAAAAAAAAAAAAAAAAAAAAAAAAAAAAAAAAAAAAAAAAAAAAAAAAAAAAAAAAAAAAAAAAAAAAAAAAAAAAAAAAAAAAAAAAAAAAAAAAAAAAAAAAAAAAAAAAAAAAAAAAAAAAAAAAAAAAAAAAAAAAAAAAAAAAAAAAAAAAAAAAAAAAAAAAAAAAAAAAAAAAAAAGAAAAAAATGAAATCACCGAACCGAATCTTACTACTGGAGTTAACTATGGTATGATCTCTAGCCAAAACAACCCACACAATCAACTTTTATGACCTCCAAAACCCTTAATCACTACTTGAAACTTGAAGATGATGAAGTTGGCTATAAGTTTTGAGTTTCTATGTATATGGGGTGTTCTTAATCGTGGTTTACATGTAGAGAATGAAAGGAGATGTTTTGAAAGAAAATAGAATGAAAGATGTGCTTATATACATGTATGTATTTATGTAGTTGCTAACCAACTTTGCTTAGTGTATGTAGTTGTTTAGCTAATCTTTAACTAGTTTAGTAAGTATCGTGTAGTTGTTTAGCTACTCTACTAATGTTACGTGGTTGTTTAGCTACTAAAACACTAATGTTACATATTAGTTTAGCTACTAAAATATTTAGAATATTACATTCTTGGCTTATCTTCTCTCGGAGCTGGGTACTTGCTACCTTGGGCTCCGGATTAATCATATTGAACGGAGGTCGAGCTCCGTTCTGGGTATATAGGTAAATAATTTTACCTGCACGGATGTGCTTCTGCTTCGGATACGGAGCTAGAGCTCCGTATAGGGTATATCATCAGTAAATTAGAAGGATTTCCATACAAGGCCTTAATACTAGGCCGAACCAAATACGATGTGGACACCTAAATACGAGGCCGACTTAAATACGATGATACATTAAAAATACGATGTCGACTTAATTTTTACGATGCCAAATTAAAATTACAATGTTGACTTAAAATACGAGGCTGAAACCGATTTACGAGGTCGTATTTACTGAAAGGTTTATTTTGACTCGAAAGCTTAAATGGTCAACTCACGGGTGTTACATGTTTTTTCTTTAGAAAATTAATATCTTTCTTCTTCCATAATTTTTTATTGGCCTTTTTGGTAAATTCTTTCTTTCCATTTGATCCTCTACCCTTTGGGTATACTTTCTCAAGTGGTAGAAATGAGGATCAGCCAATTGTTTGGACATATCTCTGTTTGCACACCAGTTGAATTTGTTCCACTGTTTTCACCTCCATTTGTACCCCTATTTCCTCCACCATACCTACCCATGTCGTCCCCTTCCCTCTTCCTCTGTTTCGTCTCATTAATCCCATAGGCAAAAGCTTTTTTCCTTCTGAATTCAAATCTTCATTTTTATACAAACATTTCAATGTGAGTATTTTCTCACACGCAATCTCATGTTCCTTATGTTTTTTCTTTAGAAAATTAATATCTTTCTTCTTCCATAATTTCTTATTGGCCTTTTTGGTAAATTCTTTCTTTCCATTTGATCCTCTACCCTTTGGGTATACTTTCTCAAGTGGTAGAAATGAGATCAGCCAATTGTTTGGACATATCTCTGTTTGCACACCAGTTGAATTTGTTCCACTGTTTTCACCTCCATTTGTACCCCTATTTCCTCCACCATACCTACCCATGTCGTCCCCTTCCCTCTTCCTCTGTTTCGTCTCATTAATCCCATAGGCAAAAGCTTCTTTTCCTTCTGAATTGAAATCTTCTTTTTTATATAGACATTTCAATGTGAGTATTTTCTCACACGCAATCTCATGTTCCTTATGTTTTTTCTTTAGAAAATTAATATCTTTCTTCTTCCATAATTTCTTATTGGCCTTTTTGGTAAATTCTTTCTTTCCATTTAATCCTCTACCCCTTGGGTATACTTTCTCCAGTGGTAGAAATGAGGATCAGCCAATTGTTTGGACAAATCTGTGTTTGCACACCACTCGAATTTCTTCCACTGTTTTCACCTCCATTGTACCCCTATTTCCTCCACCATACCTACCCCTCCGCCCCTTCCCTCTTCCTCTGTTTCGTCTCATTAATCCCATAGGCAAAAGCTTCTTTTCCTTCTGAATTGAAATCTTCTTTTTTATATAGACATTTCAATGTGAGTATTTTCTCACACGCAATCTCATGTTCCTTATATTTTTTCTTTAGAAAATTAATATCTTTCTTCTTCCCTAATTTCTTATTGGCCTTTTGATGAATTTTTGCTTTCCATTCGATCCTCTACTTCTTGGGTATACTTTCTCCAGTGATAGAAATGAGGATCAACCAATTGTTTGGACATATCCTCGATCTCTTCCCCATGCTCCAGGACTTGTTCATATTTATATGCCACCCACTTATTTCTATAAGACTCACAATCTGTAAATCTAATCTTGACTGTAGTTTCATCTTTCTGGGTAAAATTATTCGCAAGGCCCGTATGAACAGATTTAAATGCCTCCTTCACCCTATCATGGTTTAAGTTGTTCATTTCACTCCAAAACTCTCTTGAATACTTTAGTTGAACTTCATCTCCCATCGGTGTTGAGCCTTTAATCACATTGACATTATTCTTAATCTTCTCGATCTTATTATCACCGATCTTTCTCTTCTTTGTGTCTTTTTTGTCAAATAATTCCTGAGGGGTTTCAAAACTCTTAACCCCGTTCACACTCCTTGATGCAACAACGATGTATGTGTTGTCACTTCTAGTATAAAACTGTAAATTTTTTTATTTTTTTTTATAAACGTGAAATTTATATGCAAGATATATATGTGTTAGATTATTTTTGATATAAAAATAGAATGAAACATTATATATATAACAATCCCAATTTGGATTGCTACAGTGGCGGCTCAGTTTGCTACAGTGCCGGCTCAGTTACACTAACTAGCTTGGTTTGCTAATGGTACAAACACATATACATAAGTTACAACACACTTTTAGCATTGCTTATTTACACTTTGTAAGCAGCAGGTACAACTTACAAAGCATACCCTTGTACATATGCATATCAACAACAAGGTACCCAATCCTGACATAAGTCGGGCTATGGGGGAGGTATGATGTAGACAGACCTTACCCCTACTCAAAGGTAGAGAGGCTGCTTCCAGATCCACCGAAGTGGAAGGGACCTCCGGCCCGGGGTGAAAAGTAGGGTTAGATCCACCAGAGTGGAAGCCTTAACCGGATAGGGATAATCTCGATCTCAAACTCTCAATCTCAATCTCAATCCCACTCTTCCGATCACAAATTCAGATCTTAGATCTAGAAATTTGTTATCGTTAGGGAGAGGGAGAGTTTAGAGAGAGAGAGAGAGAGAAGAGAGATATAAAACACCAAATCTTCATTAACCACCGCCGTCCACCGGTAACCATCGCCGGCAACCACCGCCGGAAACCACCGCCGATCTCCTTTAATCAAAGATAAGGATGCCACCAATATTTCATGCGCTATACAATCCTTTCTTCATCATCACACCTAACTACAAGAAATCAAGAAAACCATATTCACAATCTTCATTAGTCTCTAATGCAATCAAACAAAAAAAAATCGTACAAGAAAGAATTAAGAAGAAAATTGTGACAACAACAAAAATATAGTGTGTGAGAGATCATGCAACAGCTCCGATCAAAAGTGTGTTTGCGAGATTTGGACACCCAAACACCACCACAACCAACATCCAGCCACCTCATCATCACCACCACCACCGGGTCCACTTCTATCACTGATGCTCCCATCACCGCCTCCATCAAAAGATCCGGTCAACCTATCACTATCACCACCACCAAAAAAAATCCGGTCACCACATCTCCATCATCGTCGAATTTGGGTCACCCTGTCACCATTATTACGCCATCCCACCACCACCACCACAAAAATCGGGTCATCCCATCACTACGATAATCAATATCCGGTCATCCCATGATCAAAAAGACTTAAGTAAACATTGCTGAATATATGCCTTGAAATAATCTTTGGGAATTGCTATATTAGTAAAGGGAAAGAAAGCAGTAGAGTAAAAGGAAAATGAAAGACTTAGAGACAGAAAGTTGATAGAGGAGATATGAAAATTGGTTTCAAGAATAAATGAAAACCAGTTTGCAAAACCTGTGGGTAGAGTCGGTTGGTGATCTAGAGATTCTGACAGAAACCCACTTACATGTTAAAGTTTTTTTAAACCTCACTTCATAAACCATATCTATATTTATATATTTGTATCTTTTATTATTTTATTGAGTTAATTACAGAAATCGTCCCTGTCGTGGACCTCCACTTGCAGCTTTCGTCCCTAAGTTTAATAAATTATAGTTTTAGTCCAAAAAACTTTGTTCCATCAACACTTTTGGTCCTGACCATAAACATCCGTTAAAAAGAAGTTCACGTGTTTGGCACGTGATGGGTAATCTCGTAATTTGGCTTATAGTTAATTACAAAAATCGTCCTTATCGTGAACCACCACTTCATTTCCTTTTCATTTTTAGGATTTTCCGGATCACTCAAAATCATTTCCTAGATCTGTAACATATAACTACAACAACTATCATCATCATCTAACAAGTACAACAACTAAGCTAAATCCAAACACCAAAAAGAGATTATGAAGATAATGAAATAAATTTATCCAAACACCAAAAAGAGATTATCTTGCCCCACATAAGCTAACAAGTCAATCAATTAAGCTAAATCCAAACACCAAAAAGAGATTATGAAGATAATGAAATAAATTTATCCAAACACCAAAAAGAGATTATCTTGCCCCACATAATGAAATAAATTTATCCAAACACCAAAAAGAGATTATGAAGATAATGAAATAAATTTATCCAAACACCAAAAAGAGATTATGAAGATAATGAAATAAATTTATCCAAACACCAAAAAGAGATTATGAAGATAATGAAATAAATTTATCCAAACACCAAAAAGAGATTATGAAGATAATGAAATAAATTTATCCAAACACCAAAAAGAGATTATGAAGATAATGAAATAAATTTATCCAAACACCAAAAAGAGATTATGAAGATAATGAAATAAATTTATCCAAACACCAAAAAGAGATTATGAAGATAATGAAATAAATTTATCCAAACACCAAAAAGAGATTATGAAGATAATGAAATAAATTTATCCAAACACCAAAAAGAGATTATGAAGATAATGAAATAAATTTATCCAAACACCAAAAAGAGATTATGAAGATAATGAAATAAATTTATCCAAACACCAAAAAGAGATTATGAAGATAATGAAATAAATTTATCCAAACACCAAAAAGAGATTATGAAGATAATGAAATAAATTTATCCAAACACCAAAAAGAGATTATGAAGATAATGAAATAAATTTATCCAAACACCAAAAAGAGATTATGAAGATAATGAAATAAATTTATCCAAACACCAAAAAGAGATTATGAAGATAATGAAATAAATTTATCCAAACACCAAAAAGAGATTATGAAGATAATGAAATAAATTTATCCAAACACCAAAAAGAGATTATGAAGATAATGAAATAAATTTATCCAAACACCAAAAAGAGATTATGAAGATAATGAAATAAATTTATCCAAACACCAAAAAGAGATTATGAAGATAATGAAATAAATTTATCCAAACACCAAAAAGAGATTATGAAGATAATGAAATAAATTTATCCAAACACCAAAAAGAGATTATGAAGATAATGAAATAAATTTATCCAAACACCAAAAAGAGATTATGAAGATAATGAAATAAATTTATCCAAACACCAAAAAGAGATTATGAAGATAATGAAATAAATTTATCCAAACACCAAAAAGAGATTATGAAGATAATGAAATAAATTTATCCAAACACCAAAAAGAGATTATGAAGATAATGAAATAAATTTATCCAAACACCAAAAAGAGATTATGAAGATAATGAAATAAATTTATCCAAACACCAAAAAGAGATTATGAAGATAATGAAATAAATTTATCCAAACACCAAAAAGAGATTATGAAGATAATGAAATAAATTTATCCAAACACCAAAAAGAGATTATCTTGCCCCACATAAGCTAACAAGTCAATCAATTAAGCTAAATCCAAATCCAAAGACCCACTAAAAATCTGTATATCTACTATATCTATATATATATATATATATATATATATATATATATATATATATATATATATATATATATATATATATATATATATATATATATATATATATATATATATATATATATATATATATATATATATATATATATATATATATATATATATATATATATATATATATATATATATATATATATATATATATATATATATATATATATATATATATATATATATATATATATATATATATATATATATATATATATATATATATATATATATATATATATATATATATATATATATATATATATATATATATATATATATATATATATATATATATATATATATATATATATATATATATATATATATATATATATATATATATATATATATATATATATATATATATATATATATATATATATATATATATATATATATATATATATATATATATATATATATATATATATATATATATATATATATATATATATATATATATATATATATATATATATATATATATATATATATATATATATATATATATATATATATATATATATATATATATATATATATATATATATATATATATATATATATATATATATATATATATATATATATATATATATATATATATATATATATATATATATATATATATATATATATATATATATATATATATATATATATATATATATATATATATATATATATATATATATATATATATATATATATATATATATATATATATATATATATATATATATATATATATATATATATATATATATATATATATATATATATATATATATATATATATATATATATATATATATATATATATATATATATATATATATATATATATATATATATATATATATATATATATATATATATATATATATATATATATATATATATATATATATATATATATATATATATATATATATATATATATATATATATATATATATATATATATATATATATATATATATATATATATATATATATATATATATATATATATATATATATATATATATATATATATATATATATATATATATATATATATATATATATATATATATATATATATATATATATATATATATATATATATATATATATATATATATATATATATATATATATATATATATATATATATATATATATATATATATATATATATATATATATATATATATATATATATATATATATATATATATATATATATATATATATATATATATATATATATATATATATATATATATATATATATATATATATATATATATATATATATATATATATATATATATATATATATATATATATATATATATATATATATATATATATATATATATATATATATATATATATATATATATATATATATATATATATATATATATATATATATATATATATATATATATATATATATATATATATATATATATATATATATATATATATATATATATATATATATATATATATATATATATATATATATATATATATATATATATATATATATATATATATATATATATATATATATATATATATATATATATATATATATATATATATATATATATATATATATATATATATATATATATATATATATATATATATATATATATATATATATATATATATATATATATATATATATATATATATATATATATATATATATATATATATATATATATATATATATATATATATATATATATATATATATATATATATATATATATATATATATATATATATATATATATATATATATATATATATATATATATATATATATATATATATATATATATATTTTTTAAAACATACACATAGGTGTTGTATCAAATTTTGTTGATTTATTCATTATATATCATTGTATGAAAAACTTATCTTTTTTTTATAAACATCATATTATCATTAATATAACTTCAATTAGAAAAGGATCTTTTAATCCTCGGGTAGAAATACAACCAATGTGGTTTTGAGGATTTACCTTTTAGAATTACGATTGTCTACATTTTATTTTCTACATCACCTGTTTTTGACGAGATTGGGGTCGAATATTATATTTTAGATTTTTCTCCCGCCGCGAAGCGCAGGGAATTACCTAGTTGTAATATTAATCGAAAGGTTGCTATTGTTTCAAACTAATGTAAAAGATTAATGTTGCGACTTGCGACCGACTAGTTTCTCGAGTCGAATGCGATCCTTTAAAAGAAACGAGAGTAAGTACCCACGCGTTGCAGCGGTGAGATGGTGGGGTGATAGGTCATAGAGTGTGATAGCCAAATGCCTTAACCGTACGGGTTCCGTATTCGGATTTAAAAATTCGTCAAAAGTATATCGAATGACATCTCTAATGAAAGAGCATGAAATTTTAAGAACACCCATATAATTTTTATAATTTATCAATGTACGGTTTTTGAGATAAATTTTTTTGAATGAATTAGAGGAATAAATGATTTATGAAGGAGAGAGAAAAAAATGATTGGTTGAGATTTGAGGAGAGGGAAGAAGTAATATAGTTATTTTAGGTAAATATAGAATTGATAGGGGGCATTTTGAGAATGTAAATGTTGAAAATTAAAATTTAGACAGAGACTCTTTGCTTTATAATATAGTATAGATATAGATATAGATTTGAACACATAAAATCCTGATCCTATAAACAAAAATAGGCAACTACAACAAATAATTCATCAAAATAAATAAATACTCGTAAAATTCTCTCTTTATACTATCCCCGTCCCCAAATATCCTAGGGTTTCAAAACTATCAATCAAACCCACCCCCAAATAAAACTACGAACCGATAAATAAATAAATTCTCTATTATATATATATCCCTGTTCCCATATCATATCCTTCCAATTCCAATCATCATGTATAACGGAATCGGGTTACAAACCGCCAGGGGATCCGGAACAAACGGATATATCCAGAGCAACAAGTTCTTCGTGAAGCCACGCGCCACCAAAATCTCAACAAACAACAATAACGGTACAGGATTAGAAGGCGGCGTGGGTAGAAAACCTAATAAAGATATATTAGAACACGAGCGAAAACGTCAGGTCCAATTGAAGCTAACTGTGCTTGAAGATAAGCTTATTGAACAAGGATATACTGATGATGAGATTGCTGAGAAGTTAGATGACGTCAGGAAGACGTTGGAAGCCGCTATGGCTTCCGAAGATGCCGGTGGTGCTACTGCTGTTGTTTTCGATCCTAATCAAAAGTAAGTCTCTTGTTGAATTTTATTGTTTTTGATTGATTTGGATTGGAAACATATATATTTATCTATATTTGTGTATATTAGTTTGAATAGACAAGATGTGATATAGTTGTGTATATATATATATATATATATATATATATATATATATATATATAGATATGGAATTTGATTTTATGTTAGATAGTACCAGCAAAGCTATTGGAAGCGAGTGTACACCAATCTGAGGATTTAGGATTTGTTAAATAAAAGGGTCAAGTACTCTAGAATGTAACTAACTATGACCAAATGTCTATAGTAGGAATGAACTAAGGTTTTTGGACATTTTATGTTGACAACTTATAATTAGTCCAAATCATGTAATATCGTAAACGTGGCAACCCATATGAGCTGCCACATGTAAGTCTTTGATTGGTCGGTTACATGATTTGAACAGTTTTACCAAGCTGTCAACATACAATGTTCAAAACCTTTGTTCCTACTATGGACATTTGTTCATAGTTAGTTACATTCCGGGATACTTAATTCTAAAGAGAATATAGCATGGCAATTGTAAGGGACACAACACTTTGGTTGTGAAGACTGTAAGGGGTTATGCGTGTCTGGTGAATATCTAGGATTTTAGAATTTTAAGCGTAGGCATTGTACTGACATTAAAGGATAGAAGCTAGAAGCCTAAAACTAATTTGAGATAACATTGAAATTTCGACTTCCAAGTTTTGATCAGTTGGAAAGTTCTACTGTAGGTGACTTGTTACTTGTATGTATACAATATGTGTATGCAATACATATATGCTACTGTCAAAATTTGTGTTTTACATTATATACTAGGAATAATGACCGCTTGAGAATTAGTTTTAGGTAGTCAAAATAAAATATAAAAGATCTTCCAGTAATAGTGGCGGTGTGGTGGCTGGCTGCTGAGGTGGCAGCTGGTGATGGTGCAGAAAGAGAGTGGTGATGGGTCAAAAACAGTGATGTGGCATTTATTGGTTTTACTTAGTTATAAAATCTATCCGGGTATGGGCTTTGATGTTAATTTGTGAGTATGCAGCAATTTGTTTCTTTATCTATTGTCAATTTGTGGCTTTATCTTTTGTCAATCTGTAGACTTTCGTAGCGTATATCATGTATGCAAGTTGTCATATTTGGCTCTTTAATTTCTAACAAGTTTGATTTTATGGATGATCTGGTCAGAACATATTGTTCTATGCACCTCTGCCTAAAGTACTGCCTATCGTTAAAATGGATGTAAAATCATTACCTGACCTAACAGTAAGGACCAATATGGTTAAAGTTAAAATAAGATAATGTTTTGGAATGTATCACTTCGTTTTCCAATTGCTCAGTGTATATGAGATGTGGTTGCTAAAAGATCTACTTCAAACTCAAATTTGATATGATAATCTTTTCAAGGACAGGCACTTGATATTTTAAAGGCAAATGTGGCAAAATAATATTGGGGTAATACCATACAGAAAAATTCCTGGTCACTACAGAATAATTCCTCTTTAATTTTTGTTTTGCTTTTTTTTTTTTTACCGTATGATTTAAATTTGAAAATATATAACATTGTTAGATGAATGGTATCTTGTTGTCTCTGATTTATTAATTTATTTTGTTTCACTTTTTATTTTCAAAATGAAGATGAAGCAGAAAAACTACAAATAGAAATCCAAAATTAAGAAAAATGTTCTCACCAATATTTTCCAAGTCTCGTGAATAATCTATTAATCTGAAACACATAGTGGTTAATTTCGTGATTTGTAGTTTAGTTCTAACTATTCGGGCATTCAGCCTAACAAATGCTTCGTCAGAGCTGTTACTTTGTTATATAATACGGGAATTTGGCACGTCTTAACGAGGAAATGACCAATAATCTATTTGACCAACATAGATAAAAACAATCCACTGGCTTTTAAAAAAGGTGTTTTTAGGATTGGTTTTTTGTATATCTATATTAGGTCTGGAAGTTTTATATGTTCTATGGCTTTGTTTCCCGTGATATCAGTTCTCATTCTTTTTTCCTCTACACCCACATACGTATTCTTTGGTTGTGTTCTCAAGTTTTTTCTTCTAAAGAAAGCTAGAGAAGAAAAGTGGACTATAATATACTTTGGTTTTGAGTAATTTTTTTCTTTTGGAATTAAAAGGAGAGGGGGTTGGATAGTTTTAAAGCCAAAAATTTCTGCCCTAAAATGGACGGTGGGATGGAAGCTGCTCCTAATTAACTTTTTGATTATCGACTATATTACACTTCTTTTATTTCTTTCACTCCCTTAACAGTTTCAACAATTGAATGAAGGATATATATGTAAAGTCGCAGCTTTTTTCTTCTTTCTTGAACCTTAGGAACAGCAACCCCTTTTTCTCCCCTTCACTTACATGTCACTGCCTCACAATTCAAGAACAATTTTAAAAAAATAAAAAATTAACCACCTTGCCATCTCTTTAACCTTCTTTTCGCCTCCTCTCTTTTCTCTTTATATAAAACTCTAGGACACAGCCTTTGTGTCTTCTCACACCGTGCTTCAAGGGGCTTATGATTTTAGTTTTTGGTTTCATCCCTCTGAGAGAGTTTTATTGATATCATTGTGATCTGATATTGTTAATGCTGATGGTGGAAAAGTTATGGCTAACTAGGACATATCATCTTTTTATAATGCACTTGTTTGTACAGTCTATTTACAGCAAATTGAGAATAAGATTTAGAAAGAAAAGCTAAGAGAGTTTTATTAATATCATTGTGGTCTGATATTGTTAGGGCTGATGGTGGAAAAGTTATGGCTAAGTAGGACATATCATCTTTCTATAATGTACTGTTTTTACAGTCTATTTACAGCAGATTGAGAATAAGATTTAGAAAGAAAAAAAAGGCATTGGTGGATGATTGAATCATCCTTTAGAGACGGTGTAATTTTCGCACAATAAGATACAAGACGCTTAAGATGTAATATTATGTCATCTTGTTTTAGCTCTCAAAAATGTCATTAATGGCAGATTTTATTTTTTTTTTATCTTTAGAACGGCGTGTTAGTTGGTTAGGTTTGTTCAATGAAACAACAAAAGTTACGTAAAATGATCTTTGTATCAATGGTATGTTAACATTATTGCATGTGGCAAATTTGTGTTTGCATCTTGGGTATCTGTAACTTATGTATTCTGGGTGTTCAGGTTTTCAGATACGCAGACCCATCAAGTTGCTGCACGCAAGCAGAAGCAAATGGAGAACTTAAAAAATGCTCTTGGGATAGTCCACGAAGATGAGGTTAAGAAGTATGCACTTGTCTCCGATGATGAAAAAATGGATGATGCTGAAAAAGCAGTAGATAATAAAAAAATTGCTAGCGGGGCCGATGGTAAAAATGAAAAAGATACCAAAGCTGGAAAAGATGGTCTTGATGAGCGTAAACATTACAACAAAAGGTCAAAGAAAAGAAGAGAAGTCTCTTCAGATAGTGAGAGTATTAGTGATGACAGTGGTGATACAGATACTGACAGCAGTAGGGAACCTTTGAAAGATACTAGGAAAAAGCAGCCGAAAAGTAGGGGAAGAAGTGACGATGAGGAAGACTCTGAATCCGACTCTGATGATAATATGAGAAAAAGTAGGCGGAAATCAACAAATAAGCTTAACAAAGGTAGAAGACATGACAGTGATGATTCTGATTATGCTAAAAAGAATGTCCGAAATGCGAAGAGATATGAATCAGATAGAAGCTCTAGTTCTGATGAACGCCCAAACATTAAAAGTGAAAAGGGGAAGCAGCTATCATCAAGGAGCAGGCGACATGATTCAGATGATGATTCTGATGCTTCTGACATAGATATACGTGGAAGAAGACAAATTGAGGAGAAGAAGAAACCAATTAGAACAGATAGCAGAGTAGAAAAACATACTTCTACTCCCTATGACTATGGAAGAGGTATAAACGATAGGTGGGATGGAGGTAGTAGGAAGCATGATGTGAGTCCTGTTAGAGGAAGAAGAATTGAGAAAGAGAGACTTGAAAAGGCGGGAAGGAGACATGATAGTGATGATGAGGAATCCGACAAAGACATAAATTACAAGAATGAGGAAGTTGAGAGGGGCGGAAGGAGGCGACATGGAAATGATGCTGTGGCTGACAAAAATGATACACAACATAGAGAAAGGGATGGAAAAGGGCATGATGCAAGTCCAGTTAGAGGAAGAAGAATTGAGAAAGAGAGACTTGAAAAAGTGGGAAGAGGGAGAAATGACAGTGATGATGAGGAATCTGACAAAGATACACATCGCAAGAAAGAGGAAGTTGGGAGGGGTGGAAGGAGGCAACATGGAAATGATGCTGTGGCTGACAAAAATGATACACAACATAGAGAAAGGGATGGAAAGGAGCAACATGATGTTAAGCGTGAGGAATACTATAAAAAGGAGACCAGAACAGGTGAAAAAAGGCAGCGTGATATTGAAGAACCAAAAAGAGAGAGAGTTGAAAGCAGTAGGAGGAGACATGCTAGTGATGATGAGGACCCTGACAAAGACATACATCATAGGAATGAAGAAGTTAATAGAGATGGAAAGAGGCGACGTGGAAATGATATCGAGTCCTCTGACAAAAAGGAAACTAGACAAAGAGATAGGGAAGCTGAACGAGGTGGAGGAAGGCAACATAATGTTAACAGTGAAGAAATAAATAAAAAAGAAATTAGAATGGGTGAAAAAAGGCAGCGCGATATTGAAGAACTCAAGAAAGAGAGGGTCAAAGGTGGTAGGAGGCGGCATGAGAGTGATGAGGACGATGAGGATCCTGACAGAGACACAAAAGAGAAAGTTGATAGGGGTGGAAGAAGGCAAGATGATGATAATGGTGACGGAAAGGCAAAGATGTTAACTAGGGATGAACGGAGTCACAAGAGAAAAGTTACTGATTATGAAGATGATAAGTATTTGGAAGGAAGAAAAGAAATCAGAGATCAAGAAGATCGTGGGGTTAGAAAGCACAAAAGAGATGAAGAAGATGAGACATACAAAAGGCTTGAAAAGGGTAGGGAGCATCGTGAATCAAAAAACACTAGAGAGCGGGAAGAAGAGCATGGAAGCAGAAGGGATGAGAGAGATAGATATGCCGATCAACCCAAGAGATCCAGATATGATACTGAGCGGAGGTATGATAGTGGCAAGCATGACGGTGGACGTTCAAGGCACTAACCCTTCTATATAATTGTGAGTGTTTTTTTTCTCTTTACTGCTTTCAGTAGTTTTGTTTATTTGCTTGCTTCTTCGCTTTTTTGGTAGTGGATTGTGTCCTTCCCCTCTTGATTATTTTTTATGGTAGCACTAGTTGATAGTAGGTTGCACTCATTTTTTTTTCTTTTGAGAATTGGCCATTTTATCCAACTGTTTCACATATTTGGTGGAGTTAGAAAGTTTTCCCTAATAATGTGGTGCACGTGTGTGTGTGTGTGTGTGTGTTTGTGGGGGGTTGGGGGGTAAAGAGCTGTTTCATAGGTTACAAACTTTTGTCTACGATTTCTTTCTCTTCCCTTATGTGCCACATCTTTTTTCCCTTCCGTATTTTATGTTATGTTTCTACCTTATGTAAACAGAGGACTACTTTCTGACTATCATAGAAATAACATACAACTTAAAAAGCTCAGATTTTATTTTAAAGTAGTTTTATTTGATTTAAAAATATACTGGAACAAGGCTAGCTATTCATAAATGGACACCCTCAATGATAACATAGCATAATCAAACAGGAATGGGAGTCTGTACATCTGGGAATATATAGTATCAATATATATACACACTTTTAAAAGTCTCATATGCGTGTCAAACTGTCAACACAATTAATGGCATACGCCTTTCACATTCCTCCTCAATGGTTTCATCCAGACATCTACAAATTACTATTGTTGCATTTGTCTCCAATCTTTCCATTAGATTTGAGCATAGCCTCCAACATTGGTCCTATATTCCTCCATCTTGCATGGAAATATCCCATGTCACTTTCATTTTCCCCACATCAGTAAAAGTTTTCATTTTTTATCTTACAACTTTAAAGTTGATTTAAATATGTTCCAAATTACTGCGAATATTTAAATAGAACTGTAATAAAAATAGTTGGCACAAAAAATGTAATAAACTTAATATGACTGAACATGTAAATGTGTAGCGTTTGATTTAAAAGTCAATTGTGTCTACTTAGTGTGAACTGTAGCCTTATTGGGAAATTTATAACAAGCTAAACAATTACACTTACTATAAAGCAGAAAAAGGTGCAAATGAGGCTAATTGAATTACCTGCCTCAAGTTCCAAGGTTTTTCTATTCTCAATCTTTATTGCTTTCTTCTATGCTCTTTTCTCAAATGTTTCATCAATACGAAGTTTGTTATGTTTTCTCATATGCGCATAAGTAGTATCGAGGTTGCAAAATTCTGTACTTCGACTCGGATAGGGATATTTTTATCTAAAAATGATATTTTTTAATATCATATGTATAGAAATAGACTAGGAACATAATATAATAGTTTATAAACATAAAGATAATTCTTCGAATACTTCAATCATATTAGTATACCCGCAGATACTTTATAAGTTATATAAAATAGGACAACTTTGACTAATTTTGACTGAGTTTGACCCGCTGACCTATTTTTTAGCCCGATTCTAGAAGAATAGCCTTGGCCAATTCCCAAGTTCTGAGCAATCCTCGTTCTTTGGCCGAGGAATTTGCGTTTTACAACACTAAGTAGTATGTTGCGAAGAGTTGCTGTGTTTAAAAGCTAGTTACAGATTTTTTGTATTAGGCATGCTGCTGTTCAGCTACATTCAAGTCCATGTCAAGTGGTAATTGATGTTTTGGTAACTCACAACTACATATTAACCTTAGAAATCTACTTTTTCATCAATAAATAAAATTTGGTGTCATGTATAAGTTTCTAGGGTGACCGTACATGGATGGCAAAATGACAGTGACTAGTTCATTAAGTTTTAGAATCGGCAGATTTTTATTGATGTCTACTGCTGTGTAGGTATTGGATTATTTATAAGTAGTTGATTATGTTATCAATCTGGTTGAAGCACATGCTTGCCTTCACTTCACTGTGATTCCCTTCAACCCCCAACAAGGTGGGCTATGCTTGCCTTCAGTTCACTGATTTCCCTCGACCCCCACTATCTTGGACTACTGCTTTCGAAATTATATTTTATAGAAGGAAAATTTTCGTGTATATTCATGCAAAACTTCATAATTACATTAATTTATGCTTATAAAATTTTTTATTACGTCAATATTCATAAAAGCCATATATATCCAAATTTGAATTTTTATTATAGCTGAATGGTTTGAATATATAAAAAGCTTTATCCAGATAATATCTAACAAGTGATATTACATTTTTATCCTTGTCTAATCAAACACAACATAAACCTAGATTTCTCATAAACCTTTTTTTTCCAGAACATTCTTTTTATGATCCCCAATGATACCTAATTTCAAGTATACTTCTAGTTACTAAAGTGATTTTGAATATATTTTTTCATGTCTTCATTGGTAATTCGGCACCTTTACTTAGAATTCATGGGTTTGTTTTTATTGGGCTTGAATTCATGTATACACTAATTGCCCACTACATAACATCTTATATTATTGAAAATTGCAAGAATAACAGAACCATTTGATCTAGCGAAATAGAAGAAAATGAAGAATTTTATTGAAATTTAATCTGGGAGTTCATTTGATTTTGGAGAATGGTAATAAGCCGTGTACCACCTTTACTTTAATGTTAGATAAAAGTTTTAGATAATTAAAATCATTTTATTTTAATAAAATTTTAAGCTAGGATATTTATGAGTATATAAAACTTTCAGAAGATTATTAACGTAATATTAAAATTTGTAAGGATATTGATGTAGCTATAAAGTTTTCCAAGGATATACATACTACATTCCCCAAAGGCTTGAATTAAGTTTTTTCATGTGCTTGATGTAAAGTTTAATGTGGTCGTTCAGAAGTCATGAGAATTTTTGGATTAAATTTTCAATTGACGGATTAGTTTCTTGTTTATTTTTTCCCCAGGTGATTCTGGAGATTGAGTTGGCTGGTTGAATTCATACAATGGTTGGCTATATATTTTAAATCATATATATGTGTAAGGATTACAAAGCCCACTTAGATTTGTTTGATTCAGTTCTATGTAATATCTTTGAGAGACTAGGTTTGAAGTTTGCGGTTGGATGCTTGTAACACATTTTGTACTCGTGTTTCCAGAGTAATTTTCTTTGCACTTGCTTAAAAAGAAATTAGACAAATCTGTTTGAGTAGCAGGTTGGGTAAATGAAGTAAATCAATCTATCAGGCATCACGTTCATGCTATAAACTGGACGAGTCTTTGGAGTATTTCCGAATGAAGCTTACTCTCATAAAGAGCTTGGTTACTCAAATGGAAGACCTAACTTGTTATACTTTTGCTGGCTATTTTGATAACATAAATTGAACTTAAATTTAAATGACCTTGATTTTGGACCGAGGGATGACCATGAGATAAGGGTGCTGTTCAAAGAGTGAAACAAGTCGCCAAAAATGGTAAGAGCTAGATTGTAAAGCGCATCACTATTGTAACGACAAGTCGACAAATGACATGATCTACGGAAGGTCTGCATAAAACACTCTGGATTGCATGATTTTATTTTGAACCTGGTGCATAAGTACAATGTTACAAATGTTTATATGGAGTTGATAACATTAGATTGTTGATAAACGTATAGCCACGCAAAGTTTATGGGTGGTGGGTCTGATATCTGGTCAAAGCAAACAGTTGAGATAAGTCATTTTTGGGTACAAGTTGGATTGGCTCACTTTTATTTGCTTAAAGAGGGGGCGGCTGCAATGCAAGTAGATGAGTGCATTTGATTATGAAAGTCTTTATACTTATAATACAAGTTGGATTGGCTCTTAAACTCTCCTTTGCTTAAGAAAGGGTGGCCGCAATGCAAGTAAATGAGCGCATTTGATTATGAAAGTCTTTGTACTTTTACTTTTAGACCATCCTCGGTTTACTTGGTTAGTTGGTGGTGCTGGTGTAAGAAGTCCATCGTGCCGAGCTTTACAACGCGATGTGTTGGGTAGTCGCCATGATGGCCACATTTCCTTTTGAAATAGTCAGCTGTGAAGTAAGCAGCTTGCTGACCAAGCTGTTCATTGTTGAGTGAAAGACCTCAGGTTTTCTTTTACCAAAACCAACACACGTTTGAAAATAATAACCACTAGTAGATATTTTCGTGTCTATTACTTGCACATGTATCTGTTTTTATGTCCTAACATAAATAAAGTAGAATTGAGTTGTCAATTATCATGTCACAAGCCTTAAATCATTCACGACAAAAATAAATATGTCATCGCTAGAACAAAGTTGGAAAGATTCGAATTGGAAATTTTTGATGTGATCCAAATATTCAGTAAGCAAAACCGCAAAAGTAATAGAAAAAAATGATTGATTTTCGGGTTTCAAGGTCGTATGACCTTATAACTCATGATACTGTAAAAGGCCTCCAACAGGTTCTTATACCAGGGAGGTCCTGTAAAAAGCATATTTCAAATTTTCCATAAATAGCAAGGACCTTGAAAAGCATTATTGCCTTTACATCCACTTCCATGTCTAAGGGCGAAGTGAAGGCGGGGTCTGCCCGTCTGGTAGGTGTTCAGCCTCTCTAACTAGCCTAAATGATCATTAAAATATTCGTTACGTACAACCAAGTTTATATAATCATTCACAATTGAAAAACGTATTTTTGTTATTCTAGTTATGTAAAGTTGTAAGTCTCTCATTTGATGGTTTAACCCACTAGTGTAAAATACAACAAGTCAAGTATGCACTAGATTGGACTAGTATTACTTAAATATAAATGCAAGTATATAAATAAAGTAATACAAGACTTAAAGCAATGAATAATGTAAAGGTGGAACACAATGTAATTTTCTACTGTATTTTATTTATGATGTTAAATAAAATACAAGGTTGTTGCGGAACCAAGATATTACAAGTATGTAAATATCCTAACAACCTATGAATTACAAATGATCTATATTGTTGGAATTCGTCTGCCCAAGACACATATTAAATTGACGTGGCTAGTACGTGATGATCCAAGTCGGGTCATACCCAATAACAAGCTAGACAAACACTTATGGTATTTATTTATACGATTTGATCTTTAAATAAATATCAATACTTGAAACATTTAGAAAGTGGTTTTCTAAATAATTGCACTTGAGATATGTAAATAAATTATATGGATGATTTATTTTGAGAGAAATATGAATATGTTTATTTGGCAAAATAAACATTTATGTGTGTTGTATAATATGTAATATGTTACATAAGATATGTAACAAGTTATGTTGCAAATTTATCTATTAAATATAACAAGTAAGTGTGTTATAAAATAGGACACAAAAATGTTTGTGACCACACCCCATGTGGCCGCCCCCCCCCCCCCCCCCCCCCCCCCCCCCCCCCCCCCCCCCCCCCCCCCCCCCCCCCCCCCCCCCCCCCCCCCCCCCCCCCCCCCCCCCCCCCCCCCCCCCCATGTGGTGATACATGCAAGTGAACACTTGTAGTCTTGCATGACATACAAGACACTACATAGAGTGTATCAACTCTTACAAGCATACACAAGACTTATCTCTCTAACTCTCTCAATATTCTCAACTAGCTTTCTTCTTATTTGGTTCTTGGTAATTTCGGCCAAAAGGGGAAAAGAGGAAAGGGTTTTCAAGTTTAATTCCTAGCACATTTAGGGTGTTTGTTGGAAGCTTGGGGTATACAAGCTTGAGGTTCTTCTAGGTTGAAGACTTGCCACTTCAAAATCATCATCTCCTTCATATCCACCTTCTCATAAGCTTGGAAGAAGGTAGTCTTCTAAAACACCCTATGGTTGTTGTTTTGTATGTATGCTATTCATATACATGGATCCTTATTGTTTGGGTTTTTCTTTAAAAGGTTAAACTTTGGTTTTAACCACATATATCACATTGAAATGGTTCAATTTTCCGCTGCGTTTTAATATTATAAGGATAATATTACTTTGATAAAAACCCAAAAAAAATCCCAACAATGGCATCTAGAGCCGGTTATATGGATACATACATCAAAAGTTGATATTTTGTTTGGACAAAATCCAATGTTTTGGCCATTTTGGCAATGGCCGAAACTAATACACAAAAAGGAGGTTCCTTTTTTCTTGTGTATTTTAGTGTCACAACTTAGCCAAGAGACCTTGTGATTGTTTGTGATATGTGGATGTGTTTGTATTTTATTTAATTATTAAATGATTGTAATAGTTAAATAGGATTTTCTTCATTCATTTGGTTATGTAATCTATTTATTTCATTTGGTATGTAATAAGTAGATTAGTTGCATTTTCTCTTGTAAATGTAATCTCCAAGAAAGCATCAAAAGGTTTGGGGCTAAAGTTGGAGGCCTAATGAAGAGACCCGTAAGTTCCCACTGCGGCGCAGTGGGTTATCAAAATGAAGAAAATTGTTCAAAACACATCACAAAAGTTACTTGAAGCATTTGGATGCAAGATCAAGTGGGAGCTCAACTAACACAAAATTTTGTGTTACTTTGTCCCTTAGGTTGAGACCTTTTGACCCACTTGTTTCGGCTAACAAGTGTGGTCAAAATAGTTGGCTAATGTTGTGCACTTATTATTATGTTTGTCATGTTTGTATGGTTGTTTATCATTTTGTCATGTGGATGCTTAAAAACCAACAAACTAAAAGACACACATAAAGATTAAAATTGGTTTTAATATTGACATTAACTTGGTAAATTAAAATGGGTTTTATTGAAAGTTAATGGTCACAATTATAAAAATGGATTTTATAAAAGAACCTTGAAATATGGATTTCAAAGTTCATTATGGTACATAGTTTTTAACTAGAATATAAAAACTCAAACGACCCTTTAAAACAAGTTAAACGCCATCCTTTTATACAACACTTAATTATTTGGGAACTCTTTGTAGGATAAAGGTCACCTAACCATCATTTAAATGTAACGTTGGATTCTAGGTTTTAATTATTAATTGTCTATGAGACATAAAAGGGTATTAACAATTAAAATTTATATTTGATATCGAAAATACTAATAAAGAACTTTGTTAATCTTGTAGATGGCCGCTAACAATGCAATTAACCCCAACCCAAACGTCCATAACTTTTCACTAAGATCCATCCTTGAAAAGGATCGTCTTAACCAAAATAACTTTGTGGATTGGTTTCGTAACTTGAGAATTGTTCTCAGGCACGAAAAGAAATCCTATATTTAGACGATCCTATTCCTGATGAGCCCGAAGAAACTGATGTTGAAGCCTATAATGATTGGGCTAAATATGTCGAGGACTCCGTGCAAGTTAGTTGCATAATGCTAGCGAGTATGACTCCCGAACTCCAAAAGGAGTTCGAGCACCATGGGGCATACGACATGATTACCCAACTCAAGGAAATGTTCCAACAAAAGGCAAGGGTTGAACGCTTCGAAACGGTTCGAGCGCTTCATGCATGTCGCATGGATGATTCACAACCCGTCTCAACATATGTTCTTAAAATGAAAAGCTACATTGATCGCCTCGAAAGGCTTAATTGTCCCGTCTCTAATGAGTTAGCTACGGATATGATCCTTAACTCATTATCTAAGAGATTTGAAACTTTCGTGTTAAATTTATATTTGATATCGAAAATACTAATAAAGAACTTTGTTAATCTTGTAGATGGCCGCTAACAATGCAATTAACCCCAACCCAAACGTCCATAACTTTTCACTAAGATCCATCCTTGAAAAGGATCGTCTTAACCAAAATAACTTTGTGGATTGGTTTCGTAACTTGAGAATTGTTCTCAGGCACGAAAAGAAATCCTATATTTTAGACGATCCTATTCCTGATGAGCCCGAAGAAACTGATGTTGAAGCCTATAATGATTGGGCTAAATATGTCGAGGACTCCGTGCAAGTTAGTTGCATAATGCTAGCGAGTATGACTCCCGAACTCCAAAAGGAGTTCGAGCACCATGGGGCATACGACATGATTACCCAACTCAAGGAAATGTTCCAACAAAAGGCAAGGGTTGAACGCTTCGAAACGGTTCGAGCGCTTCATGCATGTCGCATGGATGATTCACAACCCGTCTCAACATATGTTCTTAAAATGAAAAGCTACATTGATCGCCTCGAAAGGCTTAATTGTCCCGTCTCTAATGAGTTAGCTACGGATATGATCCTTAACTCATTATCTAAGAGATTTGAAACTTTCGTGTTAAATTATAACATGAACGGATGGGACAAGACCGTTTCCGAGCTCCATGGGATGCTCAAAACGGCCGAGGCTAGTATGGGAGGAAAAGTTCAACCCGTTCTCACGATCAATAAAGGCACTAATAAAAGGGCTTGCTCCGGACCCAAGGCAAATGTTGCTAAGGGAAAGGGTAACAACAAAGGGAATTTCAAAGGCAAAGGAAAGGGAAAAATGGATACTCCAAAAGCGAAGAAGCAAAAGGTTGCTGTAAATGACCCATGCTTTGAGTGTGGGGAGGTAGGACATTGGAAACGTAATTGTCCAACCTATCTCAAAGAGTTGAAAGCTAAGAGGGATGCAGGGCAAACCTCAGGTACAATATTTATGATATATATTGAGCTTAATACTATTTTTTCTTACATATGGGTATTGGATACCGGATGTGGAACTCATATTTGTAATATGTTACAGGGGTTCATAAGAAAGAAGCACATCAAGAAGGGAGACATTAGTCTTTTTATGGGCAATGGTGCATTGGTGCATGTTGAAGCCCAAGGAGACTATCTTTTGAAACTTCCGAATGGTTTGGAAATATTATTAAACAATGTTTTGTATGCACCTAGTTTGACTAGGAGTATTATTTCTGTTTCCCGTTTAAGACATGTTGGATATGATTTTAATTTTGTTAACAATGATATCCATGTTTCTATGAATGATGTATTTTATTTTAAAGCTATGCCTTTAAATGGTATTTATGAATTGGTTCATGAAAATACAACATATGATAACTCAATGTACCAAGCTACCACCAAGAAACTTAAATTAGATTTAAGTGAAACCTATATTTGGCATTGTCGTCTTGGCCATATAAATAAGAATCGCATACTAACACTTCAAAAGAATGGTCTTTTGAAAACAAAATCAAATGATTCATTTAATGTATGTGAATCCTGTTTACAAGGCAAGATGACTAAAGCACCTTTCAAAGGCACTAATGAAAGGGCAAAAGATTTATTAGGTATCATACATTCGGATGTATGTGGTCCTTTTAAGCCAATGACTAGGAATGGTGAAAGATACTTCATTACATTCACCGATGACTATAGTCGTTACGGTTATGTATACTTATTAAAACATAAGAGTGAAGCTTTTGAAATGTTCAAAATTTTCAAGAATGAAGTAGAAAACCAACTCAGTAAGTCAATAAAAATTCTTCGTTCTGATAGAGGAGGTGAATACCTAAGTGATGCTTTTCAAGATCATCTTAGAAGTTGTGGGATTGTCTCACAACTAACTCCACCTGGAACACCACAACATAATGGTGTGTCTGAAAGGAGGAATCGAACTCTATTAGATATGGTTCGTTCCATGATGAGTAAAGGCTCACTACCTCTATCATTTTGGGGATATGCCATAATCTCTGCTGCCCGAATTTTAAATATGGCTCCCACCAAGAAAGTGGAGAAAACACCTTTTGAAATATGGCATGGAAGAGTTCCATCTTATCATATTTAAAGGTATGGGGTTGTGAGGCTTATGTAAGACATGATGCCTCAAACAAATTAGAGCCCCGATCCACTAAATGTATCTTTGTAGGATATCCTAAAGATGATTTGGGATATTATTTCTACAATCCTAATGAGCAAAATGTATTTGTTGCTCGAAAGGCTGAGTTCTTGGAGACTAAATTCCTTATGGAAGGAACTAGTTCCAGAACAGTGGAACTTGAAGAAGATCAAGAACCACTGACAGATACACACTTGGGTGACACTAGCATTCAACATAAAGATGTTGAAGATGATCAAAGGGTTGATCAAGACACACAAAACGTTCGTAGATCTGGTAGAGCTACTTATCCACCTGAGAGATATGGATTTCTCGTGGATGAATGCTACATGGTAGTTTCTGATGAACCTACCACCTACCATGATGCTATGTCCAAATCAGATTCGGACAAATGGCTAGAGGCCATGAACGCTGAGATGCAATCCATGTATGACAACCAAGTTTGGGAATTGGTTGTTGAACCTCCTAATTCCAAAGTAGTTGGAAGTAAGTGGGTGTTCAAATTGAAACACGATATGCATGGAAACTTGAGTACTTATAAAGCTAGACTTGTAGCAAAAGGTTTCACTCAAACTCGAGGGGTCGATTATGATGAAACTTTTTCGCCTGTGGCAATGCTAAAGTCTATTAGGATATTATTTGCCATAGCCGCACATTATGACTATGAGATATGGCAAATGGATGTCAAAACCGCTTTTCTAAATGGATATCTTGAGGAAGATGTCTATATGGATCAGCCTGAAGGTTTTGTCGATCCAAAACATCCTAATAAAGTATGCAAGTTAAAGAAATCAATCTATGGATTGAAACAAGCATCAAGAAGCTGGAATCGTCGTTTTGATGAAGAAGTCAAGAAATTTGGCTTCATCAAAAACGCTGATGAAGCTTGTGTGTATAAGAAGGCTAGTGGGAGCATCATTACTTTTCTAGTATTATATGTCGATGACATTCTACTATTTGGAAATGACATTCCAACCTTGGAAGGTGTAAAAGCCTGGCTTGGAAGTTGCTTTTCCATTAAGGATCTTGGTGAAGCCGCCTATATTTTGGGAATAAGGATCTATAGGGATAGATCAAGGCGCTTAATAGGTTTGAATCAAAGTGCATACATAGACAAAATCTTGAAAAGGTTCAAGATGGAAAACTCTAAGAAAGGTTTGGTACCTATTCAAAGAGGAACTATATTGAGTACTTCTCAATCTCCTAGCTCAAAAGTTGAGCAAGAGAGAATGAGTGGAATCCCATATGCATCTGTTATAGGATCCATCATGTATGCTATGATATGCACGAGACCGGACGTGTCATGCGCTTTAAGCATGACAAGTAGATACCAGCAAAATCCAGGAGATAGTCATTGGATGGCTGTCAAATATATATTAAAATATCTTAGAAACACTAAAGATATGTTCTTAATATATGGATCTGGTGAGGAGGAACTCGTTGTAAAGGGTTACACGGATGCGAGTTTCCAAACTGATCGAGATGATTCTCGATCACAATCGGGGTACATATTCATTCTAAACGGAGGAGCTGTTTCATGGAAAAGCTCAAAGCAGGATGTGGTTGCATTGTCCACTACAGAGTCTGAATACATCGCCGCTTCTTTAGCAGCACAAGAAGCTGCATGGTTGAAGAAATTCATTGCCGATCTAGGGGTTGTTCCTTCCATTCAAGAACCCCTAGAAATTCTTTGTGATAACGAGGGCGCGATTGCTCAAATCAAGGAACCTCGTGCACATCAAAAGACTAGGCACATTGAGCGGAGATTCAACTACATAAGGATGAAGTTGAAAAGGGAAAGATATGTATTCACAAAGTTCACACTGATCAAAATGTTGCGGATCCACTCACGAAGCTCCTTGAAAGGCCCAAGCATGAGAGACATACTTGTGCCATGGGACTTCGATATTCTAGTGATTGGATTTGATCTATTTTATGTATTTGGATATCGGAACACTTGTAGTTATTAACACATTTATATGAATATTGGTATTTTGCATTTGAATTGTGTTATGTTCCATTTTTGCATGTTTAAATCCATGAATAAGTTAATTATTCTAAATGTCCGTAGTCGATCATATTTGTGGGAACAAATATGAATGTAAGATTATTATGAACTTGGATTGGTAGATATTCAAAAGGTTTTGAATATAGAGCAAAGTGTTGCTACCAAGGTTCATAGATATTTGTGGGATACAAATATTGGACTGACCTGCGATCAAGCATTACTACATGGAATTTCTATGATTGATCATAAGTAATCTTGAGTTAAAAGGCGAATATCATTGTATCCTCAGACCTGAGATACATATTGGGTCTTGATATTCACTGAATATTATACTTTGACTTAGCTCTTCGCTGTTCTGAAACATGGCAGTACATAAGACTAAGCTCAGGTATGATATAAGGTGATTGTGAAAGACGTATGTAGTCGAGATGGAATTTGTCCCTCTTATTCGTTGAGAGTTAGGTGTCTAAGGCCTGTTACAAAGTTAAATCAATAGAGAATGATCACTCTGTGTCTCTAAGATTTAACATGACATCTGTGACAAAAGGATAAATGATCGATTCACCTAAATCATTTCAAGTAAGGGACTTGAAGAGGATGATGTTATTGAATGGCACTTCGTCATACGTATTAGGGGTAGCAAACCGTTGTTAGGCGGTATTTGCTGCTTGCGTCAATCTTCTATGAATCTTATGCAAGTGGGAGATTGTTGGAATTCGTCTGCCCAAGACACATATTAAATTGACGTGGCTAGTACGTGATGATCCAAGTCGGGTCATACCCAATAACAAGCTAGACAAACACTTATGGTATTTATTTATACGATTTGATCTTTAAATAAATATCAATACTTGAAACATTTAGAAAGTGGTTTTCTAAATAATTGCACTTGAGATATGTAAATAAATTATATGGATGATTTATTTTGAGAGAAATATGAATATGTTTATTTGGCAAAATAAACATTTATGTGTGTTGTATAATATGTAATATGTTACATAAGATATGTAACAAGTTATGTTGCAAATTTATCTATTAAATATAACAAGTAAGTGTGTTATAAAATAGGACACAAAAATGTTTGTGACCACACCCCATGTGGCCGGGCCCCCCCCCCATGTGGTGATACATGCAAGTGAACACTTGTAGTCTTGCATGACATACAAGACACTACATAGAGTGTATCAACTCTTACAAGCATACACAAGACTTATCTCTCTAACTCTCTCAATATTCTCAACTAGCTTTCTTCTTATTTGGTTCTTGGTAATTTCGGCCAAAAGGGGAAAAGAGGAAAGGGTTTTCAAGTTTAATTCCTAGCACATTTAGGGTGTTTGTTGGAAGCTTGGGGTATACAAGCTTGAGGTTCTTCTAGGTTGAAGACTTGCCACTTCAAGATCATCATCTCCTTCATATCCACCTTCTCATAAGCTTGGAAGAAGGTAGTCTTCTAAAACACCCTATGGTTGTTGTTTTGTATGTATGCTATTCATATACATGGATCCTTATTGTTTGGGTTTTTCTTTTAAAAGGTTAAACTTTGGTTTTAACCACATATATCACATTGAAATGGTTCAATTTTCCGCTGCGTTTTAATATTATAAGGATAATATTACTTTGATAAAAACCCAAAAATTCCCAACAATATTTGCTAAATATTCTCTTTTGATCGAAACACTTAAAGTTGTGAAGTATTCCTTGTTACGATCGAGAGTATTTAGACAAATTCACCAATTATGCAAAAAGTGATTGGAACGAGATAAATGACTTAGTATTTATAGGCAAATAAATTCAACAGTGAATATATTATGCCGTACAAATATGGTTGCATGCATTTAAGGAAACAACTTTAATTCCTTTAATGCATTGGTTAAAGTACAAGGATAAAGTCATGTTGATGTGATTTGTCATCCTTTTAACCAACCACCTTTACACACGTGTTGTACTTTTATCAATAGACAAATGGATTGTCCGTGTAAAAGTTTGTAAAGGCAAAAGTCAATTCCTCATAATTAGTGTTCAGATTTGTAAGGTCTAGAACACTGACAAAGCTCCAGTCAGGAGATATGGTAAGACTGTCAGTGGGCTCCACTGCTTGTCAGTCTTTTTTCTTCAAACTTCAGTCTTTGAATTTAGTAAGAATGTCTTCAGTAGGATCGATCTGGACTGGAGTAAATCTGGTGAACTCCAGATTTCCTATACAAGTGAGATGCTTACTGGTCTTCCATTATTTCTGGACAAATCTTCAGTGACGCTCCAGTCTTCAAGTCAAACTGGACCTAACAAATTCCTCCTATTTGTTCAGAAATAATGCAAGGTTTTTCAAGCTTCTATCTATACAATTGTATGCTTGAAAAACACTTGATTTTGACTAAGTCTAAAAATTTAAGTTACTGGAGAACACTTTATAGATCATCAGTGTTCCAGTTTTAATCTTTTAGTTCTAACTTAGACTTAATCTGATCACTTACTTGTGAATCAAAAGCTTGTAACTTTATTTACAGACATCGACATATAAAAAGTTACAACATTGATTTAAAATAATTACAAATACAAGTAAGATGATAAAAGAGTCAGGCCCTTCTCTTTGAAGCTTGTCCTGGTGCATCTTCATTGGCCTTTCTCTTTGGAGAAGGTGAAGCATCTGGAGATCTCATGCCCAATGCAATTTCCATCTGTTGCTTCCTTTTCCATACCTTCTCAATTCTCTTCATAAATGCTTTGACATCTGGAGACAAATCAGTCTTCCCCCTGAATGTCAAGCCAATCTCCTTCAGTTCAGACCACCCAAACACCTGGACTGAAGTATTCTTCCCGTCATCAACAAAATTACCCTCTCTGGTCAGCTTAACCTCAAACTTGGTCAAATTTTCATGATTTTCGGCTAGTTTTATCTCAGCACCTATGATCCTTCTGGCATTTTCCCTGAACTTCATTAGTTCATTATATTTATCCTTTTGTTTTGCAACCTGGATCATTGCTTTAGTTTCCCTGGACACTTTCAGATCATCCAAAACTTTCTGAACTTGAACTTGATCAATTCTTTTGGAAGTGTCCAGCGGAATGAAGGTACTGAGATCTGCATCTCTGGCAGCCTTTGTTTTTCTGGCTGGGAGTCTGGATCCACCTTTCATTTTCTTTCTGTACTCGTTCTCCAGAGCTGCAGCATTTGACCTGACCTTTTTCTGGAGGTCAACTAACTCCTGCTTCCTTAACTCAATCAACTCCTGAACAGGGCGACCATATGTTTCAGCATCAAATTTTTGCTCATCTTCAAAGTATCTGGAACGAACATATACATCGTCCATAGCATCAAGACATTGGTGAACTCTGGGATCATCTTTCATCAACTTGTACACATCAACGTGAATGCCCAACCTGCCAGCATTGTATGAATCCAGAGTTCCCATGTTTGCCATCTCTAATTTATGGGCCAGCAACCCTTCTCTTTGAGTTCTTTTGAAGATGTCAATTAAAATGCCTTGCTGTTCCAGTCTCTTAGATGTTTCAACATCTACTGACGCCCTTTCAGGGAAACCTTCAGTGGTTTCATCTTCCACACCCTCTTCAATTTCTCCTCCAGACACCACATGTTTCTTTCTTTTTAGATTCTTCAGTGTGGTTGTGATGTCTGGGAATTCCTCAAACTGGGGCTCACTGGCATCAGTACCAGCAATTTCTTCTTCTTGCACAATGGCTTGAGTACCAAAGGCTTTTTCAATTTCACTTGCCATAACTTCCTTTTTCTTCTTAAACAACCCCTCTGGAATTGTCTCAATAGCAGCAGAAATAGCAGATTTTTCCCCCTTGGAATGACCACCAGATCTCGACTAGAGATCATTCCACAACTGCTCAAGCATATGTCTGTCTGAAGAGCCAAATGTTCTGCCCACAACTGGAGTGGTGATGTTAACAGTCTTTCGAAGCTCAGTCACTTCCTTCTTGATAAATTGAAGTTCTGAAGGCAAGTGCTTTGGCAATTCATTATCAATCATTCTCACCACTTGAGGCAACAACCCATCTTGAATACTTCTTAAAACTGACCCCGAGATTTCTTCAGTGATTTCTTTCAACATGCTGTGTCTGAACTTCTTAGCACACTCATCACTGATGTGACTGACAACAGAATTCTGGTCAAGGACTGGCCTGCTTTCCAGATGGCTCACTGACTCAGTCAACTTCTGGACTTCTTCTTTCAGACCTGCCAGTGGTTGTACAGTTTCTGCCTTGACTGCAGTCTGAACAGAAGCTACCAGTTTCTCTTCCAATCCCTGGACTGCCACTTTAATAGTTTCAGAATATTTGTTGGTGGCCAGTACCAGTTCATTCAACTTCTCAAAGACCAGCTTCTCATTTCCAGCAAACAGGTTCATTTCTGATGCAAGATTATTTGATAATAAGGATTTAAATTCAGAAACAACCTGTGAAGAAGACTGGAGTGATCTCTCCAGGTCCGCCACCTTATTTAAAAGGCCTTGGACCTCGGTTGAAGAAGAAGTGGAGAGACCACTTGGAGGAGCAAGTTCAGAAGCAATCCTGGTTACCAGAGAAACTTGTGCCTGGACTCCTTCAGTAGATGTTGCAGATGTTATAACAGTGGAGTCCAGCACACGGTGTTCAGGAAATTCCATTGGTGTTTCAAGTGGTGGAGGTTGAACTGATGAAATTTGTAGAGAACTGGGGTTGAAGTATGGTGTATTTGGAGGAAGTGAAGATGGTGGTGGTGGAGGTGGTACAAAAGTTGATTCTGGTGGCGGTGGTGGAGCAGTTAATGATTCAGGAGGTGGTGGCATATCAGTGGATTCTGGTGGAGCAGGTATATCTGATGAAGCAATATCACCCAGAAAATCCATGTTTGCATCAAAATTATCATCATCAGACAAAGGTGACTCATCTTCTTCCCATACTGGAGCTTCACCAACTGTCTGATCACCAACTTCCCTATTCAAATCAATCTGAGCATCCTGCTCAACATTTTCTTGTTCCACAATCAAAGTACCATCTGCATTCATTATATCACCAGCCGAAGAATGTGAAACTGGAATTACTAGAGTGAGGCTCCAGTAACCCCAGTCTGTGCAAGAGTTGTGTCAGAAATATGGCTATGTACAATAGATTGTGCTGACACGGACTCTACTGAGGGTTGGGTTGACCCTCTATTTTCTTCACCACTCACCCCTACAAGAATGTTGGGAGTGGTTGCTTGTAAGTTTTCCCTTGAGACATCTCCAGATTCCTGTTGGGAGGAATCTGGATGGCTAACAACGGCACTACTGGGAGCGACCATATCTCCCAATTTCCTAAGACGACGAGGTTTAACATTTCTTGGTCGTCTGGGGGGTTTTCAGGTAAGATATTCACATTCTGCTATGAGTGTGCCAGTGATTGCGTTGATTCTAGAACTTGTCCTAGTTGATCGTTCCGTGGTTTTCTAGATGAAGAAGAGGCAAATTTAGGATTAAACCTTTGTTCTTTGTATGTTCACCCCTTGTTTCGTAAAATTTGTTATGTGCATGTTTTGTTAATGTGCTTAGTAGCTAACTACACTAGTTAGTGAACCACCTGTTTAAACCCTTATGTTGCACTCACTTTTAGTGCAAGAAACAATAGAAAACATGTTGTCATTAGCCTGTTCTTTGTTATTAAATCCACTTAAATATACACCTTTCCTAGCCATACCGATAGTCGAAGTCCTGGTGGGTCATTGGTTGCCTATGCTAGTGGATGGTTTGGGTTTTATCTTGTTATGTCGGGTTGGGATATTCTCATTTAATGGGGGTAGTTTGATTTCGTCATGATTTTTGGATCAAGTCCGGATTGTTCATCTTAGCATTTTATTAAATGATTTGTCACTGTTTCTACATTATTTAAGAGAATACCAATTAGTCAGAGTAAAAGTAGCTCACAAAAAAAATGAATAAAAAGAATAAAAGAATTGAAAAACAGAAGAAAAAAAAAGAGAAAAAATGAAAAAAAAAAAGAATTGAAAAACAGAGAAAAAAAAAGAGAAAAAATGAAAAAACGAGCTTGGGCTGTCAGTTGGTATTTCTCACTTTTTGTCAAATCATTTTTGTTAGTTGGTTCATCTATTACACCAACAAAAGGCTTCAATGTTTCTACAAATTATAAGAGTTGAGTTGGTATATCTTTATAACCAACGGGGAAAAAAAGAGGATCTTGCAATACTATATCCTTCGAGTTATTTTTCTTCGGTTGACATGTTTGTTTAAGCCAACATGGGTAGTTTTGGTTGATAAGTTGTTGGATTGTCATACACCACAATGGTGTCGGTTTCTATCGTTCTATTGGGGGGTATTGTCGGGAAAACTTCTTGGGATTTGGACCGTTGGCAACTAATGACATGGGATTGTTTATGGACTAGACTATATGTGAAAACTTTGTTAAATGTTGTGTTATTTCTTTGTTAACACCATTTTTTTACCCAAATTTCCATACCCTATTTAAATACCCTGTTTAGCCTCATAGTTCATTACAACCCTTAAAGTCCTCTTCTGATAGACGTTATAGGGTGCTTGCGCCTTGGCGATGAAGGAATGATTCTAGTACAAGCCTATGGTTAAAAGATTATGCATCACGACTAGGCATTGAGTGATTATTCAAATATTCAACCCCAAGAGTAAGTTAGTTGGAGTAGGATAGAGGATATATCATTGATTCGATTCTTTTGTGCTTAGTCGTGCTATTGAGGCTTGTTTATCAGTCGAGTATTGTCAAACATTCCAGTTTTCATTTAAGATTAAAACTGCCTAACCATCTTTTCTCATTTTCATGAATGGTTGAGCTTCTTTTTGATTACTGTAATGTCATTCCTATATGTACCAAGGTAATTTGTTTTTCAGCTTGGAATTGCTTGAGGACAAGCAAAGCTTAAGTGTGGGGGAATTTGATGTGACCAATATTATACCATTGCCCACATGATTTTTAGTATCGATTATTCATAATTTTTATAGTTTTATATCCAACTTTCGATGCTTTTAGGTATTGTTGAGTGTTTTCAGGTTGGAGAATGGTTATACGGATGAATTGATTGATTTTGATGATCCATGGAAGAAACAAGCGAAGAATGTGATTGAAATCGATTAAAAGACAAAGAAAACACTTCTTGGAAAGTGTAACGGCCGTTAAAAATGTAACACCCGTTACACATTTGTCCCTGTAACGGGTTGCATAACTGCCGTTAGGGTTTGTTTCAGAAAAGTGGCCTTGTAACGGGCGTTACATTTGTAACGGGTGTTACACGCGAATTTTATATATATACTTGATTTTGGATCTGAAGGGGGGACGAATTGGGAGAGATTTCTTCTTAGCACAACTCATAGTTTTCAGTATTTTGGAGCGAACAAACTATTAGGGTTTTTATCTTTGAAGCCTTGGATTACAATCATTGTTGCTACCGAATTCTTTTCAATTCATTGGTATAACATGATTTCTTCTATTTTTGCTTGTTTCAATTATTTAATTATGAGTAGCTAAATACTTTATCATCCATCTTGATGGAGTGAGACAATATGTAAGGATTGCACTATTTTATTAATTCAAAGTTGATTTCAATTATCGTTGTGTCGTGATCTTGATGATTTAATTCTTTATTAATTATTTTTATGATGTTGGTGATATGTATGTTCTTTCGTTAGTGGTACTAGTTGAACATATATGTGATTTCAATTAATTATCTTTAATAAATTGTCACTAGTTCATGGTATGATAGTGAACATCATTTTTTTATAAGGAGTTACTTTGTCAACGTGTTGAATACCGGTTGGTGGTACCACGTTATCTTCACATAGGTACAATTGTTAATTTGATAGTCAAACAAACTAGTTGGTTAGGGAAATTGTTTTAAGCATTGGTGGTACCGGCTTTTACAAAGGAACTAATTAATTAGGTGATTAAAATGATTTTACAAACGTTGGTGGTACCAGTTTGTGTCTTTATTTTGTCACGATCATCATTATCAACTTAACTGGATTTGAACTTCATTTATGTGCAATCTGAACATGTTGTTGAGCGAATTCAAGATGGATGACCTTTAAATTTCTATTGTCATAAAAACATTTTCACTATCGTTTGAGGAGGATCCCTGCCCCGGTAATACCGGATTTAGTTATTCTTTTTTTTACTTTAAATTGAGCAAAGTGACAAATCGGTCACAAAACCCCCATTTCTATTTGAACTACTTTATTTGAACGATTGCTTACTTAGTCCCTGTGATCGATCATGACTTACCATTTATCTATACTATACACGAACGGGTCAACTGCTCAGGAGTGTGCATTAGGTAGTAAAATCGGTATTTCTTGTTTATAAATTTAAAACTCGATTTTGCACATCAAGTTTTGAAAGAAAAAAAAGAATTGAAAAACAGAAAAAGAAGAAAAAAAGAATTGAAAAACAGAAAAAGAAAAAAAAAGAGAAAAAATGAAAAAACGAGCTTGGGCTGTCAGTTGGTATTTCTCACTTTTTGTCAAATCATTTTTGTTAGTTGGTTCATCTATTACACCAACAAAAGGCTTCAATGTTTCTACAAATTATAAGAGTTGAGTTGGTATATCTTTATAACCAACGGGAAAAAAAGAGGATCTTGCAATACTATATCCTTCGAGTTATTTTTCTTCGGTTGACATGTTTGTTTAAGCCAACATGGGTAGTTTTGGTTGATAAGTTGTTGGATTGTCATACACTACAATGGTGTCGGTTTCTATCGTTCTATTGGGGGGTATTGTCGGGAAAACTTCTTGGGATTTGGACCGTTGGCAACTAATGACATGGGATTGTTTATGGACTAGACTATATGTGAAAACTTTGTTAACTGTTGTGTTATTTCTTTGTTAACACCATTTGTTTACCCAAATTTCCATACCCTATTTAAATACCCTGTTTAGCCTCATAGTTCATTACAACCCTTAAAGTCCTCTTCTGATAGACGTTATAGGGTGCTTGCGCCTTGGCGATGAAGGAATGATTCTAGTACAAGCCTATGGTTAAAAGATTATGCATCACGACTAGGCATTGAGTGATTATTCAAATATTCAACCCCAAGAGTAAGTTAGTTGGAGTAGGATAGAGGATATATCATTGATTCGATTCTTTTGTGCTTAGTCGTGCTATTGAGGCTTGTTTATCAGTCGAGTATTGTAAAACATTCTAGTTTTCATTTAAGATTAAAACTGCATAACCATCTTTTCTCATATAGATATTATTAAGGAGAAATCTACTGAAATACCAGGTGTAGATTTCAATTGATTTAAATCCCTCATATACTCACAAACAGAAAAATGATTTGAATTGTAATCATAGTCATTACGAAGAGCTCTTTTAAAAACAAGTGAAGATGAAGGAATGATTCTAGTACAAGCCTATGGTTAAAAGATTATGCATCACGACTAGGCATTGAGTGATTATTCAAATATTCAACCCCAAGAGTAAGTTAGTTGGAGTAGGATAGAGGATATATCATTGATTCGATTCTTTTGTGCTTAGTCGTGCTATTGAGGCTTGTTTATCAGTCGAGTATTGTAAAACATTCTAGTTTTCATTTAAGATTAAAACTGCATAACCATCTTTTCTCATATAGATATTATTAAGGAGAAATCTACTGAAATACCAGGTGTAGATTTCAATTGATTTAAATCCCTCATATACTCACAAACAGAAAAATGATTTGAATTGTAATCATAGTCATTACGAAGAGCTCTTTTAAAAACAAGTGAAGATGAAGGAATGATTCTAGTACAAGCCTATGGTTAAAAGATTATGCATCACGACTAGGCATTGAGTGATTATTCAAATATTCAACCCCAAGAGTAAGTTAGTTGGAGTAGGATAGAGGATATATCATTGATTCGATTCTTTTGTGCTTAGTCGTGCTATTGAGGCTTGTTTATCAGTCGAGTATTGTAAAACATTCTAGTTTTCATTTAAGATTAAAACTGCATAACCATCTTTTCTCATATAGATATTATTAAGGAGAAATCTACTGAAATACCAGGTGTAGATTTCAATTGATTTAAATCCCTCATATACTCACAAACAGAAAAATGATTTGAATTGTAATCATAGTCATTACGAAGAGCTCTTTTAAAAACAAGTGAAGATGAAGGAATGATTCTAGTACAAGCCTATGGTTAAAAGATTATGCATCACGACTAGGCATTGAGTGATTATTCAAATATTCAACCCCAAGAGTAAGTTAGTTGGAGTAGGATAGAGGATATATCATTGATTCGATTCTTTTGTGCTTAGTCGTGCTATTGAGGCTTGTTTATCAGTCGAGTATTGTAAAACATTCTAGTTTTCATTTAAGATTAAAACTGCATAACCATCTTTTCTCATATAGATATTATTAAGGAGAAATCTACTGAAATACCAGGTGTAGATTTCAATTGATTTAAATCCCTCATATACTCACAAACAGAAAAATGATTTGAATTGTAATCATAGTCATTACGAAGAGCTCTTTTAAAAACAAGTGAAGATGAAGGAATTTCTTGGAGAACTGGTTCAGTTTCAACTGAATCTGATACTGGGGGAGTAGTACGAACATCTGATCCAATAATAAGTTCAGAGGGGAGTTTGAAACTTATTGAAGGATAGAAAGGAGTACTACTGGGGGGTTTCTTAATCTGAACAGGTTCCAGATCAGGATGACTGGAAACTGTGTCTTCTGAATCTTTATTGTAGTTGATAGGATCAGATTCACAGAAGACAATTGGAGTTACTGGGGGAGTATCAAGGGATGGCTTTTTATTGATTGCTGCATTTGACTCATCAAATGTGACATGTATGGACTCATGAACTTTCTCCAGTCTTTTGTTATAGACTCTGAAGGCCTTGTGAACTGCAGAATAACCTAAGAAATATCCTTCATCAGCTATGGCATCAAATTTGCCTAACTGACTGGAGTCGTTCAGGATGTAAACTGGACATCCAAAAACGTGAAAATAACCAATATTTGGTTTTCTATTTCTTAATACTTCATAGGCTGTCTTCTTGTGCCTTTTGATATACACAGACCGGTTCTGAGTGTGGTAAGTAGTAGCAATTGCTTTAGCCCAGAAACTGGTAGAAAGACCAGATTCAGCAAGCATACTCCTGGCAGCTTCTATCAGCGTTTGATTTTTCCTTTCTACAACTCCATTTTGCTCTGGAGTTCGTGCTGAAGAGAAATTCTGGGAGATGCCAGTGTCAGTACAGAATGATTCCAGTGTAGCATTCTGGAATTCTGTTCCATTGTCACTTCTTAACTGACACACTTTTCGTTTATATTTGAGGTCAATTTGTTTAATAAGAGCGATGATTTCAGCAGCAGCTTCATTTTTAGACGTCAGAAAGATAACCCAACAATATCTGGAAAATTCATCGACAATCACCAGGGTGTATCTTTTACCAGCACGAGTCTGAACATTCACTGGACCAAAAAGATACATAAAGTGGTTCAGATATGCTAAAATTCTGCTTGGTCTTGAAACTGGCACGTTTCTGCTTCCCCATCTCACATCCTGGACATGGCCTTTCCTTTTTGAAGGAAACTGAAGGTATCTCATCTGCCAGTTGTTTTCTAGACAACTTATTAATATTTTTGAAATTTAAATGGGATAACCTTTTATGCCATAACCAGTTTGTGTCTTCATCAGCTTGAGTATAGAAACACTGCTCTGAAGGAGAGCTTTCCATATCCATAACATACACATTCCCTCTTCTGGGAGCAATCAATACTACCTTCCAGTCCTTGTTGAATACAATGCCCTGAGCAATATTGAACAAAACTTGATAGCCATCATCACACAGTTGACTAACACTGATCATGTTATATTTCAAACCATTCACATAAGCAACTTGTCTAAATTTGACTTGTCCATTGTTCAGAACACCATACCCCTCAGTCTTTCCACAACCATCATTTCCAAAAGTAATGGAGGGTCCATCAGAAATTATGAACTCCTCCAGCAGGGTCTTACATCCGGTCATTGTCCTGCCAGCAGCACTGTCAAGATACCAAATATATTTCTTTCGATCGCCCTGCACATCCACCAGATTAATTAGTTAGTTTTGGGAACCCATCGACTGATGGGTTCACTGGACCCTCCCTTATAGGTCCCTGGGGGTATCTGGTTGAGTTCACTTTCTTGTATAATAGATTTCTCTGAAAATACAATTGGAGTAGATAGTTTTGAAACCTTTTTCTTTTTCTCCTCGACTGGAGGAACATTTTTATCTTTCTTTGAAAAAGGTTTTGAATTTTGTTTAGGCCAGATGAAGTACCCTCAAAATTGTTCAGTCTTGCATTACAACTTTGAACTTGACGAGCCAGTAGTTGAAACTGGCTCTCCAGCCTTAACAAAATGGTTTCTTCAGATGACACCTTAGCCTTTCCAGTTGACTGGACTTTAGGCTTAGGTAGGGAGACATTCTTTTTCTTTGGAACTGAAGGTTCCCATCTGCCAGTTGTTTTCTAGACAACTTATTAATATTTTTGAAATTTAAATGGGATAACCTTTTATGCCATAACCAGTTTGTGTCTTCATCAGCTTGAGTATAGAAACACTGCTCTGAAGGAGAGCTTTCCATATCCATAACATACACATTCCCTCTTCTGGGAGCAATCAATACTACCTTCCAGTCCTTGTTGAATACAATGCCCTGAGCAATATTGAACAAAACTTGATAGCCATCATCACACAGTTGACTAACACTGATCATGTTATATTTCAAACCATTCACATAAGCAACTTGTCTAAATTTGACTTGTCCATTGTTCAGAACACCATACCCCTCAGTCTTTCCACAACCATCATTTCCAAAAGTAATGGAGGGTCCATCAGAAATTATGAACTCCTCCAGCAGGGTCTTACATCCGGTCATTGTCCTGCCAGCAGCACTGTCAAGATACCAAATATATTTCTTTCGATCGCCCTGCACATCCACCAGATTAATTAGTTAGTTTTGGGAACCCATCGACTGATGGGTTCACTGGACCCTCCCTTATAGGTCCCTGGGGGTATCTGGTTGAGTTCACTTTCTTGTATAATAGATTTCTCTGAAAATACAATTGGAGTAGATAGTTTTGAAACCTTTTTCTTTTTCTCCTCGACTGGAGGAACATTTTTATCTTTCTTTGAAAAAGGTTTTGAATTTTGTTTAGGCCAGATGAAGTACCCTCAAAATTGTTCAGTCTTGCATTACAACTTTGAACTTGACGAGCCAGTAGTTGAAACTGGCTCTCCAGCCTTAACAAAATGGTTTCTTCAGATGACACCTTAGCCTTTCCAGTTGACTGGACTTTAGGCTTAGGTAGGGAGACATTCTTTTTCTTTGGAACTGAAGGTTCCTTCGAAGCAGACTGAGGCAAAGGTTTCTTTTGATTGACCTTTTTAACTAGAGCAGTCATCTGTGATGCTCCAGTCTTAACCTCTGGGAGTTGAGCTGGGATAATACAAGCTTTTGGGGTAGAGGGTTCATCATAAATGGTGCTTGGTTTGACCTCTTCTGGTAACTGGTCAATAACTGGTATTAATGCTGCAACATGAGTATTTCCATCCAAATATGCACGTTTTTGGGATGGAAATTGGTTTATTCCAGCATCATATGGCTTTCTGGTTTCTTGCCATGATTTAATGACCTGTTTTTCTTTTTGCAAAATTATTTCCAGGTCATGTTTTTCCTGAACCAGTTGTTCAGTTACCAAAACTTGTGCTTGAAAAGCTAGCTCAATATCCTGGAGCTCTTTTAATTTTGATTGTAAAATTGAAAGTTCAGTGAAATCTGTTTCAAAACCTTTTGACATGTCAGATCTAACAGTTTCAACAAAAATTAAATCAGCATTAAGAGCTTCAGCAATGTCCAATTTTAATTCTTGGTCAGTCTCAAGATCATATTCACTAACCTTTTTAATCACAATGTCCACCCATCTTCCAGATGTGACATCCTCCTTCACCAGATGCTCTTCATCAGCCAGAGCCATAAAACAACAATCTCTTTCCTCTTCTTCATCATCAGATGAATCATCAGAGGGAACCCATTTTTCTTCAGTGGTTGCAATCATGCATTTATTATTATCTTTTTCTGCAGACATGAGAGCAATTTGAGCCTTAAGCTTTTTGTACTTGTACTTGTAGCTATCATCAGGCTTGTTATAGGATACAGATGGACCAGACTGAGAAATGAACTGATTGGACTTGCACTCCTTCATGAAATGACCTTTTCTGCCACACTTAAAGCATGTCAGATTGGTCTTGTCAGTAGAGGAACTGGGTGCATGTTGTCCAGTGGGCCTATTTGCTCTTGCTTTAAAACGGTTAAATGTTTTAGCAATCATTGCAACAAGGTCATCACTGTCAGCTTCATCACAATCTGGTGAGATATTATTTGTGATTCCAGATTCCATTAGTTCAGACATCATCTTCTTCATAGAAAATACATTCTCGGAAGACATTAATGCCGCACATGGTGGTTCAGTATGGCTGACCACAGTGGAACTACTGGAAGCATGATTTAAAGCATCTTTTTCAGCCTCAATTCTTTGGGCTTGGTTTTCCTCAGTAAATCTAAAGGCTCCATACAAGGTTGATAACGTATGAGTATGCAAAGTTTTTCCTTGTCTTAGAACCAAAATCATGTGAGACCATTTGGTGGGCAAAATATCACAAAATTTCTCCAGAAGTATATCCTTGTCCTTCTCAACCCCCAGTCCTCTCAACTGGTTTATAATGCTCATAAATCTGGTGTAAGTACCAGTAAGAGACTCATTGGGGAGAGCAAAAAATGACTCATACTTCTTGTTTAGGGAGACCTTTCTGGTAACAACAGTGTCATCACCTCCTTCATACTGGTTCACCAGTTCATCCCACATGGATTTAGCACTGGGATAGAGAACTAGTGTGGGAATTAGGGTTTCTGGAACAGCCCCGAGGATCATGTTTTTAAGGATGGTATCAAGATTTACCAGTCTCCTCTCCTCTTCAGACCAGTGTTCCTCCCTCTTTTCCCTTCCAGATCTAGATCTAGTTGGATCAAGAAGTGGGTTGAGAGGAGATTTGGGAATATAATGACCTTCATTTAAAATTTTAATCATATTCCTCTCAATGCCAGTAACATGTAAAATCATCCTAGCTTTCCACGTCCCAAATTCATCATTGTTCCCACTGAATTTAGGAACAAGATTGTTTGATTAGTGCACATGCACATGTGGAGAAGCAGGAGTAGGAGGAGGAGGTGGATTATTGTTAACAATCGGTGGTGGTTCATTTTGATCATTTTGAATAGGATCAGGACCAAGACTGAAACCTCCTTGTGTATTTTCTGGGTTGGCCATCAAGAATGCAGATCTAGGCAAATTTGTTAGCCTTCTGCTCTGATACCACTTGTAAGTCCATCACTTGATGGTTTAACCCACTAGTGTAAAATACAACAAGTCAAGTATGCACTAGACTGGACTAGTATTACTTAAATATAAATGCAAGTATATAAATAAAGTAATACAAGACTTAAAGCAATGAATAATGTAAAGGTGGAACACAATGTAATTTTCAAGTGTATTTTATTTATGATGTTAAATAAAATACAAGGTTGTTGCGGAACCAAGATATTACAAGTATGTAAATATCCTAACAACCTATGAATTACAAATGATCTATATTTGCTAAATATTCTCTTTTGATCGAAACACTTAAAGTTGTGAAGTATTCCTTGTTACGATCGAGAGTATTTAGACAAATTCACCAATTATGCAAAAAGTGATTGGAACGAGATAAATGACTTGGTATTTATAGGCAAATAAATTCAACAGTGAATTTATTATGCCGTACAAATATGGTTGCATGCATTTAAGGAAACAACTTTAATTACTTAAATGCATTGGTTAAAGTACAAGGATAAAGTCATGTTGATGTGACTTGTCATCCTTTTAACCAACCACCTTTACACACGTATTGTACTTTTATCAATAGACAAATGGATTGTCCGTGTAAAAGTGTGTAAAGGCAAAAGTCAATTCCTCGTAATCAGTGTTCAGATTTGTAAGGTCTAGAACACTGACAAAGCTCCAGTTAGGAGATCTGGTAAGACTGTCAGTGGGCTCCACTGCTTGTCAGTCTTCTTTCTTCAAACTTCAGTCTTTGACTTCAGTAAGAATGTCTTCAGTAGGATCGATCTGGACTGGAGTAAAGTCCAGTAAGCTGAAATCTGGTGAACTCCAGATTTCCTATACAAGTGAGATGCTTACTGGTCTTCCATTATTTCTGGACAAATATTCAGTGACGCTCCAGTCTTCAAGTCTGGAGTGGGTCCAGTCAAACTGGACCTAACAAAAGTGCTATATGAAAGTGAGAGGTCAGAAATCCATATAAATTGATTTGTTTAATACTAACTCTATAGGTTTCAACTACAGTCATTGAAAGAGCTTCCTTAACGACTTTTATTAAAGTAGTTTGATTCTTAACATCGAAAGAGATTGATGAAACTTTTTCCGTTAATAGAAATAATAGAATGATTTCAACTTGAAGAAGGTAAACTTTTTCCGCTGATTGCTTACGTTATAAGATTTAAATTTGTCTATTTATTAGAATTTTTTTTCTAGTCTTTTATTGAAATTAAATTGCTTTCACCGTTTCAATAAAAATATGTCAAATTCTAACTTGAAAATAAAAGATAGCCCCTCAAAAAAACCTAGTTTGCCACCGTCCATGTGGCTCACATAAATAGATCCAAACGGTTTTCCGTAATTTATTTCTGCTTCTTTCAATAATATAAATTAGTGTTATACCCGGTCGTTGGTCGGGGATAAGAACCGAACATAGATTTGAATGCAGGTAATTAATTTTAACATGTCAACCGTTACCATTAGACAAAAAAACACATCGTTAAACAATACACCGTTAATCTTAAAACATAAAACTTTGATGGCGAAATATAAACTTGCAATGTTCTTGGAAGATAAAAATAAGAAGCTAAAAACTTTGATTGTGAAAATTAAAATAGACTAAAGTTGTATCACATGAATCGTTAAACATAAATCTTTAATGCTAAAAATAAAAAGTCTTAAAAGGATTTAGTGGTTAGTGTGTGAAAGACTAAAATGTTATCACCTAAATAAAATGAAAAATAAAAAAACCCAAAAAGTTAAGCTAACATCTACACAACACGCTAACTTAAACACTAAAATTGAAAAAAAAACGAAAAACAACTAAGCAGGCAGGCAGGCTGCTGAGCCAACTGCCAACCAGCTCGTCACTATTCACGCGAAAGTCTTAAAAGAATTTAGTGGTTAAAGTGTGAAAGACTAAAATATTACCAAGCTAAATAAAATGGAAAAAAAAACTCAATAAGTTAAGCTAACATCTACACAACACGTTAACTTAAACCCTAAAATTAAGAAAGAAAAAAAAAACTAAGCAAGCAGGCAGAGCTGCAACCAGCCCGCTTCACTATTTACGCGAATTTAGTTTATATAGTATATAATTATACGGGTATTTTAATACCTTTTATTTAGTTTGTTTAGAAAAATCTATTTCACGTGATGCAGAGATACCATATACAACTTTAGAGGGGAGAGAGTCATATATCTCCATCTCCTCATCTCCCTCCAATTATCCAATCAAATTACTCCACCTCATTTCAACCCTCCAACCTTTTTTAGTAGCAACCATCACTCTCAACCTTTTCTTTAAAATTTTCATTATTTATCCTTAACATTAATAATTTTGCATTATAAACCTTCAAGAATATAGTTAACCAAATTATATTAAAAACTAACATTAATATTAATTAAAAAGTTCGTTACACAAATATTAAAATACGATAATACTTCTAAAAGTCACAATGCCAACCATACTTGGCGGCAATATCACGCTTTCGCTTGAGGACCCATTCCAACATTGCCGGGTCCGTGATTCGATGGTGCGATTTGTTGAAAAACTTGAAATCTTCATTCATTTGCTTCGTTGCGATTAGTTGGGCTTTTTTCTCCTTTTCCTTAAGATATTTTTCAAAGGCTTGTTGTTGCAACATTGAGTTCTCGTCTAACAATTGCGCTTTCTTCGCCGTGTAATCTTGAACAATATCGTTGACACTTGACTTGGACGACGTTTCACCGCCGCTTTTTTCCCCCCTTTCTTGCTCGGTTTTCAATGGGAGGCGATGGGTCTTCATTAAGATTCGGTAAAATTGGGTCATCATTGCTAGCCGACTCATATTGGCCCGATTTGGTCCACTTCCTTCGCTTGTCATCATGGATTGCAATCTCATCTTGGACGTTCTTTTGTTCCAACCACTTAGCATGTGTTTTGACAACCGCCCAAGCACGTTGATGAGTAAAAGGTTTGCCTTGTTTTTCCGCAAACAACTCGCACGCGTTGTTGTAGACATCAAGATCGTTACAACCGCTTTGCCAAAGACGAGTCTACAAGTATAACAAAAAAAAACGTAATTAACTTAAAAAATTAAACAACTTTAACATTTAACAACCGTAATTAACTTTAAAAATCCAACAATATTACAAAATCCAACAAAATTAACAAAATTAAAAAATAAACAAAAACAATTCATGTACCGCTTGGTGGTGCAAACCGTTAAACAAACTCAATGCTCCATTCAAATCCCTCCATTTTGTTGTTAGAGAATAATGAGTTCGGGTCTCATTACCCATGATTTTATTGAAATTTTACGAAACCCGTTTCCAAAAACAACTAGCTCCTTGCTCATTCCTGACAACTTTACATGTGGAGATTTGAATCCACGCTTGCGCCAAAGCTTCCTCCTCATCCGCCGTCCAAGCTTGTTTTGCCGCTCTATTTTTGTATTTTCGTTTTGGAACACCAACGTCTTCTTCTTGAACTTCTTGAACTTCATCGGCTACAAAACAACATCACACCTTAATTAATAACAATATATATATATATGAATTCGTGTATGCCAACCGTAATAACAAAACAGAAACAGAATATCAATACGTAATCTATATATCTATCAATCTATATACATAACCTATATATCTATCAATCTATGAATTCGTGGCTGCCATTCTAAAAAAAACAACAAAACAGTGGCATCGATCAATCTATATATCAATTCGTGTATGTATATATATGTATGTAAGAAAACAGTGGCATCGATCAATCTATATATCAATCTATATATCAATCTATCAATCCAATTTCTATAACAGTGGCTAAATCAATCGTATATATCAATCGTATATATCAATCTATCAATCCAATTTACACAATCAATTCGTATATATATCAATGTATACGCATTTACACAATCAATTCGTATATATATCAATCTATCAATCCAATTTACACAATCAATTCGTATATATATCAATCTATATATGTATCAATTCGTGAATATATATATATATATTTTTACCTAGTGGATGCTCCATTTGCGTTTTGGGCACGACGTCTTCTTCGTGTTCGGGTGGCAATGGAATACCGTTATAAACATAGTCGGGAAACGGGTCGAACTCATTCGCACCGGGGAGGACGATATCATCGATAAAATAAGAATAACCCTGATTGGGATGAGAAATAGAGTGTCGTGGTAGAGGGGTCACTGGTTCGGGTCGATAGTATTGTTGCGAGCTCGACCCACTCGTATGAAATGGGTCGCCGGCTAACGTGATGTTGGTGTGTTCGCATTATTGGTTGTGGCTGCCGAGCAATGGGTTGTTGTTGATTGTGTGGTCGACCGGGTTGGTGTTGATGTGATGATTGTGATTGACGACCAATGGGTTGTTGTTGATGGTGTGTTCGACCGGTTTCACTTCGAATTGCCCGTCCACGACCTTTCATCTTTGCGTATGTGTTTTTCATTCTAGGATCCATGTTTTTTAGGTTAATTGTATGTGTATATATGTTTGAATTGTATGTGTATATGAACCGTGTATATATATATATATATATATATATATATATTTTTACCTAGTGGATGCTCCATTTGCGTTTTCGGGCACGACGTCTTCTTCGTGTTCGGGTGGCAATGGAATACCGTTATACATGAAACATAGTCGGGAAACGGGTCGAACTCATTCGCACCGGGGAGGACGATATCATCGATAAAATAAGAATAACCCTGATTGGGATGAGAAATAGAGTGTCGTGGTAGAGGGGTCACTGGTTCGGGTCGATAGTATTGTTGCGAGCTCGACCCACTCGTATGAAATGGGTCGCCGGCTACGTGATGTTGGTGTGGTCGCATTATTGGTTGTGGCTGCCGAGCAATGGGTTGTTGTTGATTGTGTGGTCGACCGGGTTGTTGTTGATGTGATGATTGTGATTGACGACCAATGGGTTGTTGTTGATGGTGTGTTCGACCGGTTTCACTTCGAATTGCCCGTCCACGACCTTTCATCTTTGCGTATGTGTTTTTCATTCTAGGATCCATGTTTTTTAGGTTAATTGTATGTGTATATATGTTTGAATTGTATGTGTATATGAACCGTGTATATATATATATATATATATAAATGGAGGTTTTTTTTTCAACAAAAAGTCCCTTAAACTTTGAAAACGATGCAAAACCGCCCTAAAACGGTCACTTGACCGTTTGAATATGTTTCAGTTTACCCCCTGTAACGGTCAAAATGTGCAGCCCTCACCCATCTCCCTACGAGCTTCGATCTCGCCCTCCCCCCATCTCGTTCCATCTCGCCGTAGTGGCGGCAACCACTCTCAACCCTCTCATCTCTCTCCCATCTCCCTCTCATCCCTCTCACATACTCCCTCCACCGTTATAGCAGATTGAACAGTTTAATACTACATAATTCTAAGAGTGTTGGTAACCAATCACTTTTTGTTACCTCATCCACTACTCACTCACCCCTCATTCCATTATTTTGTTGGCATCCCACCACTCACTCACCACTCACTACAATTTTCATTTTATTTAAAACATAAAAAAACATAAAACATTAAAACATATTAAAATATAAAACATAATAAAACATTACATAAAAATAAAAGTTCGATGACAAATAAAACATAAAACATTAAAACATAAAACATATTAAAATGGAACCTACAAACTACATGGCCAACCCGGTATAAGTTTTTGAAAGTGTCTTAGAATTCGCCTCCAAAATTCCATCTTCGTTTGACGGTCGCCTACAACCTTGTCTACGAACACTTTAATCCAACCCTTTGCTAGTACCTCTTCTTCTTCTTGAGCCCAAGGCTTCCTATCCGGTTTTTTGTGCGTTGGGACGCACCACCTCGGCAACTTCTTCGACTTCTCTTTCTTTCTCTTCCTGCTCCCAATCATCTTGTGTTTCAGGAAGGACATCAAGTCGTACCAACTCTTCATCATCATCATCCTGGTCGGCCCGTGGGTCACGTGGCGACCAAAAGGGTCGATATTGACATTGCCCATCTCGTACAATTGAGGCGCGGTCGAGTAGTACACATTTGGAGACTCCTCAGATATCATGTGTGGACGATAAACGGGTTGGGATTCATGCATCATTTGTTGCTGGCGGCCGTGTTGAGTTTGAGGTGTCGTTTGTTGCCGGTAAACGGGTTGAGATTGAGGTGTTGTTTGTTGAACTCGACCGCGATATACATGGCTGCCTCTTCCCCGTGTCGATCTCATTACTCGTTTGTTTTGCCTTGGATCCATTTGTGAAAGTGTATGTGAAAGTGTAAAAAAAAAATGATGAAGATGTAAGTAAATTTGATGGAGTATTGTAAAGATGTATGTAAAAAATGTGTGTGTTTAATAAAGGAAAGGGAAAAAAAAATTCAAAACTAGTCGTTTATTGCTAGTCAAACTAGCCGTTCCATGCCTCGTTTATCACACATGCACAAGATGGACTGCGTGGTCTGACCATTCAAACCCACATCACCACGCGTGGTTGAGGGTCGTCGGCGGTGTTCTGTGGTGGTGCCACGCCCACGACGCCTCCAACTTCCATCCGTTGCCAATGGCCTAACAAATGCATCAAAACGTATGTTAAGTCTATCATTACACTACAAGAGGTCATACCCTGTTTATATACAGATACGATATCAACATTTTGTTGAAGCACGTCAATCTTGTTTGAGTGGTTTGTAATGTTGTATACATTAAGGGATATAGAAAGGGATATGATATAAACTTATTATAAATTTTGATTCAACTACCTTGGTGTACAAATTAAACAATAAACTGTATAAATAAGTAATGCATAGTTGTAATATATCAATGACAACATGTGGTAAGGATATATGACAATCATATGAGCAACGATTGATGCATAAGGACGTGGTGTAAAATTTTGATGGACGTGGTGTAAAATTTTCACAACTGATATAAGGACGTGGTATAAAATTTTGATGCAATACATTAAAGATGAAAATATACATAGTTTACAAAAATGCTCTTTTTATACAAAAATAATGTAAAATTTTGATGCAAACGTTAGAAATACCCGATGTAGGCGTCTTCCCCTCGGATAAGTAGAACCATAATGCCTTTTCCAAAAAAAAAAGTAGAACCATAATGACCAACGTACAATCTAGCCAAATCAACTTTACACAAATTCACAAACCAAACTGAAACTCAAAACGATTATCTCCATACCAATTACCAAATGGAAAATGATTAATCCTCCAAAAGATCCTCCTAAAACCTTTAAAACTTAAAACCTTTAAAACTTGACATGTGTATTTTATTCATTCTCTTACCTAATCTCATCTCTTGATCATGTCACGTGTCATGATCTTATAATTAGGAGAATTTTTAGGTTGATTAGTTAGAAAGATATCTTTCCCTTACCAAATTGCTTATCAATAAATTATTCTTATTACAAAAGGGGAAATGATTAATCCTCCTAATTAAATAGCCTAAAGATCCTCCTAATTATGAGATGATGACATGTAGAAAAATCAGAAGGCAAGATTAGAAAAAAGAATGAGTGGATAACACATGTCACCTTCTAATAGTTTTAGAATAATTTTTAGGCTATTTTTTAGGAGTATCGATCATTTTCCTTACGAAATCAATGCAATTTGTGTCATCAAGTCATTAACAATGATATAAAAGTACAAAAAGTTTCTGATGAAAAGACAACACATTGAGAAGCCCCGCCATCCATCTTTTCACTTGCTTTGACTAGTTGACCAAATTTTTTACCACATGCCTTTTGAAAAGAAAGGGCCATACAAATTTTAAACGTAGTGTCTACAGATTTTATTTTATAATAAAGTGATCAAACTATGCGAGTCTTACTCTTGTGCGTGTGCAATGGACGACTTCTCACAATCTCATGATCTATTGTAACTTTTTTTTTTGAATGGAAATATTTTTTTTTAATGGTTATTGTAACTTTTGTTGGTTCTTGGTGTAATTTAGCGTTTTGCAAACAATTCTAGCCATTTTTCGTTTTTTTTTCTCTCTTCAAGAGTAATGTGCAATGAAGTCACCCTTCGTTACATATGGAAAACATAAAAGTATTAATCGAGTATATTCTTGTTTCACATGAGTTTCGAAAAGTCTTATGACACATAACCTATGTTTATATCAGAGGCAAAATTTATTAGTTGGTTAGGTTAGACCAATTTCAATGACCATTAGTCTAAGTGGTTGAGATAAGATACTCAATAACTTCAATAATAGAAAATTTATGATTTCAAGTCTCACATGGAACAAAAAATGGTATTTTCCATATCCTGCCAGAAGGTATTCTATCACCTATGACGGGTTTTCTTTTATGGTATTAGAATAAGATCGAATGATACATGACACGATGATGCTCCGATTGTCGTCAATGATCTTAATTAACTGTTACAAAAAATATATTAGACCAACTCATCCTTAAATGGTCTAAAATTCTTTAAGAGGAATGCTAGGATGACTAATAAATTACAAACACTTTTCTTACTAACCTATGTGGCAGATAACGTGGTCTTCCAAGTCACACCGTAATATTTAGGTTAATTAACCTAGGTTAAATAACATTAACTGACTATGATTAGATTTCTCCCTCATTCTGTACATCAAGTAAATATGTATTCTCCCTCCAATCGCAACTTCATGTCACCGTGATCTGTAACACAAATACACAATCTTCTCCTCTAAATCACAAACGAATTATCAACATGAATCAATCTTCATATTTTTCTTCTCCATTACATGATGAAGAGACATTATCGGATCACTCGTCCTTTCTTTCTTCCCCATTAGATGATGACGGACTTTTATCGGGTTCTCATCAGGGTTATTATCGGATTCTAATCAAGGGTTGTTACCAGATTCTGATAAAGGGTTATTACAGCATCGTTCTAATCGAGCACCAGGCATCATTAAAAGCTAAGAGTTTTGAGTATGATGAGGATGTAAATGTGTAAGTTAAGTCATAACGGGTATGCTAATTTCTAGGCTCACTATGGTGGATTCTTTCCAAGTTATCCTATGCAAAATCATCAATTTCATGTGCAAAGTGGAGATATGTTTCACCAATCTTCTCCACAGCTGCAATATGAATCTTAAAGTGTACTATCAACTAATTTCAATACAACCAATTATAACAAACACCGATCTTTATATTCAAATGACTACTTGATAATTTCCTTGAAAAACTTTCTTCTCTGTAGTTGTATACTTCACATCACCATATGATAAATCATTCACTTCATGTAAGTTGTAAGGTTCATGGTAAGCTAATTAATCAGCCAAACAAATAATTGTGGAATTTCATCAAACACTTGGTGTACATTTCTTCAATCCATCAATAAAACTTCAATATAGAAGTGCATACCAGAATGAATCCTCTTAGGACAAGAAAACTAATTTTCAACATAATGGGAGAAAACCCACGATCTGCAATGCGAAGAACCGCCGCTCATGTGAAGAACCCACGATTCGAACATCATAAATCGACGAATACAACGTTGTTACTCATGTGAAGAACCGCAAGAAAGCATCATGAAAAACATAGAAAAACAAATACCTAAAATCCACGATTCATCAATAGCTTTTATCTTTTTGTATTTGGGGAGATTTAAGGTTTAGAAAGAGATTAAGTTTATGGTTTTATAACTGGTAGAAAAATTGATAAAGGAAAAATTTGTTAACCATAGTTAGTTAATGGAATGATGTGGACCTGCCAACTCATCTGCCATGTAAGTTTGTCAAAATTGATTTGTAAAAAGTTTGTGGTTACAACATTTCTCTTTCCTAATACCAAACATAATATGTCTGGTAAAGCGAAATGGGAGTAGAGCCGGAATTTTTGATACAAATTTGTGTTTGACTTTAATATAGGCTTTGTATCATGTATGAAAAGTTTACACAATAAAAAGTTGTATGTTAACAGGTTTCATCGTGTAATCGGTTATAACCTATTAAGAAACAAGTTAACACAGGAATAGACTTTTAATATACATGATAAGACATGAATTGACTCGTTAAGATCCATTACTACTCGTTGAAATGTATATTAATAGGTTTCTTAACCGGTCTTATCATGTTACGTTCATGTTTGACCTTAATAGATCTATGTCTTAATAGGTTTTGTGTACCGACTCTACGTGGTACCATGGGAGAAATGAAACAAGAACAAATGGACTTTTCAAAGAAATTCATTTACATGTAATCCGATTTCTCTAGTTTCGTGTGTGAGCTTTTTAACCTTTAAAAGCATGAACAAAGTGAAAAACATCTCCCATCAAACTAGTATTTTAAAACACAACAATAAAAAGGATAGTTGACATAAAATGATTATATTCTAGGTAACATTCATTTCAAGATATAACACTTTTTATTGTAGTTTGAAGATACAAAAAATTGGTTGGATTAATAATCCAAGAACTTATTTTCCAAATGAACCGAATTTATTTGGGCTATGACATCACGTCATTACAATTAATTTTTACGTAAAATTTATTTTTTCGTAAAATTTATTTTACGTAGAACAACTCTACGACGCCCGTGTGGTTGGCATCCGAGCTACCTCACTAGATACATTCTTAGGGTGAAGGGAGTCCTACAGTACGTAGACTCAACACCGATCATCAACACACAACATCCCCAATGCCCTTCTATCAATAAGCCGCATGATATATATATATATATAATATAACATAAGATATATATATAATATATCAATATAGAGAACACCCTTAAAAGAACACGGTAGAACACTTAAAAACATCATTTTGATGCATTAAAAAGTCCATAAAATTAACATAGTGTATAACTAATTATCATTATTTAAGTGTTTAACAACACATTGATCCGTCAAAATCGAAAAAATCATGTTTTTTGTTTTGTGCATCCATTTTGATGAATATGCATCCAAGATGGATGCACAAAATAAAAACATGATTTTCTCGATTTTGACAGATCAATGTGTTGTTAAACACTTAAATAATGATAATTAGTTATACACTATGTTAGTTTTATGGACTTTTAATGCATCAAATGAAGTTTTTAAGTGTTCTCACCGTGTTCTTATTTTAAGGGTGTTCTTATTTGATTTGCCCCCTATATATATATATATATATAATATATATATATATATGTAGGGTAACACTCCAGTGAGAACACCCTTAAAATAAGAACACGGTAAGAACACTTAAAAACATCATTTTGATGCATTAAAAGTCTATAAAACTAACATAATGTATAATGTAATGTTGTTCTTAAATGTATTACAAAAATAATTGCGAATAGATTGAAGGATAATATGATAGGTTTGGTAAGTGATAATCAATCAGCTTTTGTTCTGGGAAGGAGAATTTCAGATAATTTTCTTACGTGCCAAGAGCTGATGCATAACTATCATCTGGATAGGGGTCCGGCTAGGTGTGCGTTTAAGGTTGACATTCAAAAAGCGTATGATACTGTGGACTGGGGATTTCTGAGGACAATTCTTTATGGGTTCGGATTTCATGCGAGGATGGTTAACTGGATCATGGAGTGTGTGTCGACAACTTCCTTTTCTATTCGTATAAATGGTTCATTGCATGTTTTTTTTGCAGGAAAGCGGGGCCTCAGACAAGATGATCCGTTATCTCCATATCTGTTTACTTTGGTCATGGAAGTCCTTACTTTGATGCTGCAAAGAAGGGTTGATGCCTCTAGTAGCTTTCGATATTGTAACATCCTAAACTTTTCTATCATTGCTTTGACTTTGACCGTTAGTTGACTTTGACGCCGCTAGTTGCTTAAATGCTTAAGTAATTAACTATTGATGTTTGAATGATAAATGTAATACTTGAACTAGTTACTGATGATCATAAGATGTTATTATAGTTTTCGAATAGTAATTAAGGTGCTCCTTCGGTCGTTTGAGTTCCCGGTTCGTTAGTTTGAGCCTTAACGGTCGTTAGATTTAAGTTAGGGGCACTTTGGTAATTGTGAAAGGGGGTGGACGGTTTTGAGGGGAATTAGGCAGCCCTAATCCCTTATTTTTTTCCAGAATTCCCTTTGCATTCCTTGCTTAATTCTTTCAATTTCGGGTCGATTCGGAGCGATTTAGGGCTTGTTTTCGATTCCATAATCATCCATAAAGGTAATGATTGAAATCCTTACTGATTTTTGATAATTTCCATCTATTCAATTTGTTCAAAGCTGGTCTTGATCAATTGAATACGTTTTGTTGTTAGAATCAATGATTTCGGGTCGATTTGTGATCGTTTGGTGCTAGAATTCGACCCTCTAATCATCCATTAAGGTATTGATCGAAATATCTGTTCAATATATTTCAATTTCATCCTATTAATTCGTTCATACATGGGTTGTTTGATTGGTGGTTGATTAAATACGTTTTATTGATAGAATCGGTGATTTCGGGTCGTTCGGTAATCCTTATTTTGATCAATTGAGGTTTAGTGATTCCCTACAGGTATGAACGTGATATTGATGACATTTTGATGATATTATGTGTTTCATATGAGTGTCACATCTGGTCTTGATCATAGGAGGTTGTTTGTTGATTGAATTCGTTCGTTTTTATCGATTTGGTGACCTAAAGTGTAATCCTTGGAATAAGAAATCAATTGAGATTATTGAATGATGAATTGGAATCAATTTGAAGTGTATATGATTTCTGGAAATGGTTTGAAGTGTTGAAGATGTTGGATGTTGAATTTGGTTTCAAAACAAAGGGCTTTTGAAGGTCTGAAATTTTAGTCATCTTCCAAAACTCATATCTTCTTCATATGAATCAGTTAGAAGATGAATCTTACATTTTTGAAAAGCTATATGTGTCCTATAAATTCGATATGAACAAAGTTTCTTTTGATTTTGCCCAGAGATGGGCGAAAAATATTGATTTCCAAAAGTAGTTGGATTTCGGACGAATTCTGCATGCCTGTTTTGAAAACGTCATAACTTATTCATTAGATCTCTTCAAGAGTCAAACCTTACATTTCTAAAAAGGTATTTGAGTCCTTTACATTTGTTAAGAACTAAGTTTTGTCTCATTTGGTCTTCTTGTATGCCATAAGTTCTCTGCAAGTGAAGGGTGCAAGTCTGGAACTCAATATCGGTGACACCATTAATGGTCTCGGCGATATCATGCATTAGAAGGGTCCAAAGTGCGTTTAAGTATCTAGTTAACTTACATACTGATCCTATATTCATTCTAGGTTTCCAAGAGTACGTAACAAGCCCGATGAAGTCATTTGTAGGTTGTCGTGAGCTCCATTGAGGTAAGATACCTACCTTTTGACACTAGGAACACAACAAGAACTTAGTTTTCATAATTAACGATGGTTAAATCCCCTTTCATATGCTTGTTAAGTAATGGAAACTTTGGGAGGGCTTACGGTTGGTGTTTATGCATGTTATGCCTTAGTTAAGTTTATTTATTAATGTTATGCATGCTATTGCTTGTGATGAATGATATGATTGATTTGATAGTATAATGATCGATATGTTGCTTATGAACGCATGATTAGCCTAAGTTAACTATGGTTACTTACGATATGCATGCTATGATGACTTAGACTATTAATATGTTGTTTATGATGGTATAATTAATGGTTAAATGATGTTGAGATTGCATAGATTGATATAAATGAAACGATGTTTTGGTTGCTAATATGATTGATTGAGATTGCGACTGTATGATTGATTTAGATTGAGATTGATTGATTGTTGTTGAATGATTGGCCTATACATGTAGTGCACTAGACTCATGTAGGTTTGCCATGTTCACGGTTTCACGATATGGTCCCTAAAATGATGAGATTGAAACGGTTGATAAAACTATGCGAATGAAATGGTTGATAAATCCTTAAGGTAAATACGGTTGATAATACTCGAGTAAAAACTTACGGTTGAAAAGTATTAAGCTTAACCCATGCTAGTCCCGGGAGGGGCTGGTGTGCTATGGTTGGTCGAACGGGGTAGTCATGATGCCCCTTACGACATGGTCACGATTGCTTGAGTTTGCCGGGTGGTTAGGACCGATCACCATGCTTTGCTAAACGGCTTGCTTCTGAATTTGGTTATGCTTATCCTTAACGACGCCGATGGACCCCGAAAGGATTACCCATCATGTCGGGTGCAAGGTTCCTTGAAAGGTCGAATGACCGCCTATGCACAACCCGCGATTGATTTACTTATGTGACGTAAGTCACTATTTAACGATTGAAAATGGCATAACCTATGATTGATGATTGAGATTGATAATGATGATTGATGAGATGATTGAGGTTGCTAGGCACATGTAGGAATGATATCTTCCGATTGTGTTATTTGATTGACATGTGATGATGATTGATATATGTTTGACATGTGATGATGATTGCTATATGCTTGACATGCGTATGATATTCATAAGATTGATTTAATTGGCAACCTTTTTATACAACCTGTGGTTATCTTACTCGGCTTTTTAAGCTGACACTTGTTTTGTTGAAAATGTTGTGTCTCCTCAGGTTGCTGGCTGATTGGTTTATAGTGTGAGGCTTGGGTAGAGATTGCTTGTTGAAGACCTTTGCCTTAGCATGCCTCATTTACTTAGACATTTATTATTTATGTCCTTAGACTTTATAAGCATTTGGTTGATTGATTACTTTATGGATTTCTTGGATTATCGTTATGATGCAATAAGTAACACCAAAACTATGATTGAAATTTCCGTTAGGAAATGATGATGTTTTAAATGGGAACCTTTCCGCATTAAATGGTTATTTTATTTAAATTTTTTGAAATCCATATATTTTATAAAGTTTGGGTGTTACATATATCATCATCAATGTTCTGAACTAAAACTTGTGAATATGTGTTTTGCGGATGATTTGTTTCTTTTTGCATATGGTGATGTTAATTCAGCTCGAGTTATAATGGATTCACTTGAGGAATTTAAGAGTGTATCGGGCCTTACACCCAGTCTTCCTAAAAGCACTGCGTTCTTCTGTAATGTTTTAAACCATGTTAAGCTGGTAATCTTGCATGTTTTCCCTTTAAAAGAGGGTATTCTACCGGTTAAGTACCTTGGAGTACCCTCGATCTCTTCCAGATTGTACTTACGAGATTGCAAGGAGCTGGTGGAAAGAGTTCAGAGGCGAGTTTCGGACTGGAGGAATAAGTTCCTCTCTTTTGCAGGCAGATTACAATTGGTAAATTCTGTTCTTTCATCTTTACAGGTTTACTGGTCCTCTGTTTTTGTTATTCCTACTCGAATTATTCATGAGATCGAGCGTATTATAAGAGGATTTCTGTGGTGCCAAAGAAAATTGAAAAAAGGTAAAGCGAAGGTGGCTTGGGATATTGTTTGTGTTCCTAAGCGAGAAGGAGGGTTGGGTGTTCGCAAACTGGATATATTTAATTATGCTTTTATTTCTACTCACCTTTGGAACATCATAACTCGAAAAGAATCTTTATGGGTACGATGGATTCATGCATATAAATTAAAAGGACGGAACTTTTGGGAGGTCAATGTTAGCGCAAACTGCACTTGGAGTTGGAGGAAGATTATGCAGGTAAGGCCACTGTTCAGAAAACATACTTGGCACCAAATTGTAGATGGTCTTTCTACATCAGCATGGTTCTCGAATTGGTGTCCTCATAGTCCATTGATCGACTCTATATCTCATAGATCGATTGTGCAAGCTGGTTTTCAACATGATACCTTGGTAGCGAGTTTGGTTAATGAGGGAAATTGGGCATGGCCGCAGGAATGGGATGGCAAATTCCCTAACGCAATTTGCCCTACTCTAACCACACAACCAGATAAAGTGGTCTGGAGGAATAGAAATGGATTGATAACGGAGTTTTCAGTCAATACCGTTTGGAATGACATAAGGAATCGTGATGAAGAAGTCCCATGGTTCTCTATAGTGTGGTATTCTCATGGCATACCTAAGCATGCATTTTTAATGTGGTTGGTTCTCAAAAGAAACCTTAAAACGCAAGATATGCTAACCCATCGGGATGTTCAGAGCTCGACTTTAGGTGGTTCAGTTGTTTGTCCTCTTTGTGACTCCCAACCGGACTCTCACCTCTTTTTTGAATGTCCTTTTTCATCACAGGTTTGGATATCTATAGCCACCAAAGTAGGTGCGCAAGTCACTTCACAAAAATGGGATGATATTGTTGCAGAAATTCAGCCCATTGCCCATAAAAGATCCATGGATGCGATTGATCTAAAGCTGCTGCTTAGAGCTTCGGTTTATTTTATATGGTAGGAAAGAAACAACAGGCTGTTTAAACAAAAGAAATGTTCTAAAGACCAGTTGATCAAGATGATTTTAAGCACGGTTCGCTTAAAGCTTATGACATTTCGCTACAAGAAAACAAGAAGATTGGAGAGATTTTTGACGACTTGGGATCTCCCTTTCTCATTAGTTCGTAATGAGTACTTTTGTAATTGTCTAGTCATGGTGTATTTGTTTCATGATGTCTAGATAGGGATCTTGTTTTTTGGTTGTTGCAATTTTTTGCATGGCTGTAATTTGTCATTCTATCACTCAGATGGGATGCCAGTACTTTATTTGTGATATATAAAATTTGAACCAGGGGTAACGGCCTTTTACCGAAAAAAACTAACATAGTGTATAACTAATTATTATTGTTTAAGTGTTTAACAACATATTAATCCGTTAAAATCAAATAAATCAAGTTTTTTGTTTTGTGCATCGTCTTTTGTTACCGTGTTCTCATTTTAAAGTGAATTATGAAACCTCGTTTCATGTCATGTTAACAAACTTCGTGTTAAAAATGCTAGAGCTAATTGTTAGGGTTATGTGGCACAATATGATTAGATATCACCGTGTCAATTTTTGGGATGATGATAAAGACACCATCATCCTTACGAATCCAACGGTGAAAAAAGGGATCAACCACCAACGACTCATCCCATCCATTTATCAAGTAAACCAGGCAAATTACAATCCTACCCTTATGTAAGAAAATCCGATAATATATATATGCTCAATCACCAAAGCTATTGGCAAAAACAAGTCATCCAAAAAAAAAAAGTCTCTAGAGAGAAACTAGGGTTTCCTTTTGGGGATTTAGGGTTTCACTCATTTTCAAAAAAAATAAGAAAATGGCAGATGATGGTGCTAGGAAAACTGGAACAGTGAAGTGGTTCAATGACACAAAGGGTTTCGGTTTCATAACCCCAGATGACGGCGGCGAAGATCTTTTCGTTCATCAGTCGTCTATTCGAACCGACGGCTTCCGTTCTCTTGGTGACGGCGAGACGGTGGAGTATGTGATCGATAACGGATCTGACGGCCGTACTAAAGCTGCTGATGTCACTGGTCCTGATGGTGCCCCTGTTCAGGGTAGCACCCGTGGAGGCGGCGGCGGCGGAGGTGGTCGTGATGGTGGTGGGTATGGTGGAGGCGGTGGTGGGTATGGTGGCGGCGGCGGTGGGTATAGTGGCGGCGGCGGCCGTGGAGGCGGTCGTGGAGGTGATCGTTATGGCGGCGGTGGTGATGTAATGGCGGCGGCGGCGGTGGGATGGTGGAGGCGGTGGTGGGTATGGTGGTGGCGGAGGACGTGGACGTAGCGGCGGCGGTGGCGGAGGATGTTACAACTGTGGTGAAGAAGGGCATTTTTCAAGGGAATGTCCTAACTCAAGCAACCGTTAGAGGAAGATGATGAAGGGGTAAATGTGTCTTTTCACATTTTACCTTTTTTCAATTGTTTTTACCTATATTGTGTTTAAGTACTGTTTTTACTTTGTGTTTGAAGAAGAATGAATGGGTGAATACCCAAATGCTTGTTTTTGGTAATCAATGGTCCACTCTTACAAGTCTTGTTAGGGTTTAGATTATTTAGGTTTTAAGAATGTTGTGTTAATGGGAACAATCCAAAAGATGTTATGAATGGTATGGTATGGTATGATGACATACATGTATGTATGAAATTTTCAATATGAAATGAATGATGAACTATTAGGGTTTCCCTAAATCTCTGTTTTTTTATATTATTTTTGTGAATTGATTGCTTTGATTTTGTGCTGTGTGTTAATTGAGATAGTTTGTTTTTATGATGATGATTATATCATGTAACATTGCAAAATGTTTCTATATGTTTGCGTTGTGCTTACTGCTTAGGCTGTGGCTTTACCATTTAGGCATTTATGATTAGGTATTTAGTGATGCTTGCTAACAAGTTATTGGTCTAGTTGTAGAAGAGGGGTGAGGTTTTGCCTGTTTGGGGGGTCTTGGTTTCAAATGTGGTTAATGGGGGTTTTATATAACTTGAGGAAAATCAAGGACTAATCACTAATATTTGCCTTTAAAATTTAGGTGATAGTTTGGATTGGATTCCATATTAAGCCTTATGGCTTGCTTAAGTTTTTTATCTTTCAAGCCTTTATGGATGTAGCTTACTCACAAAATCCTAAAATTTATTACTGTAATTAAAGGTTAATAGCACAAGCCAATCACTCAAGAAAGGTTACTTTCAATATTAGTTTAAGCTTATTCAAGAAAAGTTTAAGCTTAATCAAAAATAGTTCAAGCCAATCACTCAAACACTCCCTTTATGTGCTGAATTTTGTTTGTGTTTATAGCACAAGCCAATCACTAAAGAAAGGTTACTTCCAATATTAGTTTAAGCTTATTCAAAAATAGTTCAAACCAATCACTCAAACACCCCCTAAATGTGCTGAATTTTGTTTGTATTTTCTTTAAATTTTAAGCAGCTGCAGTACTACTACTCTATTTCTTCTCTCTTTGTTCAATTTGAAATTTGCAAGTCTGTGTATAACTTTACTCTGACAAGGTTCTGTTTGTTTGTAAACTTGGTTTTCCTATGTAAGCATTTTTTTATTTTTTTTGGCAATGTGGGAAAGCCTGTGTATCAGACACAACATTTTCTTGCTTACAGGTTTCTACTTTGAATGGCTGAACATGTGGACCAAGTTTGATTTTAGCTGGTTTGAAACTAAATAATTGAGTTCATCTTGAGAAATGAACTAGTCTTTGCTTAATAGGGAAAGAAATGTCATTTCCAAACAGAAATAGGGAATAGTGAATTGTGAATTCTTTTCACAGGCTAGTAAATACTTTTATAAAATCATTCAAAAATTGAACTTTTGACTATAGTGTGAGTGAAAATGTGCAATGGTATGGTCACTCAAAAGGCTTTATTATATTCCATTGATCATGGTTTTTGAAGCTCATGCAATCATTCACATATTTGTATCAAAAGAGGACCTGTGGAACCGATATTTATCGGTGCAATGGTATTGTCACTTACAGCACCCGTTAATGATACCTTCTTGGTTTGAAAACAATAACTATGACGGTATGGTTTGATGTGGATACTGGGAGATCTAAATTCCAGTAGTGTTTAAATGACAATTTTTTTTGTAATTGTTCTGTTCTGTTATGATATCTGTGATGTAATTTTCCAAAATCAACAAATTGTTAGTTTGTTCATGCACAAAATGTATGCATATGCTATAGTATATTTCATTTGGTCATAAGCAATTTAATTTGAAGATTATAGTTTTTTGAGCTTAATGAAAACTGAAAACAGTGTAGAAACCATTGACATGTGGTTTCTGTTGTGAGCTATGGCTAGGTGGAAACGATAATTTATGAACATTGTACACGTGATGTGTCTACTGTTTTAATATCTTTTGATGTATACAAACCATTGACATGTGGTTTCTTTGCTTCTAAATTTCTAACTTTTTCTCCTTGTTAAGCAAACAGTATTAGGTGCCCTCTTCAAAAAATAGGAAAATTTGAGAGAGAAACTAAGGGGCAAGGGTGCAGAGCCGATGCTTGGCTTTTAGCTAGTTTTTTGCTCTTTTTTAGCCAATAAGATGCCGCCACGTGTTTTTACCAAAAACTAGCCAAACTTTGCCAAAACCGAGCCAAAAGTGGTGGTGTAGTGCAACAAAACTAGCCAAAACTTGCCAAAATGCCAATGCCGGAAAAATTAAAGGTTGCCGGAAAAACGAAAATAGTGACCGGTTTTTATAAAAAAATGATACTTGGGCTCAGAATTTGGGGGTCGGGAATTCGGAAGTCGAAGACGCCATGACTGCCAACCCGAAGGTTTACCCCGCCAAGATAAGATACGCCCCAGATCATCCGAGTCCCATTTTTACGAACATTTTGTATCATCATCGTCCATCTAAACGTAACACCGACAACCTAATTGTTCAACGATATCATCATCGCATTAAACGTAACACCGACAACCTAATTGTTCAACGATATCATCATCGCATCTAAACGTAACACCGACAACCTAATTGTTCAACGATATCATCATCGGCATAATAGATGTATACAAACCATTGACATGTGGTTTCTTTGCTTCTAAATTTCTAACTTTTTCTCCTTGTTAAGCAAACAGTATTAGGTGCCCTCTTCAAAAAATAGGAAAATTTGAGAGAGAAACTAAGGGGCAAGGGTGCAGAGCCGATGCTTGGCTTTTGGCTAGTTTTTTGCTCTTTTTTAGCCAATAAGATGCCGCCACGTGTTTTTACCAAAAACTAGCCAAACTTTGCCAAAACCGAGCCAAAAGTGGTGGTTTAGTGCAACAAAACTAGCCAAAACTTGCCAAAATGCCAATGCCGGAAAAATTAAAGGTTGCCGGAAAAACGAAAATAGTGACCGGTTTTTATAAAAAAATGATACTTGGGCTCAGAATTTGGGGGTCGGGAATTCGGAAGTCGAAGACGCCATGACTGCCAACCCGAAGGTTTACCCCGCCAAGATAAGATACGCCCCAGATCATCCGAGTCCCATTTTTACGAACATTTTGTATCATCATCGCCCATCTAAACGTAACACCGACAACCTAATTGTTCAACGATATCATCATCGGCATAATAGATGTATACAAACCATTGACATGTGGTTTCTTTGCTTCTAAATTTCTAACTTTTTCTCCTTGTTAAGCAAACAGTATTAGGTGCCCTCTTCAAAAAATAGGAAAATTTGAGAGAGAAACTAAGGGGCAAGGGTGCAGAGCCGATGCTTGGCTTTTAGCTAGTTTTTTGCTCTTTTTTAGCCAATAAGATGCCGCCACGTGTTTTTACCAAAAACTAGCCAAACTTTGCCAAAACCGAGCCAAAAGTGGTGGTTTAGTGCAACAAAACTAGCCAAAACTTGCCAAAATGCCAATGCCGGAAAAATTAAAGGTTGCCGGAAAAACGAAAATAGTGACCGGTTTTTATAAAAAAATGATACTTGGGCTCAGAATTTGGGGGTCGGGAATTCGGAAGTCGAAGACGCCATGACTGCCAACCCGAAGGTTTACCTCGCCAAGATAAGATACGCCCCAGATCATCCGAGTCCCATTTTTACGAACATTTTGTATCATCATCGTCCATCTAAACGTAACACCGACAACCTAATTGTTCAACGATATCATCATCGGCATAATACTACTTTTCCGGCTACCTATTGCTTTAATGGAACAAAAGACGGCAACACTACCAAGGAATAAATCCGGCAACGCTACCGCTAAGTTAACACTACCAAGTTAATCACAAACATGCAATTAACGGCAATGTAAATAAGATAAATATACATATAATCAAGCATAAGCAGCAGTTAACCGGAAAACCAAAAAGGGCTCGCCGGAAAACCGTATAAACCGGAAACCCCAAAAAGGAGTCACCGGAAAACCGAGGCAACAGAAACCCCAAAAAGGAGTCACCGGAAAACCGATTAACCAGAAACCCCAAAAAGGAGTCACCGGAAAACCGATTAAACTAGAAACCCCAAAAAATGAGTCAACGGAAAACCGATTAAACCAGAAACCCCAAAAAGGAGTCACCAGAAAACCGATTAAACTAGAAACCCCAAAAAAGGAGTCACCGGAAAACCGATTAAACCAGAAACCCCAAAAAACGGGTCACCGGAAAAGTAGCCAAAGAGCCAATGAAATGTGTCAACTGCACCCTTGCCAAACAACTATTTGGCCGTAAAAGGTGAACGTTTCTGGCCGGCGACCACCGGAAACCCCAAAAAGGGGGTTTCAGATCTCACCGGAAAAGGGTATTGTACGTTAGGAGCATCGACAAGTTTTTTCCGGCATGGATTCCGGAAATAGAAGCCAAGAAAACCATAGTATTTGCCTCAAAATCGAAAACCCTCAAATAAATTTTTAGGTTTCCGGTGAGAGAGTTTTTGGCACAAGAACAAAAAAAAAGGTCACATAGCACGCTCCCAACGTTCACAAGGATCGGCCAAATGTGGCCGATTTATATAGCCGATGAAACTTGCCAATGCTTGCCGATACACATGCTACAAGGAAGCCAAAGAGCCGATAGAAGCCAAAGAAAATAGCCGAAAAAACTTGCCAACTACACCCTTGCCCCTAAGAGATGGATTTGAGACCTCGAGTTAAATCCGATCCGTAATGGGACTTATCGCAGTGAGCTTCTTCTACGCGACGTGTTTTCTGTGTAAGCGTTGACTTTGGTTGTCTTTGGCTACCCAACATTGTCTGTCGTTTGCTGGTGTATGAGGTATCTTTTGCTATTGGGTAACCCCTAATAGCAAACATTAATATTTGTTGGAACTTGAAAGTTATAATAAAAAGTAAAACATAGTGTTTTCTTACACAAATGGATCGATTCCTTCCCTGTCAGCCTTAAGATTTGAAGAACTTCTGACCAAAAGTCAACTCTTGTAGTCATATTCAAACTACCTACAAGAATTGGACAACGCCAACTCTTGTAGTCATACTTTAACTACCTACAAGAATTGGACAACGCCAACTCTTGTAGTCATACTTTAACTACCTACAAGAATTGGACAACGCCAACTCTTGTAGTCATACTTTAACTACCTACAAGAATTGGACAACGCCAACTCTTGTAGTCATACTTTAACTACCTACAAGAATTGGACAACGCCAACTCTTGTAGTCATACTTTAACTACCTACAAGAATTGGACAACGCCAACTCTTGTAGTCATACTTTAACTACCTACAAGAATTGGACAACGCCAACTCTTGTAGTCATACTTTAACTACCTACAAGAATTGGACAACACCAACTCTTGTAGTTATACTTTAACTACTTACAAGAATTTGATTAAATTCTTGTAGGTAGAGTTAATTAGTAGCTATGGATCCATACGCTTGTTAGTTGGCTAGTACAAGTAGTTCAATTAATATGTTGACGTGTTATGATTGTGCTAGCCCAAGATAATAGATAAGATGATAACTTGCATAATTGTATTTTGTACTCACTAAGCGAAATTGCTTATCTTTTTAGTTGTTTATATTTTATAGGCTCAAGTGGATCAAAGGACAAAGCCAATTTGGAGTAATTAGCTAGAGCTTTTGAAGTGAAGGTAGTATAAATTTGGTGTTAGTTAATACCCTTTTACTAGCCAAGCTCTTGATCAAATATTTTGAAAGTGTTGTCTTTTGGGATGTAATTTGGTCAAACTTTAGACTAGAAATCTTTTTGGTCAAATTGTAAAGTTATGGTTGTAATATGTGTTAGTTGTGAGCGTTACACTAGTTTGTATGTCAAAATGTATTGACATGTAATGGTATCTTTAAAGTTGTGTTTAGTAAGTTTGATAGCTAAACTAGTTTGAAAATACAGGTTGGATACTAGATATTACGGATAGGTCATGCCGATTTTTTTTAAAATAAGAAGTCAAATCGAATAAGTTTGTCGTTTTGTGTTTGGGCCGTTTCAAGTGGTATCAGAGAAAAGAAAGTATTTTCTTACACAGTGCATTGAAGAGGAGCGGATTGGATATTCACAAATCATGCGGGATTGTGAAAAATCCGAATGACAGTTAGATCTCTTTGTATTGGTGGCTTTATGCAACGGGTGTTCGGCTTAACACATGGGAGGTCGTTCCTTTTTAGTCTCGTTGGGATTTCTTTTTATATTTTAGTGGTATTCATTATTGTACATGCTTGCCTCTTTTATAGTCATGGTAGATCTATGTACTCGTTTTTATTCTGGATCGGATTGTATGTCTTTTGCATCTTCTTTATATTTATATTATAAAATGCCGTTAAAAAAAAAGTAAGACAAAGTTATTTTTTTAAGTTTCGGGATATTTTTGTTACATAGAAGACTTATGCATCAAACTAATGGCTAGGATTTTCATAGTACTACATACGGAATGGATTGATGAGCAGGTGACTTTTTTTTCAGTTTGAAACTGTTGTACTCACACATTGGTCCTGTCTAATTGAAGCACTCAACGGTCTTAACATATAAAAATTTCCACCGTCGGAGCAATTTGCAATGTGCATTTTTCCAGGTCGATATCTACATCCACTTTATACGGCTGAAACATGAAATAAGTTCTTTAAATTGGATTTTGTATGTAACTGGAACTAAATAATATATAAAAAAAGTTGAGTTAAATGGATACGCTTTAATAATTATAGTTAATATTTTAATAATTGGAACAGTGGTAAACACCCTGCCACCCTGGTCTCTGGAGACAGAGGTCATAGGTTCGATCCTCATCCCATGCAAAGGTTGGAGAGTCTTTTCTACTAGCCTCTCTACTTAAGTAGAGGTGCCTACATCTTAACCTCTCCCCCATACACCGTCGAGGTATTGGGGCTCAAAACCCGCAGAAGACGGCACTGAGCAGTTTGTTTGTTTGTTTCTTTCTTTCTTTGTAGTGTATGTAGTCTTACATTAATAAGTTTTAATTCTAACTACTTTGTCAAATATTTTTTAGACAAACAAAAACTTCGCTACTAAACTCTAGACAAAAAGTCCAAATCTCAACTCTACTTTGATGGTGGTTAATTGAATAATTGATTCAAAATCATATGTGATTAGAGGATCATAAATCACATGCCAACCAAAGTTCATACATTTTGATTACATTTAGGTCAAAACATAGATTTAGATGGTCACAAGTTTTCTAATGGTCTAATGGTCTATAATGAACTCACACTTATACCCATAATATCATGAAACATATATATTCATTCTTGAATAGTTGAATCTATGTTAAATGATAACACAAACAATTAGGAATTGTCATAACAATTGACTCGTTAACTTGAACAACTCATAATTTCCAACTCTCAAAAATAATTAGCAATTAACTCAAGTTTAGAACAAAAGGCGCTAGATTATACGCGATTAACTGTCAAACCAATGAAGCATTAGACACGGTAACTTTCATGATCAAGTCGTATTCATCATCATAAACAAGTTCATGGTAATAAACAAGCTACCGGTAGACAACGTATTAGTATAAAGCTAGTTAAAACTGTCATCAGGCGCAAGTGCTAAATTTACAAGTAGTATTTCCCATTTGCCCCGAATTTGCCTTTATGAATCGATAGGCTGTAGTAAGGACTTGAAGTGTAGAATTTCCCTCCAAGGCTGAGTTTAAGCGTTGGACGATATCTTGAGGTTGGTAGACGAATTGGTTGCTGGCATAGGAATTCAAGAGGGCAGTCGTTCCTTCTCTTAAAAGTGTCCAATAAGGTTCTGATCTGCCATACAAGGTTTCAAGTAACGTAATGTTTGTCCCGAATTTTGTTGAAGCCAACGGTCCAAAAACAAGTGCCACGGTCAAGTTCTGGCTCAATACGCTCCAATAACATTTGTGTTCGGGCATCACCCACATCCTTTTCAATGAACATAAAAGAAATCATGTACAATATAATTTGTACATTTGAAAAGTACCAACAGAACTTTCAATATGTTGGTCTACACTTTGCACAGATGATTAGTCATAAAGATAGAAAATATATGTTACTATGTTAGTTTACATAATTAGCCATACATATGTTAAATATGATAGTTTAGATAAATTATTGGTTATTAGAAAGAAGGGAAAATGAAAATGTTTATATGATATGAGGGGGTAGAGTTTGATGTATTGAAAATTGAACAGAATGTTAGATAGATGATCAAACTTACTGATGTGAACAAGCTGAAGAGTTGAAGAAAGGCTCTATTGGCATTGGGGGCATTGGTGGAAGTGCCGGGGACTCGGGCAACGGAGGCATGGAAGGTAATACGGGTGGCAAAGGAGGCAAATCAGACGAGGGAGACACTGCAGGCAACTGATCAGTCATTGGAGGTAATGGAGATACCGGAGGCACTTGTGGTGTTGGTGGCACTTGAGGCACTTGAGGCGTTGGTGGCACCTGGGTCATGGGAGGCAACAATGGCGCCAATGGTGGCAACTGTGTCATGGGAGGCAACAATGGCGGCAATGGTGGTAATGGTGGCAGCTGAATCAGTGGTGGTAAGGGTGTCGTTGGAGATGATGGCGGATATGAAGGCAACGGTGGCATTTGAAAAAAAGGTGGTAACGGCGCCATTGGAGTTATGGGCGGCAATGGAGGCAAAGGAGGAAGTTGTACAGGTGGCAAAGAAACAAGAGGTGGAACGTTGGGTGGAGGTCGTGAGTCAGGCAAGGGCAAAGGTCGGCGACAGAAGGGGGAAGGGGTTGCAGGTTGAGCAATCAAAGGTTCCACCCTATACATTTGATTATCAAACAACTTATACATGAGTACTAAGTTCTGGGCAGGACCGCCTGCTGCCCCGCAGCCCTGTCCATTTCCGGAGATTTGTGCCCGGCAATTACCCATGTCTATCAAACCTGGAAATGACACTGTAAATGTTCCTAACCAACTTGTAGTTTCTTCTCTCATCACTGTGAATTGCCCATGCTCCCCAGGGCAAGCCAGCAATACTCTAACTCCTACACAAGTTGTTTAAGCATCTATTAACAAAACAAATTATCATTACATTTTTTCATTTTTCACAATTTTCTGTATTGATAATCTGGTGTATATGTTCGAATCAACAATAAAAGAGTAGGAGAAATCCATATGAAATATTAGTTTCTTTTAACATTTGTGTTGAGAGCTGAGAGCAAAACAAAACTAACCACCAAGAGGGTAATCTAGAGTGCCAATATCTCCATCTTTGCATTGATCACAAAAGACGGTGCCGCCAATCATGGTATCTCCACGAGCTCCATCGATGGTTACAGCAACAACCAATACAAGACTTGTCAACACCCAATCCACCAACATCATCACAAATACATTTACATAAAGTAGTTAATATAGTCTGCAGTTTTCTAGACTTAAAATTGATCTGCACAACCCTGTGACGCTCAAGTAGTATATATTTGGTACCGCAAAATGCTGGTTCTAGGATATTAAAATTTAAAGAAAGGCTTGTGTTATGGAAGTCTCAACTACTCAACATAATTAAGATGTTAAGTAGCAAAATAAAAAAGTGACAATTTATAAGGAGATGATATATAGAACTAGTGTTAAATAAAGGTATAGGTCCTTTGTGTGATTCAAAGAATCATACTCTTTGCAGCCAGAAATCTTGGAATGTAAACAAGAAAAGATTGGTTAAAGAGTACCAGATCGAATTTAACCTAATACTACGCAACACACAAGAATCATGTTTACATAACGAATGCTGTTCAACACAAAAGTAGGTATGCCTAACAAAATCATTAAACCATATGACATAAAATACCACCAATGTCTTATTCAGAACATGACTCAAGAATGCATATATATGTCCTTGAATAAATTAGAAGTTTAATACATGCACTCATGTTTGAAGAATGAAAAACACCAACAAAACTGAGGTCATAACGACAAATAAAAATAAACATAATAAGTTAACACAAGTATGCTTTTTAGTCCTACAAAAATCACTCTACTAATCATCAGGTCTATCAAAACTTGTAACAGAACCAACAAAAACATGGAAGAACAGAACACAAGACTTGCCATCGATCCCATTTCTTATCACTCAGCTGCTCTTTTTTCCAATTACTTCTGTGCATCTTCCTTTTCTTCTTCAGGTTCTTCTGTATGTTGTTCATTTTCACTGTTCTCCCCACTACATATCACAAAATTAATTGAGCATAAAATGAATCAAAGGGACTTTATTCCAAAAATTAAAATTAAAAATAAAGAGTGCCTGATGTTAAAACAATAATAGCTATACATTAGATACAAGTTAAACATTCAACGCCAATAGACACTTGATAGGTAAACCAAATGCGTATCTAAACTAATTTCAGCGCATACCTTTTTCACTCGCTACATTAATAGAAAAACAAAAGTGATACTCAAGTAAGATCGCAATTCATCATTGAAAGTTCGGCTAGATCATTATATAATCAGAACAGGGGACTGAAGAAAGAAGTATCCGGGTCCAGTTATACGACCATGATGAAAAAACAATAAGGAACCTGAGCATGTGAGTCTAAGCATATGCAAAATGTCATAAAGAAATTAGTAGTGGATGGTCATATCGAAGTACTTTGTTATAATTAGAAACAAAATCATATTTGACAAGATAGAACACTCTGAATACAACAACATTCAGCTTTGCCCGATGTAGGTTTAATCAAGAAAACTAAATACACAGCAACCTACCTTTCATATATATAAAACAATCATCTGGACAGCTTATTTTACAAAAAAGAGACATGTTTGGTTAAAAAAAACATCCACACGACACAAAAAGATAAACTTGAAATGGAACTTTGCTATTAATAACTAACCAATTAAGAAAAACATCAAAAGAAAGAAAGATATTGCCCAACATGTTACGGTGTCGACTATATAATAGATAACCCGACAAAAAATATCTTAAGTAGTCACAACACTTCCATATTTCTTTTAGTTCGAGAACCCGACAAAAAATATACATAAAAAGATACTGAAGTTATGATTGCAACCAACCATCATTCTCATAGAAGTGCCAACTAGATATATATTATACTTAGCAAGACTTGATGATTATGGGACAAGTTGAAAATATATTGCAAAATCAACCATCATCCTTGGCGCTTTCTTACTCTTCCTTTCAATACAAAGTGCTCGTCTATCCATTTTCACCTTAATAATGATACATTTGCAATGATTTCAAACAGTGAAATACTTAATCAATCATATACTTAGTAGACAATTATTTCCAAATTAATAGTATTTCATGAACAAATATCTGAATCAACACAATTACTTTTAACGGTATTTCTTGCTTAAAACACATTAGTTTATCATGCTATAAAATTAGTTGCACATACATTCATTCGCATTCTATGTCCCCAACTTTAACTAAAACCAACAATGTATATCACATTAATAAACAACCGCGGCATACTACACTAAACATAACAATATTCATAACAATATTCGTAATCATCATGTGTATGAATTAGGCAAACCTTGGAGGAGGAACATCAGCAGCAGCAGCTTCAGTTTGGTTCTTTCTCCAAGTCCTCTCAGTCGAATCCTCATTAGACCTTGGTTTCCCACCGGCACGTTTAAACCGATCACCAGAACCCAAATCTTTTATCTTCGTAGCCTCGAGTTTCTCATCAATCTCCTTCCAATCCTCACCCTTTTCCTTCAAAACCTCTTCTCTTGGCCTAGCATCTCCAAACGGATTAGTCCCTTTACTCGGTTTCACAACCTCGACTTCCCCAACTGGCAATTTCCTTGGCTGCAAATTCAACTTAGGCCTACTATTATTCAAACTCACATTATTATCATTCACTTCCTCCCTTTTCCTTCCCCATGTATCCGAATCCGACGATTCGTTCCCAATTCTCCTATCTCTTAAACTATCAAACGAGCTGCCAGTGCCACGTGGCTTCACCTCCACATCCTTTTTCCTCGCCCATGTGTCGACACTATCCGCAACCCCACTTGACTCGAACCCGGTTTTCCTCTCCACTCTATCAAACCCGTTTCCTCTCCTAACCTCTTTCTTATTCGACGCCCAGCTATCCACTTCATCGGCACGTGAATTCCGCGTGCCTTCAAAAAACCCACCCCCACCACCCTCTCTCCTTCCAAACCCACTTCCGGGTTTCTTAGTAGCGGCCCAATCATCATTCTCATCGGCCCGAGACGGGCCCAACGGTTCCCGAACCGGCCGTCCCCTACCCCCATCTTCATCATTAACCCGACCCTGACCCGGTCCCCACCTCGAAGAAGAATCACTCCTATCATAAGATCTAAACCCATTACTCCTAGCCCGTTCCATCTCTTCAGCGGTCCGTTGTCTTGGACCGGTCGGCAGATTTATCATATCTTCAACGGTCAAACCCTTATTAGCCTGATAAGTACTATTATTAGATTTGCCAGTAACGAATTCACCTAATGAAACGGTTTGACCTTTTTTCTTTTTGGTTTTTGTAGCCGCCGCCGTCGACAAATCTGGGAAATCAGACATCGGCGCCGCTGTTGTTGTTGACGATTTGGCGTATGTTTGTGTCGGGTTTTCTTGTTGTTGTTTGTTGAGTTCTTCTTCATGTTCTTCGGAATCTAATGCCCATCCGCCAGGTTTCGCCCACGCGCTTTTTACAGTTGCCGCCATGTTTGCCGTTTGTTGTTTTCGTGTTGTGTTTTGGTTTCTTAAAGAGATAGATAGGTTTTCTTGTTTTGTCTTAGAAGTGCGTTAGATGAAAGCGGTAAGGTATTTGATGTACGAATATATATATTTTTATTAATTTAATTGATGGACGGTTGAGATTTGTTTGGAGGAATCCTTGTGTGATCCGAATTCTTATTTTTCTTGGTATAAACCGAGTGGTCATGGTTTGAGTTAAGTGTTTTACTATGCGGCTTTTCTAACGTTACAAATATTTTAAGGAGTTAATTACATTTTTCGTCCTTGTGGTTTGTACCAACTTTCATGTATCATCCCTGAGTACACGAAATTACGTGTTTTATCCCTGAGTATGGAATTTTGTTAACATATTTGGTCCACGACCCAAACAGACGTTAAATAAGACACCGAGGGTACAATTGTCATTTCATTATCATAGGACTAAAAGTGTAATAAACTGTCCATCATATTCTTTAACAAAACACCATCTTAACAAAACACCAGAATTTTCTCAACAAAACACTATCTTCTCAACAAAACATCAGATCTTCATAACAATAATGCATCATACCATAGAAATGGAACTAAACAACTCAGTTTGTTCACAAAAGAACATAAAACTTGATAAATATATATCAAAAATCACACAAAAAACCACACAAGATTTGGCCGTCTCTGTCATCTACATATTTGTCTTTCTAATCCTTCCATTTTCTTTACAACTTCTCGAAAGTATTAAGATTCATAAAAACAATGAAGGGGAAGAGTAAGAGTTGTTCAACAAATGGTTGCTGGGAATCTAGCAAATCCTATCACCGTCACCACCCTACCACAACCAAGATCCGACCTCTCCTCTACCGTTAGCGCCAAGATCTGGCCTTCCCACCACCATCACGACTAAGACCTAACCTCCCAACCACCAGATCCGGCTTCCCCACCACCACGTCGCCATGGTTGTCCCCATCTCTGGTTGTATGACTTCGATTGATGGAAAAAGTTTCTATACTTTCATTTATTTTTTCTTTATTCCTTTGTGAAAATAGTTGGATGTTGGGGTTTTCTTCTTCATCACTGACTAAATAACATATAGATTTTCATATCTATGTGTTATTTAAATTAGGGATTTTTACTTCTTTGTATATGATTACTTGTATATGGTGTTAGGATTTGAAGGTAAAAAGAATTTGATAGTGAAATGTATTTTTGTATGGATTGAATTTTTGATATGTAAATGATAGAGATATATGTAGATCTGATGATGAAATGGGTTTGTAGATCTGATGATGAAATGGGTTTGTAGATCTGATGATGAAATGGGTTTGTAAACAAATAAAAGTAATGGGATGTTTCATATTATAGTAGCGGAGTGTCAAAGAAGTCAAAACTTGGTCATTCTGCTATTCTTGGGATAGTGATAGGAAGTTGTGTGTTTGTGTTGGGATTACTTGCATTGCTAATGGTTTTCTGGGTTTCAAAGAAAGAAGGCAGAAAGGAAAATGTGCAGAGGTCAGTTAAGAAAGAAAAGAAAGTAAAGGGTATAGAGAAACTCAGATCAAAAAGTCAAAATGGGAATGATATTTTCTTAAAAAATGTAAACTTTATTATAGTTTTGGTCCCTGTAAAAATTTCTGACCATTTTACCCTCTGCGTGCAACTCACGTGACCCCCAACTTAACGTCCGTTTGGATCGTAGACTAAATATGTTAACAGAATTCCATACTCAGGGATGAAACATGTAATTTCGTGTACTCAGGGATGAAACATGTAATTTCGTGTACTCAGGGATGATACATGAAAGTTGGTACAAACCACAGGGACGAAAAATGTAATTAACTCTATAGTTTAATTTATATATATTTTTTGTTAAATTTTCTCTCTTACAAAATCAACTAGATCCATCGTATTAAATTCTTATCAAGAATTTTAAAATATCAAAAAGATAAAGAGTTTTACATAATAATTATTATATAAGGAAAAAAAAATAAAAAACAGATAACATCGCAAAGAATGACATTTGCTTTGGTGAAACACTAGATTTTAGGCCCGTGTCCAATACACGAAAATATACGACGTTATTAATATTAGATGTTATTTATTATATTAAAATTTTTACTATATTTATTAATAAAAATTGATGCATATATTAAAAATTTTAAATTTATATAAGATTTTTTTAAAAAATTCTCTTATGTGGTACTCCCACACATCCTTTGAATTTAATTATGACATCATCATATTTTATTAATTTTAAAATTTAAAATATCTTTCCTTTTCTAATTATATATCATTAATATAAATTTTTTTAAATGTTTATTAATAAAAATTGATCATATATTAAAATTTTAAATTTTATATTGAAAATTTTTTTAAAAAATTCTCTTATGTGGTACTCCCATACATCTTTGAATTTAATTATGACATCATCATATTATATTAAAATATTTTGTATTGAAGATTGTTAGTACAATAGGTGTGGTATATCTTTGTATAATGATGTGTAAAATTTAAAATATCTTTCCTTTTCTATATATATCATTAATATAAATTTTTTTAAATGCCCACATTGTGATGTAAGATTTTAATCACCTCAGTTTCGTTATAATAAGTCAAAAACTATAATGTCTTTCCGGATAACGGTTTTACTTTTTTCTTTTACCAGTATGTGTTTCAACGTGTGTCCACAACTACATAACTTTTGTTTTTGTTTACTATCGTTTTTTAGATAACTTATTACAAGTTTTCAACTTATTTAACGCTATTATTATACATTTTAATATGACAACATATTTTAAAGCTACCAGGATATTATTTGGTTTATTTGCAAAGCGTTTATAAGTTAACACGGGTTGAACTCGGATTGATTAGCTAGTATAACATATAATACAAGGGTTGAAGGTCTATTAGTAAGGCTTTTACATTGATAAGACCCATTTGAGTCTCCATTCTCACATTTGTGAGGTGGATTATTAAAAGGTTTTTCTGAAATTAGTCGTGGGTTTACATATGTGTAATTTAGATTTAAGAGTAGGCTATAACAATAATATTATTATATGTATAATAAAAGCTTCCAAAATCAAATTGTAACACCCGTCGTTTAAAAACTTGGATTTTTCAAAACTTTGCCAAACGGCATTTAAAATAAGCGGAAAGGATCACTTTCAAAATCTGCCCCATCCGTAACGGATGGTACCTTTAAAATTTGGTGTTACTACTAGCATCATCAAAACAATAAAAGTAAATCCAAGCTTTGGCACCAACATAAATGCCACATTAATACAAGTCTTTAATCATAAATGAAATAGCCAAACATGAGGCTAAAAGAAAGTCTAAGCGTCCAATGTCTTAGCTAAGCTTCTTTATTCGTCTACCCAAGTCTCACCAAGCTAATCCACGCCTAGCTTAAACTTGATTATCCTGAAGGCACAACATTTTCAAAGAACAAGTGTTAGCTAATAAAATTTAAAATATCTTTCCTTTTCTATATATATCATTAATATAAATTTTTTTAAATGCCCACATTGTGATGTAAGATTTTAATCACCTCAGTTTCGTTATAATAGTCCGAAAAACTATGATGTCTTTCCGGATAACGGTTTTACTTTTTTTTTTACCAAGTATGTGTTTCAACGTGTGTCCACAACTACATAACTTTTGTTTTTGTTTACTATCGTTTTTTAGATAACTTATTACAAGTTTTCAACTTATTTAACGCTATTATTATACATTTTAATATGACAACATATTTTAAAGCTACCAGGATATTATTTGGTTTATTTGCAAAGCGTTTATAAGTTAACACGGGTTGAACTCGGGTTGATTAGCTAGTATAACATATAATACAAGGGTTGAAGGTCTATTAGTAAGGCTTTTACATTGATCAGACCCATTTGAGTCTCCATTCTCACATTTGTGAGGTGGATTATTAAAAGGTTTTTCTGAAATTAGTCGTGGGTTTACATATGTGTAATTTAGATTTAAGAGTAGGCTATAACAATAATATTATTATATGTATAATAAAAGCTTCCAAAATCAAATTGTAACACCCGTCGTTTAAAAACTTGGATTTTTCAAAACTTTGCCAAACGGCATTTAGAATAAGCGGAAAGGATCACTTTCAAAATCTGCCCCATCCGTAACGGATGGTACCTTTAAAATTTGGTGTTACTACTAGCATCATCAAAACAATAAAAGTAAATCCAAGCTTTGGCACCAACATAAATGCCACATTAATACAAGTCTTTAATCATAAATGAAATAGCCAAACATGAGGCTAAAAGAAAGTCTAAGCGTCCAATGTCTTAGCTAAGCTTCTTTATTCGTCTACCCAAGTCTCACCAAGCTAATCCACGCCTAGCTTAAACTTGATTATCCTGAAGGCACAACATTTTCAAAGAACAAGTGTTAGCTAATAAAATTAGCTAAGTAAGATAGCATAACTTGAAAACGTTTGCCAATTTCATATATTAACAAAATCTGCATTTTAAGTTAATATCACACACATACATAACATCATAAGATACACATTAGGTTCAACATGTCCTAAAGTGTGCCTATACTTTCTTTCTTCATCTTTCTTTCTTTATTCCTTTGCCAAGACGTAGGCTAAGTGACTTATGCCACTTGCATAGGGATGTGGGGTTGTGTGTAGGCGGTCATAGACCATACATGGAGTCCTCACACCCGACATGATGGGTAAACCATAAGGTGGTCCATCGGCGTCGTTAAGGAATGACAAAGTCAATCCAACTGAATAAACCGTTTATGCCTTTACGCATTGGTGGTTAGTTACTTCACCCGGAATACTCAAACGTAACTATGCCACAAGGAGCAACTCAAGTGACCACGTACGCACCAGCCCCGAAGAGCTAGCACGGTTAAGCTTAACACAAGACTTTACATAATGCTCGAGACTTTAATCGCTTAATTAGTTTAGGCTACTCTTTCACCTAAGCTAATCACATATCATATTTTACTTTAGGGCCCTTAACGTGCACGTGAACATGGCAATCCTAATCAAAGGACTAGTGACTAAGTGATCAAGCCACACATGCAATCATACATATCATAACATTTCATCATTTCATGGTCACATAATTTAAACATCTCATCATTTCATGTGTACTTACTTACCTCATACCTTTGCAACCTGCATAAGCATGTTATACATCATAAATGGTAAGTAGTATATCCCTTTGCAACCTCCCATAGTCTCCCATAAACATAAAACGTGCATACATATTCAATTGGAAGGTTTAACTTATGAAAACGTGTTTTGTTGTACCAACAGGTGACAAAAGATGTTATCTTACCTCGATACAGCTTACCAACAAGTTAAAAGTATCTTATAGTGCTTGCTAAGTGCTCCCGACAACCTAGAATGAATATAAGATCGAAATATAAGCTAAACGAAATGTTTTGTGAAAACTGGACAAGAGGTGCGTCGCACCTCCCACATGGTGCGTCGCACAAAATCATCAGGGAACTCTAAACATATGCAGGTGCGCCGCACCTACCCCTTTGGTGCGCCGCATAAATTGATCAGAAATTCTGAACATGTGAATGTGCGCCGCACCTACCCTTGGTGCGTCGCATATCGGGCTTTTGGCTGAAAACCATTTTTCCAAATTGGCATGTGGTGCGTCGCATAAATTGATCAGAAATTCTGAACATATGAATGTGCGCCGCACCTACCCTTGGTGCGTCGCATATCGGGCTTTTGGCTGAAAACCATTTTTCCAAATTGGCATGTGGTGCGCCGCACCTACCCCTTTGGTGCGCCGCATAAATTGATCAGAAATTCTGAACATGTGAATGTGCGCCGCACCTACCCTTGGTGCGTCGCATAAATTGATCAGAAATTCTGAACATGTGAATGTGCGCCGCACCTACCCTTGGTGCGCCGCATAAATTGATCAGAAATTCTGAACATGTGAATGTGCGCCGCACCTACCCTTGGTGCGCCGCATAAATTGATCAGAAATTCTGAACATGTGAATGTGCGCCGCACCTACCCTTGGTGCGCCGCATAAATTGATCAGAAATTCTGAACATGTGAATGTGCGCCGCACCTACCCTTGGTGCGCCGCATAAATTGATCAGAAATTCTGAACATGTGAATGTGCGCCGCACCTACCCTTGGTGCGCCGCATAAATTGATCAGAAATTCTGAACATGTGAATGTGCGCCGCACCTACCCTTGGTGCGCCGCATAAATTGATCAGAAATTCTAAACATATGCAGGTGCGCCGCACCTACCCCTTTGGTGCGCCGCATAAATTGATCAGAAATTCTGAACATGTGAATGTGCGCCGCACCTACCCTTGGTGCGTCGCATATCGGGCTTTTGGCTGAAAACCATTTTTCCAAATTGGCATGTGGTGCGCCGCACCTACCCCTTTGGTGCGCCGCATAAATTGATCAGAAATTCTGAACATGTGAATGTGCGCCGCACCTACCCTTGGTGCGTCGCATAAATTGATCAGAAATTCTGAACATGTGAATGTGCGCCGCACCTACCCTTGGTGCGCCGCATAAATTGATCAGAAATTCTAAACATATGCAGGTGCGCCGCACCTACCCCTTTGGTGCGCCGCATAAATTGATCAGAAATTCTGAACATGTGAATGTGCGCCGCACCTACCCTTGGTGCGTCGCATATCGGGCTTTTGGCTGAAAACCATAAACCCCCCCCCCACCCCCGAAAACACCCCCCAAAAAAAAAAAAAAAAAAAAAAAAAAAAAAAAAAAAAAAAAAAAAAAAAAAAAAAAAAAAAAAAAAAAAAAAAAAAAAAAAAAAAAAAAAAAAAAAAAAAAAAAAAAAAAAAAAAAAAAAAAAAAAAAAAAAAAAAAAAAAAAAAAAAAAAAAAAAAAAAAAAAAAAAAAAAAAAAAAAAAAAAAAAAAAAAAAAAAAAAAAAAAAAAAAAAAAAAAAAAAAAAAAAAAAAAAAAAAAAAAAAAAAAAAAAAAAAAAAAAAAAAAAAAAAAAAAAAAAAAAAAAAAAAAAAAAAAAAAAAAAAAAAAAAAAAAAAAAAAAAAAAAAAAAAAAAAAAAAAAAAAAAAAAAAAAAAAAAAAAAAAAAAAAAAAAAAAAAAAAAAAAAAAAAAAAAAAAAAAAAAAAAAAAAAAAAAAAAAAAAAAAAAAAAAAAAAAAAAAAAAAAAAAAAAAAAAAAAAAAAAAAAAAAAAAAAAAAAAAAAAAAAAAAAAAAAAAAAAAAAAAAAAAAAAAAAAAAAAAAAAAAAAAAAAAAAAAAAAAAAAAAAAAAAAAAAAAAAAAAAAAAAAAAAAAAAAAAAAAAAAAAAAAAAAAAAAAAAAAAAAAAAAAAAAAAAAAAAAAAAAAAAAAAAAAAAAAAAAAAAAAAAAAAAAAAAAAAAAAAAAAAAAAAAAAAAAAAAAAAAAAAAAAAAAAAAAAAAAAAAAAAAAAAAAAAAAAAAAAAAAAAAAAAAAAAAAAAAAAAAAAAAAAAAAAAAAAAAAAAAAAAAAAAAAAAAAAAAAAAAAAAAAAAAAAAAAAAAAAAAAAAAAAAAAAAAAAAAAAAAAAAAAAAAAAAAAAAAAAAAAAAAAAAAAAAAAAAAAAAAAAAAAAAAAAAAAAAAAAAAAAAAAAAAAAAAAAAAAAAAAAAAAAAAAAAAAAAAAAAAAAAAAAAAAAAAAAAAAAAAAAAAAAAAAAAAAAAAAAAAAAAAAAAAAAAAAAAAAAAAAAAAAAAAAAAAAAAAAAAAAAAAAAAAAAAAAAAAAAAAAAAAAAAAAAAAAAAAAAAAAAAAAAAAAAAAAAAAAAAAAAAAAAAAAAAAAAAAAAAAAAAAAAAAAAAAAAAAAAAAAAAAAAAAAAAAAAAAAAAAAAAAAAAAAAAAAAAAAAAAAAAAAAAAAAAAAAAAAAAAAAAAAAAAAAAAAAAAAAAAAAAAAAAAAAAAAAAAAAAAAAAAAAAAAAAAAAAAAAAAAAAAAAAAAAAAAAAAAAAAAAAAAAAAAAAAAAAAAAAAAAAAAAAAAAAAAAAAAAAAAAAAAAAAAAAAAAAAAAAAAAAAAAAAAAAAAAAAAAAAAAAAAAAAAAAAAAAAAAAAAAAAAAAAAAAAAAAAAAAAAAAAAAAAAAAAAAAAAAAAAAAAAAAAAAAAAAAAAAAAAAAAAAAAAAAAAAAAAAAAAAAAAAAAAAAAAAAAAAAAAAAAAAAAAAAAAAAAAAAAAAAAAAAAAAAAAAAAAAAAAAAAAAAAAAAAAAAAAAAAAAAAAAAAAAAAAAAAAAAAAAAAAAAAAAAAAAAAAAAAAAAAAAAAAAAAAAAAAAAAAAAAAAAAAAAAAAAAAAAAAAAAAAAAAAAAAAAAAAAAAAAAAAAAAAAAAAAAAAAAAAAAAAAAAAAAAAAAAAAAAAAAAAAAAAAAAAAAAAAAAAAAAAAAAAAAAAAAAAAAAAAAAAAAAAAAAAAAAAAAAAAAAAAAAAAAAAAAAAAAAAAAAAAAAAAAAAAAAAAAAAAAAAAAAAAAAAAAAAAAAAAAAAAAAAAAAAAAAAAAAAAAAAAAAAAAAAAAAAAAAAAAAAAAAAAAAAAAAAAAAAAAAAAAAAAAAAAAAAAAAAAAAAAAAAAAAAAAAAAAAAAAAAAAAAAAAAAAAAAAAAAAAAAAAAAAAAAACTCTTCACCGTGGTTATGCTTCCATTTAATCAACACGAGATCAATCAACTTTCGGCGAAGTTTCTTTTGCTTTCTTTCGAGTATCGCTACTGGTTTATCCACTATTCTTTTCTGAGGATTAATGCTCACATCCTCAATTGGAATAACACTTGACTCATTGGCCAAACACTTCCTCAAATACGAAACATGAAATGTGTGGTGAATTCCATCCAATTCTGGGGGTAGTTCTAATTGATAAGCTACATCCTTGATTCGTTTCAGAATTTTGAAAGGTCCTATGAAACGTGGGCTTAGCTTTCCCTTCTTTCCAAAACGAATTACTCCTTTCCATGGAGAAACTTTCAGCATTACCAAATCACCAACTTGGAACTCAATTGGCTTCCTTTTCTTGTCGGCATAAGTCTTTTGTCTTTCTCTAGCCACGCGAAGTGCTTCCTTTGCCACATTAACTTTTTCAGCTGAGATTTCAATGATTTCAGGACCCGTAAACTGCTTTTCACCGGGTTCCATCCAACAACTCGGAGTCCTACATCTCCTACCATAAAGCATTTCAAATGGTGGCATTCCAATACTTGCATGGTGGCTGTTATTATAAGTGAATTCGATCAATTTCAAGTGTTCATCCCATGCTCCACCATACTCTAATACACAAGCTCTCAACATGTCTTCCAACGTTTGTATGGTCCTTTCACTTTGCCCATCAGTTTGAGGGTGATAGGCGGTGCTCAAATTAATTCTGGTACCTAACTCTCGCTGAAGACCCTTCCAAAAGTTAGACACAAATCTCGTGTCTCGGTCTGAAACAATGGATAAAGGAACACCATGCTTTGCTACGATCTCATCCACATACATCTTTGCCATTTTAGTTAGTGGTACATCTTGTCTTGTTGCCAAGAAATGAGCACTCTTTGTCAATCTATCCACAATAACCCATACCATGTCATTTCCTTTCGGTGTTCTTGGTAGTTTGGTCACAAAATCCATAGTAATATGGTCCATTTCCATTCCGGAATCTCCAATTGATGCAACATTCCATATGGCTTTTTGTGATCAGCTTTCACACGTGCACACGTCAAACATCTTTCAACAAAATGAGCAACTTCTCCCTTAATGTTTGGCCACCAATAGATGGGCTTCAAATCTGCATACATCTTGGTAATACCTGGATGGACTGAATATCTTGACCTATGAGCTTCTTCAAGGATCAATTCTCGGTTACCACCAAGCAATGGTACCCATATTCGACCCTTATAAGTCTTAAATCCACGGCTGTTCGTCTCCATCACAAGTCTTTTCTTCTTTCCAATACTCTCATTATCGATATTATCCTTCATTAAAGCCTTAACTTGGGCTTCCTTGATGCGGTCGAGTAACCCGACTTGGCTTGAACAACCATGCTCATCAATCTACAAGAAAAATTCTGCACTTTCCTACTTAATGCATCCGCCACCACATTGGCTTTACCGGGATGATATTTAATCTCGCAATCATAATCTTTCAGAAGTTCCATCCATCTCCTTTGCCTTACATTCATTTCCTTTTGTGAGAACACATATTGCAAACTCTTATGATCCGTAAACAAGGTACATTTGGTGCCATATAAGTAATGCCTCCACAACTTCAAAGCAAACACTACTGCAGCCAATTCAAGATCATGGGTCGGGTAATTCTTTTCATGAGGCTTCAACTGACGTGAAGCATATGCAATAACTTTGTCCCTTTGCATAAGGACACAACCCAAACCTGAAATAGAAGCATCACTATAAACAACAAGATCATCAGTACCTTCGGGTAAGGCTAGGACAGGAGCTTCACATAACTTTGTCTTAAGCGTTTGAAAGGCCTTTTCTTGAGCTTCCGTCCATACAAACTTTACTCCTTTCTTTGTCAATTCCGTCATTGGCTTAGCTATTCGGGAGAAATCTTGAATAAACCTCCTATAATAGCCAGCTAAACCGAGGAAACTCTTAATCTCCGTGGGTGTCTTTGGCTGTTCCCATTTAGATACAGCTTCAATCTTGGCAGGATCAACTTTAATACCTTCAGAAGAGATAACATGCCCGAGAAATTGAACTTCTCGGAGCCAGAACTCACACTTGGAGAACTTTGCATATAACTTTTTCTCCCTAAGAACCTCAAGAACAGCTCTTAAGTGCTCACGGTGCTCGGCTTTGGACTTTGAATAAATTAGAATATCGTCAATGAAGACAATCACAAAATGATCTAAGAATGGGCGACATACCCGATTCATTAAATCCATAAAAGCGGCTGGAGCATTTGTCAACCCAAAAGGCATGACAAGAAACTCATAGTGCCCATAACGTGTACGAAAAGCTGTCTTGGCCACATCTTCCTTTTTGACTTTTAATTGATGATAGCCAGACCGCAAATCAATCTTAGAGAAGTAAGAAGCACCATGGAGCTGATCAAAAAGATCATCAATACGCGGGAGAGGATACTTATTCTTAACCGTTCGTTTATTCAGCTCACGGTAGTCTATGCACATGCGCATAGAACCGTCTTTCTTTTTGACAAAAGAACCGGAGCTCCCCAAGGCGAGGAACTTGGTTGTATGAAACCTTTGTCAAGTAGCTCTTGAAGCTGGGACATTAACTCTTTCATTTCTGTGGGAGCTAAACGATATGGTGCTTTTGCAATAGGAGTAGCACCGGGTACGAGATCAATCTGAAAGATGACCTCTCGGTCGGGAGGAATACCGGGAAGATCATCCGGAAAGACATCAGAAAATTCAGAAACTACATCAACATTAGGGATCGGAGACTTCCCTTTTCGTGTATCGATAACATAGGCAAGAAAGTGATTCTTGTTATGCCGAATGCAATTGAGAGCCTTCATCAAATTAATAATCTTTATGCTCCCCTTCTTCTTATCTCCATAAACGGAAATGACCTCACCACCCGGAGTAGCGAATCGTACGACCTTTTGAGAACATATAATAGTAGCATCATTTTGAGACAACCAGTCCATACCTATCACTATATCAAAACCGGCTAGAGTGGTAGGCAATAAATGAACCGGAAAAGAGCGGCCTTCAATCTCAATAGAACAATCATCATAACCTACTTGAATGTCACTAATGGTACCGTTAGCAATTTCAACCTCTATAGAGCAATCAAGAGGAGTAGTGACTCTATCAAGCTTAGGAGCAAATAAAGTGGACACAAAAGATCTATTTGCACCCGAATCAAAAAGTACAGAAGCAGGTTTTGAGTTAACAAGAAATGTACCGCTTACTACCTCGTCGTTATCCTTGGCAGCTTCGACTGTCATCTGAAAGGCTCGAGCTTTAGGCTTTTGGACAGCCGTCTTCTTTCCATCATCTCTTCCTTGTGGGCAATCCTTGATGAAATGACCGGTTTGTTGACACCGATAACACTTTGGCTTGTCCTTGCATCCTGAAGTAGGATGACCCGTACCACCACAAGTATCACACCTTCGGGTCTTATCTGAACATGGACCCGAGTGAGGCGCCTTACAAGTGCCACACCAATTCTTTGGCTTTGCATAGCTGCTGCCCCCACTTCTTGAAGACGGACCTTTCTTGAACTTCCTATTAGATCCACTTGACCCATCATGCTTCCTTTTTAAACCTGATTGCTTATCATCATTAGCTTTCACTACAACCTTTTCACCCTTGAAATCATCATCCAACCTCTTGGACTCCTTAATCGCAGCAGACAATGTAATGTGTTGTCTACAAAGGCCACAATAGCTAGCGGGAAGACCATCACAGTAAGCTTCAACCTGATCCACATCTCTACGAACCAAATGACCAACAAACTTAAGCTTTTCCATAAATGAGTGGGCATACTCAGTTATGGCACCCGGCTTAGCTGTTAAAGCTCTGAATTCTTTCTCAATCAACCTCAGTTCACGAGTACCCACATATTCTTCCAAGAACTTCTCCTTAAAGGTACCCCAAGGCATATTAGCTAGCACCTCGGGGGTCAAAGAAATAGTAGCAACTCTCCACCAATTACGAGCATTCTTCTTCAACATACGGGAAGCACACAATACCTTCATATCCTCAGGGCAATAACATGAAGCAAACACAACCTCGATATCATCCAACCATTCCATGGCACCTACAACATCTAGAGTACCATCAAATGCCTTTGCTCCACATTTCTGAAAGCTCTCATACTTAAAGTTACTAGTACGAGGAGCGACTACAACACGAGGCTCCACCACATTATTAACACCATTCACATTAGCAACAACATTTTCAGGAGCAACTTGTGACCTTACCATTGATGGCTCGGTACGGTTTGAGCGGTTGGAGTAATTCCCATCCGTATGCTCATCCCGTTGCAAGCTAGCTTCTCTTTCAGCCCTAAGTTGATTTAACTCCTCTTCATTTCTCAACAAAAGAGCTCGAATAGCCCTCAACTCTTCATGCATTTCAGCTTGAGTAGGAACTTGCTCAATCACGGGGTTAGCTCTATCAATTTCAGACCTTGTAGGTTGTGCACCCGAAAGTGGTCTTCGAGGAGGCCTTAGGTTAACACCATTTCCAGTCCCGTTTGGATTAACCGGAGCATCGCTAGCATTAGCTCCATCTCTTTGACTACTAGCACGGGTATTAACCATCCTTCTACAATTTTAGTGACAAATGTTAGAGATGAATCGAATGAGAACAAAGTATGGTCAGGCCTACTAAATTACATAAGCATAACATAAACATATATAAGCCATAAACCTACCCTCACACTCATCCCAACCCATCCTAAAAGCATTTTCATCATAGAGCTAAAGCATTACTACTTAAGCCAATCATTTCTCGTACGGTTTAAGTCCAAAATCCTAAGGTCTTGGTCGAATTTTGGTTCACTTAAACCATTTCTCTGATACCAACTTGTAACACCCGTCGTTTAAAAACTTGGATTTTTCAAAACTTTGCCAAACGGCATTTAAAATAAGCGGAAAGGATCACTTTCAAAATCTGCCCCATCCGTAACGGATGGTACCTTTAAAATTTGGTGTTACTACTAGCATCATCAAAACAATAAAAGTAAATCCAAGCTTTGGCACCAACATAAATGCCACATTAATACAAGTCTTTAATCATAAATGAAATAGCCAAACATGAGGCTAAAAGAAAGTCTAAGCGTCCAATGTCTTAGCTAAGCTTCTTTATTCGTCTACCCAAGTCTCACCAAGCTAATCCACGCCTAGCTTAAACTTGATTATCCTGAAGGCACAACATTTTCAAGAACAAGTGTTAGCTAATAAAATTAGCTAAGTAAGATAACATAACTTGAAAACGTTGCCAATTTCATATATTAACAAAATCTGCATTTTAAGTTAATATCACACACATACATAACATCATAAGATACACATTAGGTTCAACATGTCCTAAAGTGTGCCTATACTTTCTTTCTTCATCTTTCTTTCTTTATTCCTTTGCCAAGACGTAGGCTAAGTGACTTATGCCACTTGCATAGGGATGTGGGGTTGTGTGTAGGCGGTCATAGACCATACATGGAGTCCTCACACCCGACATGATGGGTAAACCATAAGGTGGTCCATCGGCGTCGTTAAGGAATGACAAAGTCAATCCAACTGAATAAACCGTTTATGCCTTTACGCATTGGTGGTTAGTTACTTCACCCGGAATACTCAAACGTAACTATGCCACAAGGAGCAACTCAAGTGACCACGTACGCACCAGCCCCGAAGAGCTAGCACGGGTTAAGCTTAACACAAGACTTTACATAATGCTCGAGACTTTAATCGCTTAATTAGTTTAGGCTACTCTTTCACCTAAGCTAATCACATATCATATTTTACTTTAGGGCCCTTAACGTGCACGTGAACATGGCAATCCTAATCAAAGGACTAGTGACTAAGTGATCAAGCCACACATGCAATCATACATATCATAACATTTCATCATTTCATGGTCACATAATTTAAACATCTCATCATTTCATGTGTACTTACTTACCTCATACCTTTGCAACCTGCATAAGCATGTTATACATCATAAATGGTAAGTAGTATATCCCTTTGCAACCTCCCATAGTCTCCCATAAACATAAAACGTGCATACATATTCAATTGGAAGGTTTAACTTATGAAAACGTGTTTTGTTGTACCAACAGGTGACAAAAGATGTTATCTTACCTCGATACAGCTTACCAACAAGTTAAAAGTATCTTATAGTGCTTGCTAAGTGCTCCCGACAACCTAGAATGAATATAAGATCGAAATATAAGCTAAACGAAATGTTTTGTGAAAACTGGACAAGAGGTGCGTCGCACCTCCCACATGGTGCGTCGCACAAAATCATCAGGGAACTCTAAACATATGCAGGTGCGCCGCACCTACCCCTTTGGTGCGCCGCATAAAATCATCAGGGAACTCTAAACATATGAATGTGCGCCGCACCTACCCTTGGTGCGTCGCATATCGGGCTTTTGGCTGAAAACCATTTTTCCAAATTGGCCTGTGGTGCGCCGCACCACCCTCCTGGTGCGTCGCACCTGGAGTGTCGACCAGAAATCTAATCTTTGTTCTATGATCAAACGAATTCCATACGAACCCATACCCCAAATCCAACCTGGGGACTTAAAATTAATCCTTTTAATTGCACTTTCATCAGCTTAAACCATCCTATTAATCCCTTAATCCTTTACATCATCATTCAATCTTTAAAACACCCGAACAACATGAATTCAATAAACGTTTGATCAAATAACCCAACCCAAACCCTATGGCCTGGATCGAAATCACTACTAAGACATACATGATCAGATTTAAGAGTAAGATCAGCCATAATACCTGTAGATGACTTTGAGGATTCGAAATCTTAATCAAACTTGATCGAAACGACACGAAACGATTGATTCTTGGAGAAAACTTGTCTTGAGAGGGAGGGGATCTGTTCCTAGGGCTTAATCACGAAAATTTGCAGCTATTGGGGTCTTACTAGACCTTAAACTCCTGACCATAAGTTTCCTTTAGTGCCCATAGGCCCCTCGACTTCCTAAACTTTACTTTCGTAGCTTAATTAACTTACCGGGAGACTTAACGATCTAACAAGCACTTAATTTTCATACTTTACTTTAAATTACTTTCATTTAATTTTTACTTTCATTTAATTCACTTTACTTCATTTCATATTAAACACATAAGCATTTAATCACATAATCCCTTATAAGGCACATAAACATAATAGACCTAACGTTAACTAACGGAAAGTCAAATAGTCAAACATAAAACGTTTGGGATGTTACACAAATAATGTGAATTTTGAAAATAAAATAAAATAATTTGATTAATTTATCATAAAAAACATAAATATGATGATATATTTATGGCATTTAAAGTTTTGTATAGAAAATACTAGATTACGGTAAAAAAAATTTAGTTATGATAATTATTAGCTAAAAATTAATATAATTGAGGATATATTTTCATATGAAAACTCTATACATACAATATAAACATAATAATATCTCATATAAAGGATGACAAAAGATTTTGATTTCCTAAGTTCAATATTAAAGAAACAAAATTAACCAAAGATATTATACTTAACAAAATTATTAAGGTAATCATAGAAATTATAAATCTACTAATACTTCGTAGAAAACTACATTACTTGTAGATATGGTGACGAACAAATACACGAATGTTTATACATATTAAAAATAATCCGTAACGTTATAAATTGTAAAAGACATATTACGATTTGATCCTTTCACCTTTTACATGTATTAAAATTGATGTTATATATAATACACGTTTATTTCTAATATATAATCAATAGTTGTGATCACTAAAATCACTAACTAATAAACGATCAAATCAAGATTAGTAATTGAAATATAGATACATATATTAAAGAGCAAAAACTATAAAACTATTGATGTTCTCGTCTTCTAACATTCAAGATGAAGAAACTCATTTACGTGGATATATAAAATTGTGATCTATGCTCTTTCTCATTTTTAGAATATATAATTAATAGTTTCCACCAAATATTAAATTGTAATCAAATAAAGATTAGTAATCAAAATATAAAATCATACCTTAAAAAATAGATCTATAAACTTGTTGATGTTCTATTCTTCAATTTTACGTGGACTAAATGAACTTAAATAACATAAACATGCAAATACAAAAATTAGTGATAACTTGATAGTTGATGTAGAAAAGAAAATCATGTAAAGTTTTATATTAAGGTTTGAATTAACATTTTCAACCTTTCATACATATCGATTACACTTAGGAAATCTTTACAATATACATTATCTTATACCATGTGTTATTATTTTAATAGGATAACTTTAGAAATTGTTAGTTTGATATCGATATCTATATCTATATATAATGATAAAATAATGATGTTAAAGGAATCGAAATCTTAGCCGTAATAATATGATTATCTTATATTTATTATTATTTTATATTTATATTATTAATATATATTAATATTATGCCAACTAAAAATTAAATGGACATTTAAATAAAACTTTTTTTTACAATAATTGACAAGTAAGCAAAAATCTTACATGTAAGCTAAATGACAATACCACATAAACAATTTCATATCCTCTCTTAGTTATATAAAGAGATACATGAGGACAAAGCTAGACAAATCAAACATGTTTTATTATCAAAATAGATAGCTAGTACGATGATGTGTGAAATCTAGTTTAAAATTTATAACAAGATCTACCGCTAATTGACTTGTAACACCCGTGACATTTGACTATATTGACCTTAATTGACTTTTGTTGAATATGTGAATTATTTGTGAATCTAATTGGAATATCGGTACTTGGAAACTTATGTTATTAATGAAAGTCGAGTTGCTTTTGTGATCTATAGTGTAATTGACGATACTTTAGCATTTACGTGTTTGGACGGAGTATCTTTTGGTAACTAGCTAGTGTTTAGTGGTGCAAGAGTTGTGGGTGGGGGTGTAAACCCTTCCCACCTCCCATTCCTTTCCTTATCTCTTATTCTTACACAAACACACTCTCCTTTCTCTCTCAATCTCAAGAACACACACACAAAACACACACTAATCATTTTTCCTCATAAATTTCGGATCTAAGGCTCTAGTAAACATCAAAGTGTTAGAAAATTGTTAAATATCATTTCCTTATCTTCAAACTTCAAGAAATTTGGGTTAAATCAAGTGTTCTTCACCTTTAAAGCTTCAAACCTGAATTTGAAGTTCCGGGTTGTTTTGGTAAGTGATTCTTAGCTCAAAATCATCATTATATGTTGCTTATTATGTTCCTTGGTCGAATCTAAACATCTTTGGTCTTGTTGGTTGTCAAAATCGAATTTTGGGTTTCTAGGGTTTTGGGTTGGATTTTGGTGATTTGATATTAGATTGATGAAATGGAAGAGTTTGGATGGTGGGTTTTGTTCAAATTATGTTAGTAACATGTTTTGTAGCTTCAAAATGGTCCCAAAATGGTCAAAAATGAGTTTGGGGTCGATTTGGAGGTGTTTGGGTTCATTTTTCTTGATTTTGGGCATAGCTGGTCGATCATGTTCAGTAACCAGCGTAAATTACGCCCCACCTGGCGTAATTTACGCCCCTCTAGTTTTGCTTTACGCCAGAAAGCTCCTGTTTACGCTAGACTTTACGCCAAAACTCATCTTTCTTGTAATAAGCATAACTTTTGAACCGTAAGTTCGTTTTTGACGATTCAAGCGGCCACGGAAGCGTAATTGAGTCTACTTTCTAATGGTATAGGCCTATGAGTCAAAAACATAGTTTTAACAAATAAAAAGTTTTGATAAAGCAACAGTGGTCAAGTCCCGATGAGTCATTGTGAAGCAAAACGTAACGATTCCACTTTGGTTGGATCAAAGCCTTATAAAATGGACATAATAAAGCTTTTATAGTAATAATAGGTCTATATTCATAAAACCTTACCTTTTGATATGCTTTAGGATTAATGTGATACGTGTATAATAGGTTTCGGCTACCGTGGACATCGGTTCTACTTCCTTTCATCTTGGTGTTGTTATTGCTCGTCACAGGTGAGTTCCGTAGCTCCCTACTCAATTGAGATTCGGGCTGAAAAGTGTACACATACGTGCTTGTTTGATTGTTTGGTTGATTGATTGATTGATGGTGGTCTGATTGATTGTTTGATTGATTGTTGATTGATGGATGGTTTTGATTGATTGTTGATTGATGGATGGTTTTGATTGATTGTTTGATTGATGGATGGTTTTGATTGATTGTTGATTGATGGATGGTTTTGATTGATTGTTTGATTGATGGGTGGTTTTGATTGATTGTTTGATTGATGGGGTAGTTTTGATTGATTGTTGATTGATGGATGGTTTTGATTGATCGTTTGATGGTTTACGCATATGATTGTGATATTGTGATTAATTAGGATAGTCGTACATACATGGAAGTCGGTTATGCCTTTAAAGGGTTTTAGATATGGTGGGAAGACTGCGGGTGACCCTATATATAAGCATCTAGGACTCGTTGAAAGTAGAATCCTCTTAAGTGTATGTACGTCTAGTTTTGGTTGATTTGATGGTTGATGATTGATGGATTTGTGATTGAGGTAAACACGCATATGTAATGATATGGTTATTGTTGAGACGTACGCACCCCGATGTATGGGAAACGTGAGCGAGAACGTACGCACCCCGTTGTGTGGGAAACGTGTGCGAGGACGTTTGCTCCCCGATGTATGGGAAACGTGTGCGCTGTTGATGATTGGTACATGACTCCGAGTATATAGACGTATATACATCCATGATTTTGAGATGCCACATTGGTCATTGGGATGACATGTGAGTATCGTTACATTTTGCGGAACGCACACAGACCCCAAGTATGTAGTCACACGTACTTGCATTTGATGATTGTTGAGAGACACACATGATATACATTCATACATTGCTTGGTTATGTCTTATGCACTTATACTTTATGCATCCTTATTGCTTTGCATACTCATTGATGTTGACATTACTTATGCATACATATGACACGCGTCTCTCATCATTGTTGATACATTATGGCTTGTTATGTAACGAGGTTTACTCTCGGTTTACCTATCTTGGTTGACTTTGTGCCTTATAAGGGCTACCTGTAAGACATTACTTACTTTTCCTTATACATATTGTGATTGTTGACGATGGTTCCTTGTGATCCATTACTACGAACTCACCAACCTAGTGTTGACTTTGTTTAATACACTTTTCAGGTAATCAAGTGAATCCGAGACATGTTGGTTGATTATTGCTTTTGCTCGGGCTTGGACTTACGTGGATCCGTGATTTATTCGCCCTTTTATGATTTCATGTTCTTTATGTATATTGTACCTTGTATGTTTGATGTTGGATTCACCGAATCCCTTTTATGTCATATAGTTTATGTTCTACGATAATTCCATGCATATGCTATATCTTTTCAGTAATATTCTGAGCCTAGCTCGGGGTGTTACATGACTACAACACACTTACGGGCAGTGTACCCGTTCGTATGTAATATAGCTAACTGGCAAGACCAGGATCGAACACAAGGACTGATTGTTGTACTAAAAGTTGTAAAAATGTGAAACAAGTAAAATTTTTGGTGTGACCGAATTGTCACCTTGCGTTTTTGAAAGCTATGTAATTAACAAGTAAAATAAAGTACTCAACCGGTATTAGCGAGAGCACACGAAAAGAGTTTGAGTTGTAAACAAATAATTAAAAAACCATCTATGTCGAATCCGCTCCACAAAAAGTCTAGGTTGCATATAGTTTAAGCTCAAAATTCATATATATTGGTGATAATAATCGTGATAAGACAAAAACACAAACGGGTGCACCTAGTTTGTAAAATCGACTCAATCACCTAATCAATTCAATTTCTCGCAACAAGTGGTACCACCATCCTTATTACAATTCCTTGAACTAACTAGTTTGTTTGATTATTTAAATAACAATTTTATCTTTGTGAAAGAAACGTGGTACCACCAACCGTTAAATCCACTAAACAAAATAATTTCTATTTAACTTGTATCTTTACTATCATACCATGACCTAGCAAGAGTTGTTCATAGACAAACAACTAAAATAATACTTGTGTTCAACTAGTACCACTATCGAAGAACACAAATACCACCAAGAACACAAGATTAAGTAAAAGAAATCACTTCATTAAGATCTTGACAAAATGTTAAGTAAAACCAAATTGAATTCAAAATATTATGCAACCATAACTAATTGTTTCACTTCATCTTCATAGATGTATAAAGATTTAGCTACTCAAAATGAAAATAGCTAAAGATTCAAATATAAAGGAGAACATAATGTACCAAATATAAAGTAATAATCCAAATCGAGGTCACAATCGAGCTACAATCACTAAACAAGAGCCAAAATTAATCTTCAAGTCTTCAAATGAGTTGGAGTAGTGAAAACCCTTAGAAAAACCCTTAAAAGCGGCTGGAAATAAAGTGGGTAAGCTGAAGTATCCAAGATTAGGTTTAGGGTTGAGTGGGGGCTGGTATTTATACCCCAGGAGAGAGAAAATCCGTCAGACCAGCTCCGAATCGCGCCGCGAGTTGCCTAGTCGCGCCGCGAGGTGTGCCAAAACTGGAGCATTTCAATGCAGGGCTAATTATCGCGTCACGATATAGCCCACTCGCGCCGTGAATGCGAATTTGTGAAGGCTCGCACCGCGATGAACCCTGGTCGCGCCGCGAGTTGCTTCAGTTCTTGCTTTTCCAGCTTCGATCTTCATCATGCTTCATCCGTTAGTGCATATGGACCATTCCTGAACCATTTTCTACCATTTATGAACGATGTACCTGCTGTAGACCTGAAACCACTAGCAAACACCATAACGCACCACAAAACAAGTATAAACGGCTACAAAACAGAGTATAAATCGTCCAAATAAGATGTGGGAAATATGTATAAATTGAGACACATCAAACCTCCCCACACTTAAACCTTGCTTGCCCTCAAGCAAGTATGCACTTAAACCAATATCCAATACCAATCAAATCAAGATATCAAAAACAATACATAGTTATAAGTGAAGTCCCAAACCAAGCGGTGTTGAATACCAAAAGCAAATGCATTTAAAAACTAATGAGCAAAGTTTTAGATGAAATCAGAAAATTCTACTAATCTAGAACAAAACCATCTTTCGGTTACAATTAGAATCCTCCCTATGCTTGTGTTCACCTCTTTAACATTTCTATCATTCCAATTGACCTTAAGCTCGTTCCTACTAAGCATACAATCTACTAGCAAGCTTTACAATTATTATTGGCAACATAAGCAATATTCCACAATGATTATTGGTATATTTGTTGTAACACCCCAACTAAGGCGGATCAATGAGATGTACAGAAAGTCTAGTATTCAAAACAAAGGATAATAGATAAACATTCACCATAGCTTTATTTGTTAAAAAGAATTTACAAATGTACACGCATGTGAACCAATTCCCAAGTACAATGCGTCCACCGTACTTGGATATTAAGTCCACGAAACAGATAACAAATGCATGAAGTGATATACTACAATGATCAGGGCGGATTCCATTGCCCATCACAAGGTTTGATCTTTGACTCCAAAGTGCAATGCAAACAATCATGATGCATATAATTCCTCACATCTTATGCTAAATCCTGAAAAGCATGAAGAAAAAGTGTCAACTACGAAAACGTAGTTGGTGAGTGCATAGGTTTTCAAGTAAATCTCATTCCATATCCATTTCAAAACTTAGAAAACACATTATTACATATCAATATACCCAAACCACATGACCGACAATTTCCCATATCGAACTATCAAGTTTTCCAAACACCGTAATGTTATTTCAAAAAGCGTTGAAAATCCATGGTAACTATAAAGTTCTCATTTGTCGAATTCAACGTGAGAGAAAAATATATATAAATCGATTTATCATACATCACACCAAAACCAATCGGTCATCAAGATTTCAATATCGCCAATTTCAACAACTTTCAAGATTCCATATGAGATCTAATACCCAAACCGTATGTTCATTCCATAATAACCAAAGTATGTCCCAAATCTGTCATTAGTAACATTCACATTGATATTTTAGATGAGTTTAACTTGAGCCACTACTAAGACCCTTTCACGTTGCAAACCAACATAATATATCCCATCGATATAACCATAAAAGCACATGCTGTCAATCACGTGCGTTAACCATAATTGGGTCGTGCCATGGAGATGAACAATAATATATAAAGTAGATTAGAGCACCCCTAGGCCGGCAGCCGTTGAAGGCGGCCATATAGGCGGCCAGTCAACCTGTCGCCATCTTAGTGAGTGGGGGACGAATCCTAGTTGCGCAACCCTCTAACTACAGGCCTCAATGAGTTAATAGTAGTGTAGCGGGGACTTGACTTTGACAGTACTCAAGCTCATCATATAACATATATCACATTAATCATACAATATAATTCCCATATCATAATCATTCTTCCAAGTATCATTTCATATAAAGAAAACAATTTTAATTATTCATGGTTTTCACCCCGTAAGTAAAACACATAAAAGAGTTTGAAAGGGGGCTATGACTCACCTTGATATGCCGAGCATTATATATACTTATCCAAAATGGGTACTTCCCATCTATAGCTTCCTTGATCATGTATTCCTCACGGTCCTCAATCACATTTCAAAGCCAAGACTATCCCTACGAGATGACTAATATACGTAAGTCCCTATCTTAAGCCATCACTTAGAAATGCCACTTTTGTTTATACGTTAAATTTTTGGTTTACATTTGATATGGTTTTGATTGTATCTTTTGGATCACTTGATTATCATGGTGTTTATTAGCTCTATATTTTTGGTGTTCATAGTAAGTAATGACTTGAATTTATTCATTTATTTTATTATTTTTATTTACCATTTAATCTGTTGTATGTAAGATAACTTTGGGATTACCACTTAATTTCTTGACTTTAAAGTGTATGCCCTTCTTAGGTAACTTTTAATACTCCTAACTCATATCAATTCAACCTCTCTTGTGTCTAGCTCATTTAGAGGTCTTTATGCTTAAAGTCGTTTACCGATATAGTAATTATAGCCTCGTTTCTCAAGCAATTCAAGTGATTTAAAATGGATTTTCATCCTTATTTCACCATTTACAGAATATTAATCATATTTTGGTATTTCAAGTCGTGATAGTGGTGGTGGTGTGATATGTGCAATTTAGAGCTTTCGGTTAGTGATTATACGAACCGAATTAGTGATTTGTAGGCTTGTCTTTGCCATTTAATAACCAAGTTAAGTTTTATAACTTTTATTTTCATAAAATGTTGAGTAGTCATTCTTGGTTAAATTGAATTATTTGGACATTGGTGATTTTTATACAGACACATATATGTGTCCTATATTTATGTGAATTTTTACTAAATTTTTAGACATTGTTTACTACCTCTAAAAGTTACCAAGCCAAAACTTGTCAGAACAAGAGCTGCTGTGCGACTCAAAATGTTTTATAAAAGATTTCTATGATGAACTTCTAATAAAAATCTCCCAATTTTATTTTAAGTTAGGGACACTTTGAACTCAGTTCACACCAAGTTTAAACTTCTGAAACCTATTAGTTAAGAAATTAAAAATCATCAAAGTTGACTCAACATTAAGACAAAAATCCAGTTTTGACCACTTTTGGTAGCAAAATCATATCTTTTGTTTGGTTCAGTATTTTTGGGTGATTCTAGTTGGTGGTGAAACTAGACTCACGTATCTATATTTTCTATTTTATGTCCAACACCCAGATCGTCCAGTTTAAACCATTTTTACACGCTCCAAGTTCAAATACAGATTCTATGAACTTTCTTGGTAACGTAAAAGCATGTTTGCTTTATTTTAAATTACCCAACCACCTATTTTGGTAACCCCAATGCATTTTATTCATCCTAACTCATCTATTAACATTTCATTTTTGTATTTTCCAGATTTCTTATTGTATTTTTATGGACAAATCGTTTGATGAAGGTGGTGAATGTATATTTGTGTTCTTGTGATTTTTGGTTAGTGATTTTGTGCATAGTTTTGCCTTGATTCATATGAAATCCATATCTCTTGCAATATATTTATAAAATCCAGAGTATTATGCTTAATATTTACATATTTTTCACTTAAAACAAGTCCATATCCATCTCATAATCCAACAACAAGATTCAACTTTCTTAGATCTAACATGCATGCATTCAAATCAACACTTTTTATACAAATCTTTCATCCATCTTTCAACCATCAACATAAAATCCACTTTCAAGTGAAAAATTACAGAAATATATTCATATATTTATCAAAGTATATATTCTTTTTTCAAACAAAAAGTCACTTTTATAAGATATTAACATAGAACAACACTTTTGGGTCTTTAACTTGTTGAATCCTTGAATCTTTCTTCTAGATCTTGACATGCATGAACATGAGAAAGAAGATTCTATCAACTTGCCCTCATCAAGTGTGTTTTTCAAAGAAATCAAGAAGAAAATATAAGCTTTTGATAAAGATCTTTGAAGATAAACTAAAACAAGATTAAACTAGTAAATGGATTAAGATTTATACCCTTCAAGTTCGGTTTTGGAGATGATTTTTGGGCAGAAATTTCGTGACCTTTATGCTCCTAATAACCCTTAAACTTGCTTGAAACAACCCTTAAGCCTTAGCTTGATATAATCCTTGCTTAACCCTTTAAAAACCTTATTATTATTATTGATTATATTTGAGTTTTGTTCTTGTTTTTCTTGCTTCTTTGAACCGTAAATGGAAGAGAAAAAGGAAGAGAAAAGTGTTCTTGAAAGTGTGTTGTGTTTGTTTGTTTTGGGAAGAGAAATGGAATTATGTGGAGTAAAGGAAGGAGTTGGAGTGTTGTAGTATCCAAGCTTGTCTTGGGAGTGTAAGGCATAAGATGCTCTAGTTATTAGTTGATTGGGCAAATGGGTTCTTGGGGGTGGGATGGCCGAAATTTTCTTTCAAAATTTGAAAGGGTATTTAAGTTTTGTTAGTGATTATATGAACCGAATTAGTGATTTGTAGGCTTGTCTTTGCCATTTAATAACCAAGTTAAGTTTTATAACTTTTATTTGACATACTCTTAGTAGGTTTATAATACCTTTTGTTACGAGATTGTTGGAGTTGATTAAAGTTGCAATCTAGTGACTTTTAGCTTATTTTGTTGTGAAGAGCTTTTACTTGGAATTTTCTGTTTTTAACACTTATTTTCATAAAATGTTGAGTAGTCATTCTTGGTTAAATTGAATTATTTGGACATTGGTGATTTTTATACAGACACATATATGTGTCCTATATTTATGTGAATTTTTACTAAATTTTTAGACATTGTTTACTACCTCTAAAAGTTACCAAGCCAAAACTTGTCAGAACAAGAGCTGCTGTGCGACTCAAAATGTTTTATAAAAGATTTCTATGATGAACTTCTAATAAAAATCTCCCAATTTTATTTTAAGTTAGGGACACTTTGAACTCAGTTCACACCAAGTTTAAACTTCTGAAACCTATTAGTTAAGAAATTAAAAATCATCAAAGTTGACTCAACATTAAGACAAAAATCCAGTTTTGACCACTTTTGGTAGAAAATCATATCTTTTGTTTGGTTCAGTATTTTTGGGTGATTCCAGTTGGTGGTGAAACTAGACTCACGTATCTATATTTTCTATTTTATGTCCAACACCCAGATCGTCCAGTTTAAACCATTTTTACACGCTCCAAGTTCAAATACAGATTCTATGAACTTTCTTGGTAACGTAAAAGCATGTTTGCTTTATTTTAAATTACCCAACCACCTATTTTGGTAACCCCAATGCATTTTATTCATCCTAACTCATCTATTAACATTTCATTTTTGTATTTTCCAGATTTCTTATTGTATTTTTATGGACAAATCGTTTGATGAAGGTGGTGAATGTATATTTGTGTTCTTGTTTTTCTTGCTTCTTTGAACCGTAAATGGAAGAGAAAAAGGAAGAGAAAAGTGTTCTTGAAAGTGTGTTGTGTTTGTTTGTTTTGGGAAGAGAAATGGAATTATGTGGAGTAAAGGAAGGAGTTGGAGTGTTGTAGTATCCAAGCTTGTCTTGGGAGTGTAAGGCATAAGATGCTCTAGTTATTAGTTGATTGGGCAAATGGGTTCTTGGGGGTGGGATGGCCGAAATTTTCTTTCAAAATTTGAAAGGGTATTTAAGTTTTGTTAGTTATTATATGAACCGAATTAGTGATTTGTAGGCTTGTCTTTGCCATTTAATAACCAAGTTAAGTTTTATAACTTTTATTTGACATACTCTTAGTAGGTTTATAATACCTTTTGTTACGAGATTGTTGGAGTTGATTAAAGTTGCAATCTAGTGACTTTTAGCTTATTTTGTTGTGAAGAGCTTTTACTTGGAATTTTCTGTTTTTAACACTTATTTTCATAAAATGTTGAGTAGTCATTCTTGGTTAAATTGAATTATATTTGAGTTTTGTTCTTGTTTTTCTTGCTTCTTTGAACCGTAAATGGAAGAGAGGAAGAGAAAAAGGAAGAGAAAAGTGTTCTTGAAAGTGTGTTGTGTTTGTTTGTTTTGGGAAGAGAAATGGAATTATGTGGAGTAAAGGAAGGAGTTGGAGTGTTGTAGTATCCAAGCTTGTCTTGGGAGTGTAAGGCATAAGATGCTCTAGTTATTAGTTGATTGGGCAAATGGGTTCTTGGGGGTGGGATGGCCGAAATTTTCTTTCAAAATTTGAAAGGGTATTTAAGTTTTGTTAGTTATTATATGTACATGTATGTATAGGTTCATGTATAAAGGTTTTACTATTAATTAGTTAGTGTTTTCAAGACAAAAATCATGTGTGTCTATATCTATATGTAACCGTATATATGTATGTATATAAGTACATTTTGCATTTTAATTTTTGTCCCTTGGTTCATTGTTTACAACCTTGTATTTATTTTTAGTTACAACTACAATATTATTATTATTCAAACACTTTTGTATGCATAAGGTTTATAAATAAAATTTTGAGATGGTCATTATATATTTTTGCTCATATGTACTTTAATTAGCTTGGTGTTTAAATTGTTGGATATTTATAAGATTGTTGATTGTTGTCACAACTTGTGAGTCTTGTACAATTATTTTTGTAACTTAACTCCTCGAAATAAAAATTTTGGTTCATTGATATTTCACCAAGTTCAGTTAGAACTAAGTTATAGTTTGAGATTGTCTTGAATGACTATGGTTATTGTAAGTGCACATCTATGTCAATAGCAGTCTATATTGTTTGGGCTTATATTGTTATATGTCTTTGTAATGTGATTGTCATTAATGAACTTAGTATTATGCATAGAATACTAGATTAAGTTGAAGTATTGAATGTGTAATAAATCTGCTAAGGGTGAAATGCGACCTCGTATTTCACGACCTCGAATTACGACCTCAGTTTCATTTGTGACCTCGTGAGCTCTTTAAGACCTCGCCAGTTCAATTACGACCTCGAGTATTTAATTGCGACCTCGCATTAGTGACGGGCTGGGCTGGATTTGCGAGGCCGACTCGCTGAAGCCCATGTCAGGTGATCCCTATATAAACTGAACCCTAACAGAGTTTAGGGTTGAACATTTGTCGAAATATCAAGCAGGTATTGCAGGTTATAGTTGTCAAAGGTTGTTCCGCTAGCCCGAAGAAGATATGCGAGGCAGCAGGTGATGTAGGGGCTTATTGTTGATCACCAAGTTATAGTGAGGGATTCCGCACCTCAAGATAACTGGAGCAAGCTATTAACGATCCGTACCAGGGGACTTACAATTAGTATCAGAGCCTCTTGGTTTAATACCGGAAGGTTATAGCTTGTTGGTGATAGACATATCGATTTAGGGTCGTTTAGACGTGATTCTTTCACGAGTTTATGACCGAAAATCTTGTTTGTGACCTCGATTTGTATTTGCAACAGTCGAAGGTGTTGCTGTTGGCTTTTAGGGTTTCGAATTCAAGAGATCTAAGGATTCCAGCATCGTTTGCGACCTCGCGGGCTCGTATTACCTCATCCAGCTCATATTGTGACCTGGGTAGCTAATTACGACCTCGCTAGTTCAATTGCGACCTCGTGAGCTCTTTAAGACCTCGCCAGTTCAATTACGACCTCGAGTATTTAATTGCGACCTCGTATTTCTTTACGACCTCGTGAACTTTTACGACCTCGTGAACTTTTACGACCTCGTTTGTTTTTGTAAACAGTTCGTGAATTTTGCTAGCTCGGAGAAAATGACGTCTCAATTACCCGCAAATTATCAATCTTTGCTGAATCAACTAATTCTGATGGATCACGAAACCGGAAAGGCCAATTCACCGCCCAAGTTGATAAGCCTTGATAGATATTTCAGTTGGAAGGGCAGATTCGAGTCATATTGCAGGTTAATGGATGTGAGGATGTGGATATGTATTGTTAATGGTTATGTTCCTCCCACTGTGCAAATTGACAAAGAACCTACTGGTTCTGGTGGTGGAAAAGCGGCTTCGTATGAACAAATGACTGTCGATCAAAAGAAAGACTACGAAGCAGAAAGTAAAGCTTTAGGATCACTACGAATGGCTCTCCAAGGAGAATTCTTGCACTTGTTTGAAATGTATGACAGTGCAAAAGGCTTATGGGATGCACTCAAAGAGCATTGTGAAGGTGATGATGATCTCAAGAAGAGAAGGAAGGATTTGCTAAAGAAGCAGTATTATGTTTTTACTAGCTTCAAAGATGAATCTCTTGATGAGATCTTGATTCGTTACAGTCATCTGCTGGTTGAGCTTGCATACTTTGGGTACAAACCTGATCCAGAAGATGTCATCAAGAAGTTGTTGGAAGCTCTTCCAGTTAAGTGGGAAGGGTTTGTGACTTCAATTCAACAAAATCCCGAATTTAGCACATGGAATCTGGATCAGATCATTCGAAAGCTGAGAGGTCAAGATATGAAACGAAAGTCGAAGGAAGCAGGTAGCAGTGATTTTGTTCAGCGTCCTGAACTTTATATGAGCCCCAAACTCTCTAGATGGTTTAACCCAAAGTGTAAAATACAACAAGTCTAATAAGCACTAGATTGGACTAGTATTACTTGAATATAAATGCAAGTATATAAACAAAGTAATACAAGACTAAAAGCAATAAAATAAAGGTGGAACACAATGTAATATTTTCAAGTGTATTTTATTTATGATGTTAAATAAAATACAAGGTTGTGCGGAATCAAGATAATACAAATATGTAAGTATCCTAACAACCTATGAATTACAAATGATCTATATTTGCCAAATAACTCTTTTGATCGAGATACTTAAAGTTGTGAAGTATCCCTGTTATGATCGAGAGTATTTAGACAAATTCACCTTTAATGCTAAAAGTAATTTTAACAAGGAAATGACTTTGTATTTATAGGCAAACAAATTCACCAGTGAATTTGTGCCGTACAAATATGGTTGCATGCATTTAATGAACCGACAAGGTCATTAAATGCATTGGTTAAGGTACAAGGATAAAGTCACATCAATATGACTTTATTCTTTTAACCAACCACCTTTACACACGTAAGCACTTTAGTAAAGAACAAGTGGAATGTTCTTTGGAAAGTGTGTAAAGGCAAAAAGTCAATTCCTCGATATCAGTGTTCAGACTTGTAAGGTCTAGAACACTGACAAACCTCCAGTCGTAGATCTGGTAAGACTTCCAGTGGACTCCGCCATTTGTCAGTCTTCTTTATTCTAACTTCAGTCTTTGACTTCAGTGAGAATGTCTTCAGTAGAATAGATCTGGACTGGGGTGAAGTCCAGTGAGCTAATCTGGAGGATGTTTCCAGATTTCCTATACAAGTATTTTTGCTCACTGGTCTTCCATTATTTCTGAGCAAATCTTCAGAGGGACTCTAGTTTCCAAGTCTGGAGTAGGTCCAGTAAATATCATTTCTGGACAGATCTTCAGTAAGGCTCCAGTAGTCGAGTCTGGAGCGAGTCCAGTAAATCTGGACCTAACAAATTCCCCCTATTTGTTTAGAAATAATGCAAGGTTTTTCAAGCTTCTATCTATACAACTTTGTATGCTTGAAAAACACTTGTTTTGACTTAGTCTAAAAATTTAAGTTACTGGAGAACACTTTATAGATCATCAGTGTTTTCAGTTTCATCTTTTAGTTCTAACTTAGACTAAATCTGATCATTTACTTTATGAATCAAAATATGTAACTATATTTACAGCCATCAACAGAAAATAAGTTACAATTTTGTGATAATAAATACAAGTACAAGTAAATGATACAAGAGTCAGGCCCTTCTCTTCGATGTCTGTCCTGGAGCATCTTCAGTAGCCTTTCTCTTTGGAGATGGAGAGGATGGTACAGACTCTGGCGGTTTCATGCCTATTGCAACTTCCATCTGTTGCTTTCTCCTCCATACCTTCTCAACCCTCTTCAAAAATGCTTTAACATCAGTCGACAAATCTGTCTTCCCCCTGAATGTTAAGGCAATCTCCTTCAGTTCACTCCATCCAAACGCTTGGACTGAAGCACTCTTTCTTTCATCAGTAAAGTTACCTTCCCTGGTCAACTTTATTTCAAACCTGGACATGCCTTCATGATTTTCAGCAAGCTTAATCTCTGCACCAATAATCCTTCTGGCATCAGCCCTGAAATTCAACATTTCTTCATACTTTGCTTTTTGCTTAGCCATCTGGATCATATACTCAGTTTCCTTGGACACTTTCTGCTGTTCTATGGCAGACTGGAATGCTTCACGATTGATTCTTTGTGAAGTATCCAAAGGAATGAAAGTGCTCAGATCAGCATCTCTAATTTCTTTTAACTGTTTGGCAGTCAGTTTGGGTAAACCTTTCAACTTCTTTCTGTACTCTAGCTCCAGAGCAGCAGCATTCTTCCTTAACTTTTTTCTGGAGATTCACCAGTTCCTCCGTCCTCTGTCTTATCAGTTCAGTTACACTGACACCATAAGTTACAACATCATAAGTTTGTTCGTCTTCAGAGTACCTGGAGCGAATGTAGACATCATCCAATGCATCCAGACATTGATGAATTCTGGGGTCTTCCTTCATTCTTTTATAAACATCGATATGTATGCCCAACCTGCCAGCATTGTAAGAATCAAGGGTCCCCATAGTTGCCATCTCCCTTTTGTGGGCCAACAATTCATCCTTTTGATTTTTCTTGAATATTTCTATCAATATGCATTCTTGCTCCAGTCTCTTCGAGGTGTCTTCATCAGCAGTGGGAATTTCTGATGAACCTTCAGCAGTTTCAGTTTCACCTCCAGATATCATATGTTTCTTTCTTTTTACTGACTCTTGAGTAGTTATGATATCTGGGAATGCTTCGAATTGGGACTCATTGGCATCAGTGCCAGTAGCCTCTTCAACCTGCACAATGGCTTCAGTGCCAAGTGCCTTCTGTGCTTCTTGTGCACTAGCATCAGTACCAGTCACTTGTTCTTGTTGCATGATGCTTTCAGTAGCAAAGGCCTTTTCAATAGCACTAACAACCACTTCTTTCTTTTTCTTTATCAACCCTTCTGGAACAGACTTTTCCCTGACACCCTGTACTTCAGACTTTTCCCCCTTGGAATGTCCACCAGTTTGAGACTTGTGGGCACTCCATAACTGTTCAAGCATATACCTGTCTATAGCACCAAAAGTTCTTCCAGCCACTGGAGTTGTAATGTTCACTGTCGACCTTAGCTCAGTCACTTCCTTTTTGATTATTTGAATTTCTGAAGACAAGTGCTTTGGCATTTCATTATTAATCATTTTTACAACCTGTGGCAACAACCCATCTTGAAGTGTTCTAAGAACAGACCCAGAAATCTCTTCAGTGATTTCCTTCAACATGTCATGTCTGAACTTCTTAGCACATTCATCACTGATAGTGCTAACAACAGCATTCTGATCAAGAGTAGGTCTGCTTTCCAAATTACTTACCCTGGTAACCAACTTCTGAACCTCCTCTGTCAGACCTGTCAGTGGTTGAACAAGTTCAGCTTGCACTGCAGTCTGAACAGAATTCACCAGCCTAGTCTCCAAGCCCTGGACTGCCACTTTGATATTTTCAGTGTTTTGATTTGTGGCCAGTACCAGCTCATTCAACTTTTCAAATACCAGCTTCTCATTTCCAGCAAACACATTCATTTCTGATGCAAGATTGTTAGACAATAAGGATTTGAAATCAGAAACAACCTGCGATGAAGACTGGAGTGATCTCTCCAGGTCCGCCACCTTACTTAAAAGGCCTTGGACCTCGGCTGAAGAAGAAGTGGAGAGACCACTTGGAGGTGCCAATCCAGAAGCTAATCTGGTCACCATAGGTACTTGTGCCTGGACCTCTTCAGTTGAAACTTCAGATGTTACTACAGTTGAGTCCAGCGCATGGTGTTCAGATAAAACAATGGGAGTTTCAAGTGGTGGTGGTTGAGTTTGTGAAATTTGAAGTGTGGGAGAATTAAAATATGGAGTGGTTTGTGGAATTGAAGGTGGTGATGGTGGTGGCATAGTGGATTCTGGTGGAGGTGGTGGCATTTCTGGTAAACGTTCTATTTCTACTACATCATCTCCAAGAAAACTCATGTCAGTATCAAAAATATTACCTTCTGACATGGGTGAATCAGCCTCATTCCAAACAAATGTTTCATCAACAGTTTGATCACCTGTCTGATCACCAGTCTGATTACCAACTTCTACATTCAAATCAAACTGAGCATCTTGCTCACCAGTTTCCTGCTCAACAACTTGTACAGTTTCTACCTGCTCAACATTCTGTACAATATTCTCTTCCTGCTCAAAAATGGGAGACCCATCTACATTCATTACATCACCAGGATGGCTCATTTCAGCTCTATCTGGATTTACCTGAACTCCAGCCCTTCTAAGGCGTCTGGAAGTTCTGGGTCGAGTAGTACTTGCAGTCTGTTGAACTTCAGGAGCCACCTGGGTTACTGGTTGCACAATTTCAACATTTAGGGCTCCAGAGGGTCCCTCACCAACCTGGTTCCCTCCTGGAGCCACTTCTCGTTCATCTGGTGCATCATTTCCAAAATGATTCAACATATTTACAGGGATTTCAACCTCACCAGCTCTTGATTTTAGGGAACTCAACTCCCTCAGATATTCACACATGGAGAAATGATTTGTATCATAATCATACTCAGCACCCAGAGCTCTTAAAAACACAAGTGAAAGAAAACGAATATAAGGAATGTGTGGTTTTCTACCTTTCACCTTCAGACGGTCAACAAGGTCATCAAAGAAGATCTGAGCGAAATCGACCCTGTACCCAAACCAAAGACAGTAGGCAATCTGGAGTTGCATTTGATTAATCTGGTCCAACCCTCCAGAACTGCCACCTAAGCACTCAACCAGATGAGTGAAGAAATATCTCCATGAGTCTGTCAGTTTACTCATGTAGATTGTGCCTTTCCTTGATAACTGGCCATGTTCATCCAGTATATCAGTGTGCCCCATTAATCTGCACACATCCATGTAATTAATAACAGTAGGGAGAGTAATTGCCATCTCATTTTCAGCCAGATAATTCAAATGAAGAATATCTCTGAGAGAATCGACAGTGAGAGTAAAGGCCCTGGTGCCTTGATGCAATGTGTAGTTGATGGTTTTAGTGTTATCAACATACACAGCAGTATACCAAAATTCACACAAATAGTCATGATACATCTTTCCTGGATTACGTGTGAGAGCACCATAGAGTGGACAACTAAGGAAAAAAGCATTCAGTCGTCCGATGAGAGAGGTGGGAGCATGAGTGGTGCTAGTGAGTCTAGCCATCCAATTGTTCATATTAATCCTTATGGCCTTTGCCTCTAAGGAAATATGGGGTGCCTTAACAACATTGGCAACCGGAGCATATTCTGCAGCAAGCAGATTTTTTGGTGAATTAGATTGTCTTGGTGCCATTTTGTTTGATAGATTGATGAAATGAAGATGAAATTGAAGAATTAGGGTTTATGAAGATTTGATGAATTTACTATGAGAGAGATTTATGATTGGAAATTGAATGAAGAATTAAATGAAGGAATTTGAAGAATTTGGGAGTAAATATGATCGAAGTAAATGCAAATGAAAGTGAAAGTGGTTATTATATAGGAGAGAGAATGTGGAACTCAAACGGTTAATTTTGAAATTATCAAATATAGATTTGATCGGGTTCTGAGATCCGCATTAACTACATCACATCACACATAAATGTGTGACGGTTTACAGCCCACAAACAGTACCAACTTGCACTTTTTGTCTTCCCAAGGTAAAAATACCATCATTTTTTTGAAAAAATGACATGCCACGTAGGATAATAAGATACATATCAAGATAAATATCTTTTCAAAAGATTTTGCATACGTGGCACGCACAATGACCAAGTATTAAAAAGTATTATGACTGACATATCAGTACATCTGGAGGTTGACTGGACACTCCAGTATCACTGGTGGATTAGGCCAGTGAAGCATGCATTGATGGTACACTGGAGGGACACTCCAGTAAAGTACCAGTGAAAACCATTTGAAAGAGACTGGTAACCTCAAACATGCACGTCAACTAATACAGACAAATGAGAGGGACACATTTACAAGGAGACAAAGTCACCTCAAACATGCACTTCAACCTATCTAATTACCAGTGAGAGGGACATATTTACAAGGTACCAGTGATATTTTCTGGAAAATTTTGTCCAGTGAGAAAATAAATTAATAAATTCCCCCTGAACTTAAAACATTTTTAAGAACAAAAATATATCTTTCAAAGTCTTTCCCCCTGGAATGTTGATCCAGAAATCTATTAATGCAAAGATAGTACACTAAGGCGTTCGATATCTAAATAGTCATAGATTTATAAATCTTTAAATCAAGGATCCCTGATAGTACACATAGGCGTTCAATACCAAGGTTCCAGATTTAAGGGTTTAACAATCCCAACTCACCAACAAGATATTCAAAAGTTTTGACATCCAGAGGTTTGGTAAAAATGTCAGCGAGTTGTTTGTCAGTGGGAATAAAATAGAGTTCAATGTTGCCTTTCACAATATTATCACGAATGAAGTGATACCTGAGATCAATGTGCTTCGTCTTTGAGTGCATGACTGGATTGTTCGAGATAGCAATGGCACTGGTATTATCACAAAAGATTGGGGTCTTTGAATACTTAATACCATAATCAAGCAACTGGTTCTTCATCCAGAGTATCTGAGCACAACAACTGGCTGCAGACACGTATTCAGCTTCAGCAGTGGACAATGAAACTGAAGTTTACTTTTTACTGGTCCAGCTGACCAGTTTGCCACCATGGAAATGACATACACCAGTAGTGGATTTCCTGTCTATCTTACAACCTGCATGATCTGAATCTGAATAACCCATTAGATCCATGCCTGAGCCTTTGGGATACCAAAGACCCAAACTGGGGACACCCTTAAGGTACTTCAGTATGCGCTTTACAGCAAGCATATGAGAGCCTTTTGGATTAGACTGATATCTGGCACATAAACATGTTGAAAACATAATATCTGGTCTACTGGCAGTTAAATACATCAGTGAACCAACCATGCCTCTATAGACAGTGGTGTTCACTAGTTTACCATCTGGATCTGAGTCCAGTGTTAATGGTGCAGAAATTGGAGTGGGTTTAGATGGTGAAGAGTTCATATCATATTTCTTTAAAAGATCTCTAACATATTTTTCCTGATTAATAAAAATACCATCTCTGGTCTGTTTAATCTGTAGTCCAAGAAAATATGTTAATTCACCCATTAAACTCATTTCATATTCAGTTGACATTATTTTCGAAAATTTCTTGCACATTTTATCATCAGTAGACCCAAAAATAATATCATCAACATAAATTTGTACCATCAACAGATTACCTTTTTCATGAAGAATAAATAAGGTATTGTCAATTGCACCTCTTTTGAAACCATTTTTCAATAAATGTTTAGTGAGAGTATCATACCAGGCACGTGGGGCTTGTCTGAGGCCATAAAGTGCTTTGTCCAGACGATATACCCAGTGTGGATGCTTTTCGTCAATGAAACCTGGTGGTTGTCTGACATAAACTTCTTCTTCAAGTTTTCCATTCAAAAATGCACTTTTAACGTCCATCTGGTAGACCTTGAACTGATGATGAGCAGCGAATGCTAAGAATATTCTGATCGCTTCAAGTCTAGCCACTGGAGCAAATGATTCATCAAAATCGACATCTGACTGGCAGTAGCCTTGTGCTACCAGTCTGGCCTTGTTTCTGATTACATGGCCATCTTCATCTACCTTGTTCCTGAAGACCCATCTGGTTCCAATTGGTTCTTTCTTTCCAACTGGGAAAGGGACCAGGTACCAAACCTTGTTCCTTTCAAACTGGTGAAGCTCTTCTTGCATAGCAGACACCCAACTTGGATCGTCCATAGCCTCGTCAATCTTCTTTGGTTCTATCAATGATAAGAAACTGACATATAAGCATTGATTACTGGAGGCTCTTCTGGTCAGAACCCCTTGACTGGAGTCACCTATGATCTGATCGATAGGGTGAGCTTTTGTCCATCTGGAGTATTGACCAGGATTGTTACTGACAACAATATCAGTGCAAGAGTTCAGTTGAGTCTCCTCTGGTGTTGCTTCAGGAGGAGGATCTTGCCAGACTACTTCAACATCTTCATCTGATTCATTTAAATCACGATTTGCATCATGAAATTCTTCCATTGAAGGCATTTCTTGAAGTACTGGTTCAGTTTCAACTGGGACTGTTAGGTCCAGATTTAGTCCAGACTTACTGGACTGGCTCCAGACTGGACTACTGGAACCTTACTTAGGTTTGTTACGAAAACTTGTTTTGCTGGTCTCGCTCCAGACCCGACTACTGGAGCTCACTGAAGATCTGACCAGAAAACATATTCTACTGGGACCTACTCCAGACTTGGAATCTGGAGTCCCTCTGAAGATTTGTCCAGAAATAATTGAAGACTAGTGAGCATTTACTTGTACAGGTAATCTGGAGCATTCTCCAGATTAGCTCACTGAAGACTTCACCCCAGTCCAGATCTATTCTACTGAAGACATTCTGACTGAAGTCAAAGACTGAAGTCTGAAGAAAGAAGACTGACAAATGGCGGAGTCCACTGGAAGTCTTACCAGATCTGCAAACTGGAGGATTGTTAGTGTTCTAGATCCTGCAAGTCTGAACACTAATATCGAGGATTGACTTTAGCCTTTAACACACTTTCCAAAGAACAATCCACTTGTTCTTTAACAAAAGTATACGTGTGTTAAGGTGGTTGGGTTATAAGGATACACTTGCACTTGATGTGACTTTATCCTTATTCTTATCTAATACATTTAATGTTCTTGTCGGATCATTAAATGTATACAACCATATTTGTACGACACAAATTCACTGGTGAATTTGTTGCCTATAAATACTAAGTCATTCCTTGAACAAAAATACTTTTTAGCATACACTTTGCAAGAAAGTGAATTTGTCTAAAATACTCTCGATCTTAAACAGGGATTCTTCACAACTTTAAGTATCTCGATCCTAAAGAGCTATTTGACAAATATAGATCATTTGTAATCATAGGTTGTTAGGATACTCACTTAATTGTGTTATCTTGATTCCGCAACAACCTTGTATTTTATTTAATCATCAATAAATGAAATACCCATGAAACATACATAATGGTCCACTTTATTTGTTTATTGCTTTAAGTCTTGTATTACTTTGTTTATATATCTTGCATCTTTATTTATAAGTAATACTAGTCCAATTCTAGTGATTATTAGACTTGTTGTATTTTACACTTTCTATTGGTTAACCATCTCGTAATTAAGGGACTCACATGGACTGATACTGGGGGCGTAGTACGAACATCTGATCCAATAATAATTTCAGAGGGTAGCTTGAAAATAATTGAAGGATAGAATGGAGTACTACTGGAGGGTTTCTTCTTCTGAACAGGTTCCAGATCAGGATGACTGGAAACTGTGTCTTCTGAATCTTTATTGTAGTTGATAGGATCAGATTCACAGAAGACAATTGGAGTTACTGGGGAGTATCAAGGGTTGGCTTTTTATTGATTGCAGCATTTGATTCATCAAATGTGACATGAATTGACTCATGGACCTTCTCCAGTCTCTTGTTGTAGACTCTGAAGGCCTTGCGAATGGCTGAATATCCTAAGAAATACCCTTCATCAGCTTTGGCATCAAATTTGCCTAAATGACTGGAGTCGTTTAGGATGTAAACTGGACATCCAAAAACGTGAAAATAACCAATATTTGGTTTTCTATTTCTTAAGACTTCATAGGCTGTCTTTTTGTTTCTTTTGATGTACACTGATCGGTTCTGGGTGTGGCAAGCAGTAGCAATTGCTTCCGACCAGAAACTGGTAGACAGACCAGATTCAGCAAGCATACTCCTGGCAGCTTCTATCAGCGTTCGATTTTTCCTTTCCACCACTCCATTCTGTTCTGGAGAGCGGGCTGATGAGAAATTCTGGGAGATGCCAGTGTCAGTACAGAATGACTCCAGAGTTGCATTCTGGAATTCTGTTCCATTGTCACTTCTTAACTGACACACCTTTCGACTGTACTTGAGCTCAATTTGCTTGATAAGACTGATGATTTCAGCAGCAGCTTCATTTTTAGACCTAAGAAAGATAACCCAACAATATCTGGAGAATTCATCTACGATCACCAGGGTGTATCTTTTACCAGCACGAGTCTGAACATTCACTGGACGGAATAGATCCATATGAAGCATGTGAAGTGGTTCAGATATGCTAAAGTTCTGCCTGGTCTTGAAACTGGTACGTTTCTGCTTACCCATCTCACATCCTGGACATGGCCTTTCCTTTTTGAAGGAAACTGAAGGTATCCCATCTGCAGTTATTTTCTAGACAACTTATTAATATTTTTGAAATTTAAATGGGATAACCTTTTGTGCCATAACCAGTTTGTGTCTTCATCAGCTTGAGTATAGAAACACTGCTCTGAAGGAGAGCTTTCCATATCCATCACGTACACATTCCCTCTTCTGGGAGCAATCAATACTACCTTCCAGTCCTTGTTGAATACAATGCCCTGAGCAATATTGAATAGAACTTGATAGCCATCATCACACAGTTGACTGACACTGATCAGGTTATATTTCAAACCATTCACAAATGCAACTCGTCTGAATTTGACTTGTCCATTGTTCAGAACACCATATCCCTCAGTTTTTCCACAACCATCATTTCCAAAAGTAATGGAGGGTCCATCAGAAATGATGAATTCCTCCAGCAGGGTCTTACATCCGGTCATCGTCCTGCCAGCTGCACTGTCAAGATACCAGATATATTTCTTTCGATCGCCCTGCACATCCACCAGATATATCAATTAGATTTAGGAACCCATCGACTGATGGGTTCACTGGACCCTCCCTTATAGGTCCCTGGGGGTATCTGGTTGAGTTCACTTTCTTCAACAGTAGTCTTAGTTGAAAAGACCACTGGGGTTGATAGTTTTGAAACCTTTTTCTTTTTCTCAACTGGAGAAATATTTTTGTCTTTCTTGGAAAAAGGTTTGGTATTTTGTCTAGGGCCAGATGAAGTACCCTCAATAAAGTTTAATCTTGCATTAAAACTTTGAAATTGATGAGTCAGTAGTTGAAACTGGCTCTCTAACCTTGACAAAACATTTTCATCAGATGACACCTGAGCCTTTCCAGTTGTCTGGACTCGAGGTTTAGGTAGGGAATTGGTCTGAGGCAAAGGTTTATTCTGATAGACCTTTTTAACTGGAGCAGTCATCTGGAATGCTCCAGTCTTAACCTCTGGGAATTGAACTGGGAAAATATTGGCCTTGGGAGTTACAGGCTCATCATAAATGGTAATGGGCCTGAATCCCTCTGGTAAACGATCAATTACTGGTATTAATGATGCAACATGAGTATTTCCATCTAAATAAGCACGTTTTTGTGTGGGAAATTGATTTACTCCAGCATCATATGGCTTTCTGGTTTCAAGCCATGATTTAATCACCAATTTTTCTTTCTCTAAAATGATCTCAAGATCTTGTTTTTCTTGAATCAATTGTTCAGTTACCAGAACCTGGGCTTGAAATGCCAGTTCAATATCTTGAAGCTCCTTTAATTTTGATTTTAAAACAGTTATTTCAGAAAAATCTGTTTCTAGACCATTTACACAGTCAGATCTAACAGTTTCAACAAATATTAAATCAGAATAAGAGCTTCAGCAATGTCCAGTTTTAATTCATGGTCAGTTTCAGTATCATAATCACTAACCTTCTTGATAACAATGTCCACCCATCTTCCAGATGTGACATCTTCCTTCACCAGGTGCTCTTCGTCTGCCAGAGCCATGTAACAGCAATCTCTTTCTTCTTCTTCATCAGCAGATGAATCATCAGAAGGAACCCATTTTTCTTCAGTTGTTGCAATCATGCACTTATTATTATTCTCCATTTGTTGTGCCATGAGAGAAATTTGAGCCTTAAGCTTTTTGTATTTAGATTTATAGCTATCATCAGGCTTATTACTAGAAGTAAATGAACCAGGCTTGGATACAAACTGACTGGAATTGCAATCTTTCATGAAATGACCTTTTCTGCCACACTTAAAGCATGTCAGATTGGTCTTATCAGTTGAAGAACTGGATGCAAATTGTCCAGATGGCCTATTTGCTCTTGCTTTGAAACGGTTGAACGTTTTAGCAATCATTGCAACTAGGTCATCATTTTCAGATTCATCACAGTCTGGAGAGATTTGACTAGATTCTCCAGATTCCATGAGTTCAGACACCATCTTCTTCATCTAAAATACATTCTCAGAAGATATTAGTGTTGTACCTTGTGGTTCAGTATGACTAACCATAATAGGACTACTGGAGGCATGGTTATAAGCATCTTGTTCTGCCACAACTCTCTAAGCTTGATTTTCTTCAGTGTACCTGAATGCTCCATATAAAGTTGAAAGAGTGTGTGTGTGCAGAGTTTTACCTTGTCTCAATACCAGGATCATGTGAGACCATTTGGTGGGTAGAATATCACAAAATTTCTCCAGAAGTATATCCTTATCTTTTTCAACCCCCAGTCCTCTCAACTGGTTTATGATACTCATAAATCTGGTGTAAGTACCAGTGAGAGACTCATTGGGCTGAGCAAAAAATGACTCATACCTCTTGTTTAAGGAGACTTTTCTGGTGACAATGGTGTCATCTCCTCCTTCATGCTGGTTCAATAATTCATCCCACATGGTTTTAGCACTGGGAAAAAGAACTAGTGTGGGAATTAGGGTTTCAGGAATAGCCCCGGGGATCATGTTTTTGAGAAGGGTATCTAGATTTACCAATCTTCTCTCCTCTTTAGACCAATGTTCCTCCCTCTTTTCCCGACCTCTTCTAGAACCAGTTGGATCAAGAAGAGCATTGAGAGGTGATGTGGGAACATAAGGTCCTTCATTTAAGATTTTCATCATATTTCTCTCAATACCAGTGATATGCAATATCATCCTAGCCTTCCACGTACCAAATTCATCGCTATTCCCACTGAATTTAGGAACAGGATTATTTGAGTAGTGCACATGCACATGTGGAGAAGCAGGAGTAGGAGGAGGAGGTGGTGGATTAGTGTTATTAACAATGGGTGGGTCAGTATTTTGATCATTAACATTAGGATCAGGACCAAAATTAAAATTTCCTTGTGTATTTTCTGGGGTGGCCATCAAAGAAGCAGATCTAGGCAATGTTTAGCCTTCCGCTCTGATACCAATTGTGAGTCCCAAACTCTCTAGATGGTTTAACCCAAAGTGTAAAATACGACAAGTCTAATAAGCACTATATTGGACTAGTATTACTTGAATATAAATGCAAGTATATAAACAAAGTAATACAAGACTAAAAGCAATAAATAAAGGTGGAACACAATGTAATATTTTCAAGTGTATTTTATTTATGATGTTAAATAAATACAAGGTTGTGCGGAATCAAGATAATACAAATATGTAAGTATCCTAACAACCTATGAATTACAAATGATCTATATTTGCCAAATAACTCTTTTGATCGAGATATTTAAAGTTGTGAAGTACCCCTGTTATGATCGAGAGTATTTAGACAAATTCACCTTTAATGCTAAAAGTAATTTTAACAAGGAAATGACTTTGTATTTATAGGCAAACAAATTCACCAGTGAATTTGTGCCGTACAAATATGGTTGCATTCATTTAATGAACCGACAAGGTCATTAAATGCATTGGTTAAGGTACAAGGATAAAGTCACATCAATATGACTTTATTCTTTTAACCAACCACCTTTACACACGTAAGCACTTTAGTAAAGAACAAGTGGATTGTCCTTTGGAAAGTGTGTAAAGGCAAAAAGTCAATTCCTCGATATCAGTGTTCAGACTTGTAAGGTCTAGAACACTGACAAACCTCCAGTCGTAGATCTGGTAAGACTTCCAGTGTACTCCGCCATTTGTCAGTCTTCTTTATTCTAACTTCAGTCTTTGACTTCAGTGAGAATGTCTTCAGTAGAATAGATCTGGACTGGGGTGAAGTCCAGTGAGCTAATCTGGAGGATATTTCCAGATTTCCTATACAAGTATTTTTGCTCACTGGTCTTCCATTATTTCTGAGCAAATCTTCAAAGGGACTCCAGTTTCCAAGTCTGGAGTAGGTCCAGTAAATATCATTTCTGGACAGATCTTCAGTAAGGCTCCAGTAGTCGAGTCTGGAGCGAGTCCAGTAAATCTGGACCTAACACTTTATGATAGCAAATCAAGCGTTCCTTCTGCAAAATCTTTAAGTGGAGGGATTACTGCCTTCTATAGTGGAGATGATGACAAGATGAAGATGTCAACGGATTCTGATAGCAACTTGATGTATGTAACTTCTCCAGAATCGGCCATGGTAGTGCATAATGGGATTCAAAATGGTAGTACTCCAAGCTCGGGTTACACAGGGATGCCGATGAGCATAAGATCTGCTGAGGGACATTTGGGCATGCTCGCTTCATTTGTGTCTGCTCATGAGAAGTTAATTGGAGGAAAACTAACTGATCCTGATTTGGTTAGGGAGGATTACAAGCAAGTTGATCCAGATGACTTGGAAGAAATGGATCTGAACTGGCAATTAGCTATGTTAACATTGAGAGTTCAGCGTTTCACAGATAGAACCGGAAGGAAGGTTGTGAATGGCAAACTAGGGTTTGACAAGACCAAGGTGAAGTGTTATAACTGTGATGGTTTTGGACATTTTGCAAGAGAGTGTCAGAGCCAAGACGGGACAACAATTCAGCTACAGGCCGTCAGAACTTCAATCAAAGTGGTTCTATAGTGAGTCAGAATTCCGGACATCAATATGCTAATACTGGGAACCGAAGCTCAGGAGAAACGGTAAACTCAAGAGCTTTAGTTGTTCAATCTGATGGTACTTATAATTGGGGTTCGACTAGTACGATGATCAGAATCATGCATTCATGGCAATAATTCAAGACCTTGATGAAGAAATGAACGATCTTGCTGATAATTCATTTGATCCTACGGTATGTGCCAATGTTCATGGTAGTGTTCATCAGAGGGTAGATGAGGAACCTGAATCATCAAAACCAGTAAGAGCCAAAATCAAAGGTTTAACGGAAGATGAGACGAGCTTTATGGCACATCTTGAGGTTGTTGAACATAAGGAGCCACTAAGGAGAACTAAAGGGTTATGGTTTGTCGATAGTGGATGTTCAAGACATATGACTGGTGCTTCCTTTGTTTTACCTCCTCCAGTTGAACTGGTGCAGCCTGCTACTGGTCCAGTGACAACTTCTCCTTTGTCACTGGAACTCAATTTGTCTCCTTTCTCAACCGACATCCAAAACCTGATCAAACGGGTGGAGGGTGTTCATAAGACAATTGAGCAGAATGCCAAGTCCATTTCCAAATACAACAAAGACACAATCACAAATTCAAAGGTTGTTGATTTGGGAATAAACAAATTTGCTGCAAATGAGAACTTGGTATTTCAGAAGTTGAATGAGTTAGTCAAGCTGTAACAATCTGTCCACATCTTTGAAGGAAGCTTTTGACTTAACCCATTCCAATGTCAATACATCTATCTCCAACCTCTTAAGTAACACTGTTCGATCATCAGAGGTGGATTTGAAGGAGATAGAAAGGCAGGTCAAAGAGTTGTTTGAAAGACCTGGCCTTGATGTAGTTGAAATTGGACAGCAGGTGGCCACTTCTGTTGGCCAGATGATTGATGAAAAACTGGCCAGTCGAGAAGATGAACTGGTCAAGAAGGTTATGGCTGAATTTGCCAAGCTCCCACCTCCTCAGATTAATCTGGAGCCTCTGGCACTTGAAGTTAGGCAGTTAAGGGGAGCAGTTAATGCTACAAACACTCAGTTAGCCTCTCACACTTCTTCAATCAATAAATTGGTAACTGAAGTGGAGAACTTGAAGAAGAAAGATGCTGAAGTGAAGGAACAAGTGGT
>CM067170.1:132656876-132673449 GCA_034093135.1 Erigeron breviscapus | reverse complement strand
ACCCCAGGTGCGGCGCACCAAGGGAGTGGTGCGGCGCACCACTGCCCAGTTTAGGTTTTTGGTTTTTGATGGGAGCCCGATATGCGACGCACCAAAGGGTAGGTGCGCGCACCTATTGTTGATAGGAAATTTCTGGAGGATTGGTGCGACGCACCACTTGGCAGGTGCGGCGCACCACCTGCCAGATTTTACAAAAGGTGTCGTTTAGCTTATATTTCGATCTTATACTTGTTCTAGGTTATTGGAGACACCTAGTCATCGTTGTATTGTGCTTGTAGCTTGTTGTTAAGCTGTAACAAGGTAAGATACACTACTTTTGTCACGCTGAGGGTTCAACAAGCAAAGGTTTCATATTTATAACTTCCTTAACGGTAACTTATGATATATGTGGGTATCTCGGGTTACACGGGAGGTATTATGGGTTATGTAGTTGACCATGAGACCTGATATGCAGTCCCTAATGTAGTAAAATGAAGTGTTGCTTAATGTAGTGTATTGTTATGCAGTTTATGTAGTATTACGAAGTATCTCATTATACATGAAATGTAGAAATGAAGTTGATGTGTGATATATGCATGCTTACATGGCTTGTACACCTAGCTCACTAGACTTGTTAGGTTGCCATGTCACTTGCACGTTTAAGGATCCAAACGTAATGAAGATAAAGTGTGTGTATGTCTAGGAATGTGTGTTACCTAGACTATATGTGTGTGACGGTTTAGGAATGTGTGTTACCTAAACCATATGTGTGAAACCGAGCTCATAAATATAATGCAGGAAAAGTGTTAAGCTTAACCCGTACAAGTCTTAACCGGACGAGTACGTTGACGTAGTTGTTGCTTGGGTGGCTCCTTGCAACATGGTCTTTATAATGTAGGGCGAGTAATACGAGGGGTTTGACCAACCTCCACATACGGATTACTCTTGGATTGGCTTGCCATTCCTTAACGACATACGATGATTAGCCTTTGGTTGATCATCCAGTCGAGTGTGATGCAGGGCACACTCATATGCATTAAACGAAGATATGTGTGACAATGTGTGAACTAATGCAGGATAGGCACATTTAGGATGATTATCCTAATTGATATGAAGTTGTTATGCAGATATGTGTGTTGTGTGTTGTGCCTAATGAGTTTGTCTATTAACGAAGAAATGTTTTAATTAGACAATTGCTTTTAAATTAAGTGTGATCTTACTTAGCTATTCTTATAGCTAACACTTGTTTCTTTAATGTGGTTGTTCCCTCAGGTTTAGCTTGAAGGACTTGTAGGTGCAGGACGTGAGAGCGTGGGTAGAAAGCATGCAGATTCCTTAGCTACCCCTAGTTGCTAATTATGGAGACTTTTGATTACATTTCATTTGATGTCGAATATATGTAATAATGTGTGAACGGTTGTTTAATGTTGGGCAACCGTTGGGTTTTCATTTGAACTATTGTTTGATATGGCGTGTAACACCAACTAAATGCAGAAACCGAAATGTTTTTATCGGTTTTGACTTTTACAGTCTTTACTTCCGTAATTTTAACACCGTAGGGTGAAAGATTTTTGAAAACCCATATTTTTAAACGTCGGGTGTTACAAGTTGGTATCAAAGCATTGGTTTAAGTGAACCAAAATTCGACTTATGCCGTAGGATTTTGGACTTAGACCGACGAGAAGTAGGTTAGGCTTAAGTAGGATGCCTAGCTAATGAAGTGGAATGCTCTAAGACGGTTGGGGAGTGAGTGAGAGTGTGATTTAAGGCTTGTTTATTGTGTGTGATAATGTAGTTATATGTAGTAGAGCCTTAACATATGTAGTCACTCTTTAACTCTTGCTAACCGTCGTCGTTGCTTTGTAGAGTTAATGGCAAACACTAGAGCTAGTAACCAGAGAGCAGGAGAAAATGGTGGTGGTGTTCCTCCTAACGGAAACGGGGCTGGAAATGAAGTAGAACAAAGGCTACCCCGTGTACAAAATCGCAGTCTTGGTGATCCACCAACCGCCTCTGAAGTAGATAGAGCAAACCCGGTAATAGAGCAGGTTCCCAATCAAGCCCAATTACATGAAGAATTGAGAGCTATCCGAGCTCTCTTAATGAGAAATGAAGAGGAATTAGCTCAATTGAGGGCTGAAAGAAATGCAGAAAGGATTGGGAGTGAACAAAGGGGTGAGCGTTCGAAGGGAATTACTCTAATCCCTCCCAAAGTGCTGAACCATCCATGGCAGCCGTGGGTGTTAATGAAGTTAATGGAGGAGGACTTGGAGTTGTTAATGCACCTCGTGTTAATAACTTCAAATATGAAAGTTTTCAGAAATGTGGTGCCAAGGAGTTTGATGGTACCCAAAATGCAGTGGGTGCTATGGAGTGGATCGAGGACATTGAGGTAGTTTTTGCATCTTGCTATTGTCCAGATGATATGAAGGTTTTGTGTGCTAGTAGGATGTTGAAGAAGAATGCCCGTAATTGGTGGAGGGCTACTACAGTGTCTATGGCTCCTGAGGTACTTGCAGTTATGCCTTGGGGAACATTTAAGGAGAAGTTTTTAGAGGAGTATGTGGGAACGCGTGAGTTAAGGTTGATTGAAAAGGAGTTTAGATCGTTGGTTGCTAAACCCGGTGCAATTTCTAATTATGCACACTCGTTTATGGAGAAGTTGAAGTTTGTTGGACACTTGGTTCGAAGGCAGGAGGACCAAATTGAGGCTTATTGTGATGGTCTCCCCGTTAGTTATCGTGGATTATGTAGACAACATGTGACTTTATCGGCGGCTATTAAGGAGTCAAAGAGGTTGGATGATGACTTCAAGTGAGAAAGTTGTGGTGAAGGTTGATGACAAGAAAGCAGGGTTCAAAAGAGGGTCAAATTGGTCATCTAATAACAATAATAAGAAGTTTCGTGGGAATTCTAGCTCAAGTGGTGACAAAGATAAAAAGAAGAATGGGTCTTGGTGTGCTTTTTGCAAGAATGTTCATGAAGGTCAATGTTCCGACAAGACAAGAAGGTGTCATAAGTGTGGGAAGTCGGGACATCTTGCAACGGAATGTAGGACAAGACTCGTTGTTACAAGTGTCAGGAAACGGGTCATCTTATTGCCGATTGCCCACAAATGAAGAATGACGGGAAGAAGGCAAGCCACTTCAGCAACAAAAGTGAGAGCCTTGCAGATGACTGTGGATGATGCTAAGAACAACGACGAGGTGGTAAGTGGTACTTTCCTTATTAATTCAAAACCTGCTTCTGTTTTATTTGATTCGGGTGCAAATAGGTCGTTTGTGTCTATTTTATTTGCGCCTAAGCTAGGAAGAGTCACTACCCCTTTAGATTGCTCGATAGAGGTGGAAATTGCTAATAGTACGGTTAGTGATATACGTGTGGGTTATGATGATTGTGACATTGAGATTGAAGGTCGTTTGTTTCCGGTCCAGTTATTGCCTACTACTTTAGCCGGTTTTGATGTAGTGATTGGTATGGATTGGTTGTCTAGAAATGAAGCTAATATTTTGTGTTCCCAAAAGATTATTCGGTTTCCTACATCCGATGGTAATGTGGTAACGGTTATGGAGATAAGAAGAGAGGGGGGATAAAGATCATTAGTATGATGAAGGCTATTAAATGTATAAGGAAGAATAAGAGTCATTTCTTGGCCTATGTTATTGATGTGAGAAAGGAGAAGCCTTCTATTGCTAGTGTTGATGTAGTATCCGATTTTCCCGATGTGTTTCCTGAAGATCTTCCCGGTATCCCTCCTGACCGTGAAGTTACTTTTCAGATAGATCTTATTCCCGGTGCTACACCTGTTGCTAAAGCACCTTACCGATTAGCTTCTACAGAAATGAAAGAGTTAATGTCCCAACTTCAGGAGTTACTTGACAAAGGTTTCATTCAACCTAGTTCCTCGCCTTGGGGAGCTCCGGTTCTCTTTGTTAAAAAGAAGGATGGATCTATGCGTATGTGCATAGACTACCGTGAGTTGAATAAGCGAACGGTTAAGAATAAATATCCTCTCCCGCGAATTGATGATCTCTTTGATCAACTACACGGTGCTTCATATTTTTCAAAGATAGATTTACGGTCCGGTTATCATCAATTGAAGGTTAAGAAGGAGGATGTAGCAAAGACAGCTTTCCGGACTAGATATGGTCATTATGAGTTCTTGGTCATGCCATTTGGGTTGACTAATGCTCCAGCCGCGTTTATGGATTTAATGAATCGGGTATGCCGTCCTTTCTAGATCATTTTGTTATTGTGTTTATCGACGATATTTTGATCTATTCTAAGTCAGAAGATGAGCACCGTGAGCACTTGAAAGCAGTTTTGGAGGTGTTGAGGGAGAAGAAGTTGTATGCCAAGTTTTCTAAATGCGAGTTTTGGCTTCGAGAGGTGCAGTTTCTTGGTCATGTTATTTCGTCGGAAGGTATTAAAGTAGATCCTTCAAAGATTGAAGCTGTTTCAAAGTGGGAGCAACCAAAGACTCCTACTGAGATTAAAAGTTTTCTTGGTTTGGCTGGATATTATAGAAGGTTCATTCAGGATTTCTCCGAATAGCCAAGCCTATGACTGAACTAACGAAGAAAGGAGTAAAGTTTGAGTGGACCGATAAGCAGGAGAATGCATTTCAAACGTTGAAGAAGAAGTTGTGTGAAGCTCCTATACTTGCCTTACCTGAAGGTACTGATGATTTGGTTGTGTATAGTGATGCATCTATCACGGGTTTGGGTTGTGTACTGATGCAGAGGGACAAGGTGATCGCCTATGCTTCCCGCCAGTTGAAACACATGAGAAGAATTACCCTACCCATGATCTTGAACTGGCCGCAGTTGTTTTTGCATTGAAATTGTGGAGACATTACCTTTATGGTACAAGATGCACTTTGTTTACCGATCATAAAAGTTTACAGTATGTCTTTAATCAAAAGGAAATGAACGTGAGACAAAGGAGGTGGATGGAATTACTTAAGGATTATGATTGTGAAATCAAATACCATCCGGGTAAAGCCAACGTAGTGGCGGATGCACTAAGTAGGAAGGTGCAAAGTTCTTCTTGTAAGTTGATGAGCATGCAAGTTCAAGCCAAGCCGGGGCTACTTGATCGAATTAAAGAAGCACAAGTGAGGGCATTGATGAAGGATAACATTGACAATGAAAGCATTGGGAAGAAGAAACGTCTTGTGATGGAGACTAATAGCCGTGGGTTCAAAACATACAAGGGTCGAATTTGGGTGTCATTGCTTGGTGATAACCGAGAATTGATCCTTGAGGAAGCCCATAGAAGTAGATATTCGGTTCATCCCGGTGTCACCAAAATGTATGCAGATTTGAAGTCGATTTATTGGTGGCTGGATATTAAAGGGGAAGTAGCTCATTTTGTAGCAAAGTGTTTGACGTGTGCACGTGTGAAAACGGACCATCAAAAGCTGTATGGTTTGTTGCATCAATTAGACATTCCCGAGTGGAAATGGGATCATATTACCATGGACTTTGTAACAAAGCTACCTAAAACGCCGAAAGGGAATGATATGATATGGGTGATTGTGGATAGATTGACGAAGAGTGCTCATTTTCTAGCTACCCTACAAGATGTGCCTTTAACAAAGATGGCAAAGATGTACATTGATGAAGTAGTTGCGAAACATGGAGTTCCTTTATCTATAGTTTCGTATCGAGACTCGAGGTTTGTGTCAAACTTTTGGAAGGGTCTTCAACGGGAGTTGGGTAGTAGAATAAATTTGAGTACCGCCTATCATCCTCAAACCGATGGGCAAAGTGAGATAACCATTCAAACCTTGGAGGATATGTTGAGAACGTGTGTACTTGAATACGGTGGAGCATGGGATGATCATTTGAGGATGATTGAGTTTGCTTACAACAATAGTCACCATGCAAGCATTGGAATGCCACCATTTGAGATGTTATATGGTAGGAGGTGTAGGACTCCAAGTTGTTGGATGGAGCCCGGTGAAAAGCAGTTGACCGGTCCTGAAATTATTGAAATTACCTCTGAAAAGGTTAATGTAGCTAAAGAAGCCTTACGTGTGGCAAGAGAAAGGCAGAAAACATATGCAGATAAGAAAAGGAGACCGATTGAGTTTAATGTTGGTGATTTAGTGATACTGAAAGTATCACCTTGGAAAGGAGTTATTCGATTTGGAAATAAGGGAAAGTTGAGTCCACGTTTCATTGGACCTTTTAAAGTTGTGAAGCGCATTAAAGACGTGGCATATCAGTTGGAATTACCTCCAGAATTGGATGGAATTCACAACACCTTCCATGTATCCTACTTGAGGAAATGTTTAGCTGAGGAGTCAAGTGTGATTCCTATTAAAGACGTGAGTATTGACCCAATGAAGAGAATAGTAGACGAACCGGTAGCGATACTTGGAAGAAAGCAAAAGAAGTTACGCCGAAAAGTGATTGACCTTGTGTTGATAAAGTGGAAGCATAATCATGGAGAAAGCTTAACGTGGGAAACTGAAGCAGTAATGAAGGAAAAGTATCCCGAGTTGTTTCTTACTGATGAGATTCCGGGGACGGAATCCTCTTAAGGGGGAGGTAATTGTAACATCTCAAACTTTTCTTTACTAGTTGACTAATGTCGTTAAGTCAATATTGTGTGTGTCGTTAAGTTTATTTTAGATTTAATGCTTATATGTAGTTAATGTGTGTTATGTGTGAGGCTTGTAAGCCTAAGTGTTAATGTAGTATAAATGTGTGTAATATGAAGATTAATGTCTATGCAGTGACATTTAATGAAGGATTAATGATGTATATGGTCAATAAAGTAGTTTGTGACCAATAATGAAGGATTAGGAAGCTTAGGGGCTAGTTTTGACATAGAAGGAAAGTTAAAAACGGGTTTAGGGAGTTAAGGGGTGTCATTAGGTTGGCATTTGCAGATTTTATTCCCCTAAACAAAGCCCTAGCCGATCCCCTCCCTTCCCTCTCAAGTTTCTCACTAGATCTATTCGTTGTGGAGCCAAATCGATCGTGTATTGCTTAGATCTTGAATCTTTATCACCAAATACAGGTAATATAGGTATTCCTCATCTGAGATCTGATTGTGTGAGTCTTATATTAGTCTTAATCCAGGCCATAAGGGTTTGGGCTGGGTTATTTAATTAAACGTTCACCGATTTCATGTTATTCGGGTGATTAAATGATTGATTTATGATGTAAAGGATTAAAGGATTAATAGGATGGTTAAAGATGATGAAAGTGCAATTAAAAGGGTTAATTTTAAGTCCCCAGGTTGGATTTGGGGTATGGGTTCGTATGGAATTCGTTTGATCAAAGAACAAAATTGAGTTGCTGATCTGCACCCCAAGTGCGGCGCACCAAGGGAGTGGTGCGGCGCACCACTGCCCAGTTTAGGTTTTTGGTTTTTGATGGGAGCCCGATATGCGACGCACCAAAGGGTAGGTGCGGCACACCTATTGTTGATAGGAAATTTCTGGAGGATTGGTGCGACGCACCACTTGGCAGGTGCGGCGCACCACCTGCCCAGATTTTACAAAAGGTGTCGTTTAGCTTATATTTTGATCTTATACTTGTTCTAGGTTATTGGAGACACCTAGTCATCGTTGTATTGTGCTTGTAGCTTGTTGTTAAGCTGTATCAAGGTAAGATACACTACTTTTGTCACGCTGAGGGTTCAACAAGCAAAGGTTTCTTATTTATAACTTCCTTAACGGTAACTTATGATATATGTGGGTATCTCGGGTTACACGGGAGGTATTATGGGTTATGTAGTTGACCATGAGACCTGATATGGAGTCCCTAATGTAGTAAAATGAAGTGTTGCTTAATGTAGTGTATTGTTATGCAGTTTATGTAGTATTACGAAGTATCTCATTATACATGAAATGTAGAAATGAAGTTGATGTGTGATATATGCATGCTTACATGGCTTGTACACCTAGCTTACTAGACTTGTTAGGTTGCCATGTCACTTGCACGTTTAAGGATCCAAACGTAATGAAGATAAAGTGTGTGTATGTCTAGGAATGTGTGTTACCTAGACTATATGTGTGTGACGGTTTAGGAATGTGTGTTACCTAAACCATATGTGTGAAACCGAGCTCATAAATATAATGCAGGAAAAGTGTTAAGCTTAACCCGTACAAGTCTTAGCCGGACGAGTACGTTGACGTAGTTGTTGCTTGGGTGGCTCCTTGCAACATGGTCTTTATAATGCAGGGCGAGTAATACAAGGGGTTTGACCAACCTCCACATACGGATTACTCTTGGATTGGCTTGCCATTCCTTAACGACATACGATGATTAGCCTTTGGTTGATCATCCAGTCGGGTGTGATGCAGGGCACACTCATATGCAGTAAACGAAGATATGTGTGACAATGTGTGAACTAATGCAGGATAGGCACATTTAGGATGATTATCCTAATTGATATGAAGTTGTTATGCAGATATGTGTGTTGTGTGTTGTGCCTAATGAGTTTGTCTATTAACGAAGAAATGTTTTAATTGGACAATTGCTTTTAAATTAAGTGTGATCTTACTTAGCTATTCTTATAGCTAACACTTGTTTCTTTAATGTGGTTGTTCCCTCAGGTTTAGCTTGAAGGACTTGTAGGTGCAGGACGTGAGAGCGTGGGTAGAAAGCATGCAGATTCCTTAGCTACCCCTAGTTGCTAATTATGGAGACTTTTGATTACATTTCATTTTGATGTCGAATATATGTAATAATGTGTGAACGATTGTTTAATGTTGGGCAACCGTTGGGTTTTCATTTGAACTATTGTTTGATATGGCGTGTAACACCAACTAAATGCAGAAACCGAAATGTTTTTATCGGTTTTGACTTTTACAGTCTTTACTTCCGCAATTTTAACACCGTAGGGTGAAAGATTTTTGAAAACCCATATTTTTAAACGTCGGGTGTTACACAGGCGAACCCAAAAGTGGTGCTGGCAGGAAGAAAGATGGAAGGAGGGTCGAATACGTGTGTAGGCAGCGGTGGTGGTGGAGACTGTGGGCTAATCCAATTGTTGATGTAAGGTGACCAATACTCGTTCTGGTAACCCAAGCGGGTCACCTGGCTCCACATAGTCCTCTGACCATCCAAGATCATATCCTGAGTGTCTCGAATATGCCTCTGCTCTGCTAAGATTTGGTCAAGTGATGATCCCCAACCTACAAAATCATAAGATGGATAGGGCTTAGGAGGTGGCTGCTGCACCTGGGGTGGCGGCTCCACCCTCTGTCTCTGAGCCGACGGCTCTTGCTCATCCTCCGTGTCAGACCTCAAATCGCTTGGCTCAGTCGTCATCAACCGTGCCTTCTTTAACTCGGTGGCATCAATGATAGTGGTGGGCTCAATATCAGAAACTCTCCTCCCCTCACTAGTATTCGCCATTCCCAACCTTTCCATGATCGAGGTCACGAAGTGACCACATAAGTACCTGTGCTCCCGGTGCTTTTGCATGTGACGGGCAAGAATATAAGGAGCACACCCATATCTAGCAGGAGTAAACTCCTGAAACTACCTGAGCAACCATAAATCATCACTACACACTTTATCATTTGCATTGCCCCGATGAATGAAAGAGTAGGTTATCATTTTGTGCAAAAGCCTCAACTTTTTGGACCTAATGTCTGACACCTTGCTTACCCCCGAGCTAAACGAAGGCTTCCCTGAGATCCTATTCCAATACTCATGAAAGCTCACCCCATCATCAAAATGTGAAGTGTCCAGAATGCTCTTTTCCAAGAAGGACTGAGCCAAACCATCATTAAACTCGTTTTTCTCAAACATCCCACATAAATAACCAAACTCTGGAATCGTGCAATGGCGCTGCTTGCCACCTAGCCTAAAGTGGATCACTCGATCCTCACTGATGTCTTCGACAGGTAGAAATCCCACTGTGAGAGATGAGTAGAATTCTTGGCATCATTCCAGTTTAGCCGGTTTGTTCAACTCAAAAACCCTTTTCCACATATCGATGCTCGCTACCCAACCTGTTTCCTCATCAACATATTCAGTCCTAAACCTGGCCTCAAAGTAGTCATCAAGGAGCGCATTTTCAATCAATTGCCAGTCCATTGTACGAGGAGAAGTCAACTCGTAGTCTTGAATTTCCGCCAACCGGTTCAAAAATACTTGGCATTCCGCTTTTGGAACATCCTTGAATTGCAGCCAAGGATGTGTTTGTGGCTTGAGTAGCCTGTATGTTTTACTTGCAGGAGCGGTTGGTGGAGTGTAACTATCATCGACGTAGTCAAATTGATAGTTGTTTGGCCATACCCATCCTTCATACTTTTGGCCCACCGGTTGTTTCTGCAAAACCAACCAAAATATGCTAAATAAGTAAAAGGGAAGCAAATGGAAGCAATCACGAAAGACCAAAGCAAGAAACGACAAAAATGAGCAAACAGCCCAAATATCGCGCCGCGATTCTGCATATATTTATTTTTTTGGATTTTCTGAATGGGTTTTATCACTAATTAACAATGCTTTAACTAATTTGAATTAAAATAAATTAAGGGTGACTAAATCTAGAAAAGCCCCAAATTAAAATGGATGAACCCTAATTGGATTTTTCTAAGATTATTGCAAAATTAATCACCTCTGAGTACAATAACCAATAATACTAGCCAATCTAAGTAATTAACAAACATTAATTGAAAGAAAATAAATAAACCTAATTTAATTGAAATAAAATTAAAAAGAAAAGAGAAGAAAACTTACCCCTCTTGACATGATGATGATGGAATGTGGATGAAGAGGAGAAGATCTTGAGAAGAGAGAACATAAATACTAGTATGTGTGTATGTGATGTCGTGTGTGTGTGTGTGAGTTTTTGGAGAAGAAAAGAGAAGTAAGAGGGAAAGAGTGAAAATAAAAGAAAGAGGATCGGTCCCTGTGGTTGTATTTTAGTCCCTTTTTATTTTATTTTTGATTTTAAATAAAAGAGAAAAAGAAAACTTACCTGATCAGCCCTACTCGCGCCGCGAGAGTGAGGCCACGCGCCGCGAACAACCCAGACAAGTCGCGCCGCGACCCAGAAACCTTGCGCCGCGATTTTCTCCTCTGACCCCGATTGCTCCTTCTTTGCGCCGCGACCACTTGACTCGCGCCGCGAGTATTCAGTTTTTGCCCAGTCGCGCCGCGAATTTTTCCACTGATCAACTTTCGTCCACATTCTTCAATTCTCGCGCCGCGATTGCCTTTGGTCGCGCCGCGAGTTACCTGCAACTTGTCAGATTTTTGCCTTTTTGACACCTATCACACATACCAATTCAACCAAAATCAATTGTCACCTGTAAATCTCGACGAAACACATAAAAATAGAAAGAAAAGTACCGAAAACAAATAAAAATAATAAAAACACACGGGTTGCCTCCCGAGAAGCGCTTTGTTTATTAACGAGTCATTAGCTTGACTCGATCAAACTTCAAAGATTTACCAAGTTGGGGCCTTTAAACCCCTCCCCACACTTAAGTTGTTGAGAGTTCCATCCTTAATCGGTGGGAAGCAATCATCTTTTATCTTTGTCCGAATCCAATCATTTGCTCGACCAAAAGCATCCACCTCCAACATCAACTCTTCTTTCTCTTTGGTTGACAAATTCGAACATAGTTCTTTCGACAACTTCACATTACAATGAGAAACCGCAGACTTGACACGATTGTACAATTTACGGATCTTGGTACTTTGGCTATCTGTTGGCTGAGAATTAACCACTGTTGTTGTCTTCCCATCATTTCCCTTTTTCTTCAACTTATTGTCTAACCATTCATCAATCTGAGAAACATTAGAACTAACACAGGTAGCCTCAACAGAATTAACAACATTAGGTGAAGAAAGAGAAGAAGTGTTCAAGAATTCTACCGACTCATCCCCCGTTCTCAATATAAGCTTACCACGACCGACCTCAATGTTAGCATCGGTCGTAGCAAGAAATGGTCTCCCTAGAATAAGGGGTACGTTTAATGCTTCATCCACATCGATAATGACAAAATCCACAGGAAAGACCAAACCACCCACTTTGACCAACACGTCTTCTAGAATACCCATAGGTCTTATAACAGATTTGTCAGCCAATTGAATTTTCATGTTAATGGGTTTAGGTTTTTCTAAAGTTCAATTTAGCATAGATAGATGAAGGCATTAAATCAATACTTGCTCCTGAATCTGTTAATGCCTTACTCACAGATATATCACCAATCTTACAAGGAATAGTAAAACTACCTGGATCTTTACGCTTCTCGGGTAACTTACCCGCCACTGCCGCTGAGCAAACATTTTCCAAAACTGTAGTTTCCACCTCAGCCAACTTTTTCTTGTTCATCAAAATTTGCTTCAAACATTTTGCATACCCTGACATCTGTACAATTGCATCTAAAAACAGAATATTGATATGCAACTTCCTTAGATCACTTACAAATTTATCCATTCACTTCTTAATCTTTTCTTTCACCAATCTCTGTGGAAAGGGAATCTTTGGTTTATAACGCTTCACTACGGGTTCCTTAGGTGGTATGGCTTTAGGAACTGAAGTGCTCTCCATCGGTGGTGACTCCATCTCTAGCTCGTCATCCAATCTTTCATTAAATTGCTCAACCTGCAGAGAAACGTTAGAAGCACAAGAATTATCACTAGGAGGAACAATTACCTTGCCGGACCGCGTAGTTATGGCATTGACAGTTTCATTTCGGTGTTGAGGTCCTTTGTACTTGTCTTCCCCATTCCTCCATGAGCCTTTGTCTTGATTCGGGTTTTGTTGGGTGTTGCTTGGAAGAGTACCCGGCTGCCTTTGATGATTTCCCATCCTATCAATCCTCTTTTCCAAATTGGAGATCAAAGCTTGATTGTTACGATTGCTTATGTCAATCTTGTCATGCAAGCCTCCGATCTTGTCATTCAAAAGCTTAGAATAATTCTCCACTGAGATATTCCTTTTCTCTTGGGCCTCCTCTCGTTTGTCTTGTTTGTCAAGGAACTTGTCCATCATGGCCATGAGAGGTGATCCTTCACCCTCGTCTTCTTCTCTCCTTGGAGGTGATGGCGGTACTTGTTGTTGTTGAGGTGCTCCATGATAATCATCCTTTTGCCACCTATATTGAGAATTTCCACCACGATTGTTAGAGTAAGGATTAGAAGAGTTAGAAGAATTACCTTGGTATCGGCCTTGAAAATTTCCACCACGTTGGAAAAGAGGTTGACGTTGATTTTGAACAAAATTCACATCTTCATTAACTACCGAATCGCACTCATTGGGATGGTGTGGTCCCCACAATGAGTACAACCCCCGACCATTATCTTCACATCTCGCTCTAGCCCCCCAAAACTATTCTCCACCATTGAGAACCTCTCATCCATCCGGTTAGAAAGTGCCTTAATTTCCAAAATGATTTCGGATGTTTCACCCTCATCAACTCTAGCTACTACCCGACGACCCCTCCTATCTCTACTCGAGGTCTTAGAGACTTGAGCCTTTGCCATATCCTCAAACATTTTCCATAATTCACTAGAGGTCTTGTAACTAGTACTACCCCCACAAGTCATCACCATCTTCTCATAGCTCTCCCTATTCATCCCATCTAAAAATATCCCCACTAACTCAGTATCATTTACTCCATGCCCCGGGCATTCCCACAAAAGATCTTTCATTCTTAACCAAGCTTCAATTATTGTTTCAGCCTCGTCTTGCCTAAAAGAACGAATGACAAGCCTAAGTTCTCTTTCCCGATTAGCCGGAAAGAATCTCTCTATCAAAGCTTCTCTAACCGCACCCCAAGTAATCAAACTATCCGGTGCTAACCCTTTCAACCATTTGTGATCCTCTCCCGTGAGAGACATAGGAAAAAGCTTCACCTTGACATTGTCGCCTTGATTTTCCCCATAGTTGAACAAATTGCATATCATCTCGAACTTTTCAAGATGCTCATGAGGATCCCTTTTATTTCTTCCATCAAAGCACAAGTCCTTAACCATTTGCAAATGGTTGCCTTTCACCGTGAAAGTGTCAATCTCGGGTATTCGGATCGCCGATTGGCGGGAGGTGGGTATGGTTCGAGGAATGTCCTCGATTTTGGTGTGAAAAAGGTCATTTTGTTGACCGGCCATGTTGACGGTCGGTTTTGGTGATTCGGGTGGAGTAGGTGTTTTATCAGAAAGTGGTTCTTCTTTTTCGGAATGGTAACCCCACTCGTTACTTCCTGACTCGTAATAGGTCTCGTGAAGTATGTAGTTGGGTTTGGGTCTAGGAGTGGTGTCTATGCTAAATGGGGCGGATGATGACGGTTGTGATGATTGTGTTTTGGTGCGCTTTTTAAGTTTTTCGGGATTAGATGTGGCCTTCACTAATGGTTTCCCAGAAGTTCGAGTGTTCATCCACTACCTGGAAATAATCTGCGAACACAACACAATAAACAAAACCTTAATAGAACCTGAAGTACAATTAAAGCAAACTGAAAATAAAAACAAGTAACTTCTCCGTGCAAAGCACGAAAAAGGGTCGATTCACAGAATCTCAACCAAAAGTACTTAAAATCAATCCCCGGCAGCGGCGCCAAAAACTTGATGTGTGAAATCTAGTTTTAAAATTTATAACAAGATCTACTGCTAACTGACTACAACACACTTACGGGCAGTGTACCCGCTCGTATAAAGTAATATAGCTAACTGGCAAGACCAGGATCGAACACAAGGACTGATTGTTGTACTAAAAGTTGTAAAAATGTGAAACAAGTAAAAAGTTTGGTGTGACCGAATTGTCACCTTGGGTTTCTGAAAGCTATGTAATTAACAAGTAAAATAAAGTACTCAACCGGTATTAGCGGGAGCACACGAAAAGAGTTTGAGTTGTAAACAAATAATTAAAAAGCCATCTATGTCGAATCCGCTCCACAAAAAGTCTAGGTTGGATATAGGTTAAGCTCAAAATTCATATATGTTGGTGATAATAATCGTGATAAGACAAAAACACAAACGGGTGCACCTAGTTTGTAAAATCGACTCAATCACCTAATCAATTCAATTTCTCGCAACAAGTGGTACCACCATCCTTATTACAGTTCCTTGAACTAACTAGTTTGTTTGATTATTTAAATAACAATTTTATCTTTGTGAAAGAAACGTGGTACCACCAACCGTTAAATCCACTTAACAAAGTAATTTCTATTAAACTTGTATCTTTACTATCATATCATGACCTAGCAAGAGTTGTTCATAGACAAACAACTAAAATAATACTTGTATTCAACTAGTACCACTATCGAAGAACACAAATACCACCAATAACACAAGATTAAGTAAAAGAAATCACTTCATTAAAATCTTGACAAAATGTTAAGTAAAACCAACTTGAATTCAAAATATTATGCAACCATAACTAATTGTTTAACTTCATCTTCATAGATGTATAAAGATTTAGATACTCATAATGAAAATAGCTAAAGATTCAAATATAAAGGAGAACATAATGTACCAAATATAGAGTAATAATCCAAATCGAGGTCACAATCGAGCTATAATCACTAAACAAGAGCCAAAATTAATCTTCAAGTCTTCAAATGAGTTGGAGTAGTGAAAACCTTAGAAAAACCCTTAAAAGAGGCTGGAAATAAAGTGGGTAAGCTGAAGTATCCAAGATTAGGTTTAGGGTTGAGTGGGGGCTGGTATTTATACCCCAGGAGAGAGAAAATCCGTCAGACCAGCTCCGAATCGCGCCGCGAGTTGCCTAGTCGCGCCGCGAGGTGTGCCAAAACTGGAGCATTTCAATGCAGGGCTAATTATCGCGTCACGATATAGCCCACTCGCGCCGTGAATGCGAATTTGTGAAGGCTCGCGCCGCGATGAACCCTGGTCGCGCCGCGAGTTGCTTCAGTTCTTGCTTTTCCAGCTTCGATCTTCATCATGCTTCATCCGTTAGTGCATATGGACCATTCCTGAACCATTTTCTACCATTTATGAACGATGTACCTGCTGTAGACCTGAAACCACTAGCAAACACCATGACGCACCACAAAACAAGTATAAACGGCTACAAAACGAGTATAAATCGTCCAAATAAGATGTGGGAAATATGTATAAATTGAGACACATCATAAGATGTGGGAAATATTTATTACTATTGTATAATAGTTAGGATATATTAAAAGTCAAGTACGAAACATATTTATAAGTTGCGTATTTTAATTTTATATTATTAAAAGTATATATGTAAGAGGGTTATATTTTGACTAATCATATAAAGTATAAGTATTGATATTGTCATTTAATAAAGATGAAATAATTAAATTTGATCTAATGGTTCTAAATCAAAGATGGAATTCATCTAAGGGTTCTTATTTGTTTAGGAATGAATTTAGGGCATGTTTGGTAGGGAGAAATTCAGAGAAATGTAAAGCAGCAGAGAAATGAAATAAGCTGAGAAATTTAATAAATTCCCTTGTTTGGTATCGATAGAGAAATTAACCAGAGAAATCTAAAAGAGAGTTTCCATTGTTTGGTAGAAAGAAAGTGGAGAAATGAAAGCATCATGGTTGGATCAGTGGTAAATACCCTAGCCTCTGGAGACAGAGGTCATGGGTTCGATCCTCATCCCATGCAAAGATTGGAGGGCC
>CM067170.1:132636876-132649376 GCA_034093135.1 Erigeron breviscapus | reverse complement strand
TCAACCATCTTTTTCATTCACCAGAGATTTCTAACTTTTTTATTTCAATCCTTGATATCTTGACACAGGGCAGTCAGGTGCATTAAGTGTTTGAAGGAAGTTATAAGCTCGACAAACAACCTGACTTTTGGGTTGTATAAGTATAACACCTCATGAGTCTCCATTCTTAAATAATTTGAATATTTTGAATAATCAGGAAGGTGAAATGGTCATATTATTAAATATCAGTATGCCTATATATTGGGCCAAAAAGTCTTTGTAAAAAAATAGTTTTTTTGATGATATGAAAAGTCTTTTCTTTCCTCCCTATACACAAGTGTGTTTTAGTGTGTGTGAAATTACCTAATTATCGGTATTCTTTTGAATCAACAATTATTAGAAGAGTTGTTCCTGGTATTCTTAGGAATCAACAGGTTCAATTGTTTATCCCCATTTTCTCTCTACATCAGTTGGTAACAGAGCCGAATATCCTGATCAAAATGTCTCCTAATGACGATATCATATATGATCATCCACCCGTGTTTGATGAATACGGAGATAATGAATGGTATCTTTGGTTCGGGTCTGATAGTTCTCCATATGGTGAAAACATCAATGAACAAGCTTACGTGCCAATTCGAGAAATACCCAAAAATGCGTTTATGTTCGTCCATGTTTGCGCAGTTTCAGGAAAACTGGCGTCACGGATTCGTTCATCGTTGGATCACCGTGATTTTTGGATATGTGATCCAAGACTCATCGACGCACGATCTGACCGTTGGGATTTTCGAACGGACTATTCTACAGGTGGTTGTGGTGCGTGCAATGTTCTGTTGTTCAAGTTTGACTCCGACCGCAAACAAGTTGAAGATTGCGGAGTGAGTTCATGTCTTACACTTCTTTGCAGTGTAAATGGGTACTGTGTTACTACAGTTGAAAGGACCGTGAACAGAAAAGACGGATTTCATTTCGTTCACCAACGTATTGCAGGCTTCCATGCATCTCAGTGCGGTTTTTGCACTCCAGGGATATGTGTTTCACTCTTCTCGCTACTTTTGAAGGCAGAAATAACCCATCCACTAGAACCCGCTCTTGTGCCTCCTGCAATCAATCCACTACCAGTGCACCCACAAGTAAGATTGCGGCCAAACACGTTGCCTTCCTCTGCTCTTACCAGAAAAGGTGCAACAAAAATGGTTGCAACAACTGAAATTTCATATCAGATGAGAGATGTTAGGTTTAGTGCTTTTGACGAGTACCCTCCCGGTTCTAATCAAAGAGGTGGAAATCCGCCATACAAGAAATGGCTGAAGCCACCACCACTTCTTTCATATCTTCAGGTGCATTCTAAGTCTTCATCGGTTAAAGAGAATGATGACGAAAACTACAAAATCTTTGGTGTACCCCTTACTGTTATTATACAATGATATAGAAAATATAATACAATGTTAACAACTGAGAGATTAAGAACTACATTGTATTACTTGATTATTATGTTACAATACCATACTGATATTTATACCAGTTTTTGAATGATAGAAACACATGTTAACAATTGTTATAGAAAATATAATACAATGTTAACAACTGAGAGATTAAGAACTACATTGTATTACTTGATTATTATGTTACAATACCATACTGATATTTATATCAGTTTTGAATGATAGACACACATAGGAGGAGTTACAGAGTGTATACAGATAGGGACATGTTGGAGGAGTGTTACAGAGTGTATACATGTAGGGACATGATGATAATTATCTGATCCCACATATTTGACTTTTTCCTTTCTAACACTCCCCCTCAAGTTGAATAGTGGGATCACCAATATTCAACTTGAATTGGTTTTGAGTTTGACTTGAGCTACCGCCTTTGACATGGTAGTCTCACAGTTTGTTTAGTGAGATACCGCCTTTGACATGGTAGTTTTTTGGTTTGTGCTACCGCCTTTAGACATGGTAGTCTCACAGTTTATTTAGTGAGATACCGCCTTCGACATGGTAGTTTTTGATTTGATTTGGGCTGTCGCCTTCTTCATGGTAGCCTTTTGTTTGATTGTTGAGCTACCGCCTTCTTCACTCCTTTATATACCTATATCTCCCCCTAAAAAAAATACAGGTATATTTCTTTCTTTTCTAATACTCCCCCTCAAGTTGGAACTCCCAACTTGCCAAGGAATATTTCTCTGATTTTTCTTTTCTTGCGGACTCAGAAATCTCAGAGATTTGAGGCCGACTTTTTCCTTGCGGATTCAGATATTTGAACCCGACTTCTTCTTTTCTCGCGGGTTCAAATTTTATGAACCCGGCTTTTTCTTGCGAGCTCAAAGTTTTTTATGAACCCGACTTTTTCTTGCGAGCTCAAATTTGTTTATGAACCCGACTTTTTCTTGCGAGCTCAAAGTTTTTTATGAACCCGACTTTTTTCTTGCGAGCTCAAAGTTGTTTATGAACCCGACTTTTTCTTGCGGATTCAGATATTTGAACCCGACTTCTTCTTTTCTCGCGGGTTCAAATTTTATGAACCCGGCTTTTTCTTGCGAGCTCAAAGTTTTTTATGAACCCGACTTTTTCTTGCGAGCCATTTGTTTATGAACCCGACTTTTTCTCACGGGTTCAAATTTTATGAACCCGGCTTTTTCTTGCGAGCTCAAAGTTTTTTATGAACCCGACTTTTTCTTGCGAGCTCAAATTTGTTTATGAACCCGACTTTTTCTTGCGAGCTCAAAGTTTTTTATGAACCCGACTTTTGTTTTCTCGCGGGTTCAAATTTTATGAACCCGACTTTTTCTTGCGAGCTCAAAGTTTTTTATGAACCCGACTTTTTCTTGCGAGCTCAAATTTTTTTATGAACCCGACTTTTTCTTGCGAGCTCAAATTTTTTTATGAACCCGACTTTTTCTTGCGAGCTCAAATTTTTTTATGAACCCGACTTTTTCTTGCGAGCTCAAATTTTTTTATGAACCCGACTTTTTCTTGCGAGCTCAAATTTTTTTATGAACCCGACTTTTTCTTGCGAGCTCAAATTTTTTTATGAACCCGACTTTTTCTTGCGAGCTCAAATTTTTTTATGAACCCGACTTTTTCTTGCGAGCTCAAATTTTTTTATGAACCCGACTTTTTCTTGCGAGCTCAAATTTTTTTATGAACCCGACTTTTTCTTGCGAGCTCAAATTTTTTTATGAACCCGACTTTTTCTTGCGAGCTCAAAGTTTTTTATGAACCCGACTTTTTTCTTGCGAGCTCAAAGTTGTTTATGAACCCGACTTTTTCTTGCGAGCTCAAATTTTTTATGAACCCGACTTTTCGGTTTTCTTTCTTCTTCACACGAGAGATAAAAAAGATGATCTGGTCTTTGTTCTTCTCGATCGATGGAAGACCAGCGGCGGTGGTTGCAGGAGTACCTATCTTGTATATCTCCTCTTGTATATTGGCTATAAATAGCCCCTCACTCTATCAATAATATTAACGGGGTATTTCAATATTCTTAACAAAAAAAACAATAATAAAAAATATAGTATAAAAAAATAATAAAAAAAATAATAAAAAAATATAGGTATAGAATATGTTCCGAGGATCGAAGGTGAGATTATTTCTCTCCCTTTTTCCTTTGATTTGATTTGGTTTGGATCTGAGTTCATGTTTTTGTTTTTGGTTTTGGTTTTGGATTTGGAATTTTTTTCGGGTGAGCAGATTGTTTTAAGGATCAGACAGATGAATTGGAGATTAGAAACAATTGGCAGATGATGATGATGATGATGTCGACCTGCTGCTGCTTCTGTTCGACTCACGAAATTTCAAAGGCAAAATTGTCTAATTATCGGTATTCTTTTGAATCAACGATTATTAGATGAGTTGTTCCTGACATTCGCGTGAATCAACAGGTTCAATTGTTTATCCCCATTTTCTCTCTACATCAGTTGGTAACAGAGCCGAATATCCTGATCAAAATGTCTCCTAATGACGATATCATATATGATCATCCACCCGTGTTTGATGAATACGGAGATAATGAATGGTATCTTTGGTTCGGGTCTGATAGTTCTCCATATGGTGAAAACATCAATGAACAAGCTTACGTGCCAATTCGAGAAATACCCAAAAATGCGTTTATGTTCGTCCATGTTTGCGCAGTTTCAGGAAAACTGGCGTCACGGATTCGTTCATCGTTGGATCACCGTGATTTTTGGATATGTGATCCAAGACTCATCGACGCACGATCTGACCGTTGGGATTTTCGAACGGACTATTCTACAGGTGGTTGTGGTGCGTGCAATGTTCTGTTGTTCAAGTTTGACTCCGACCGCAAACAAGTTGAAGATTGCGGAGTGAGTTCATGTCTTACACTTCTTTGCAGTGTAAATGGGTACTGTGTTACTACAGTTGAAAGGACCGTGAACAGAAAAGACGGATTTCATTTCGTTCACCAACGTATTGCAGGCTTCCATGCATCTCAGTGCGGTTTTTGCACTCCAGGGATATGTGTTTCACTCTTCTCGCTACTTTTGAAGGCAGAAATAACCCATCCACTAGAACCCGCTCTTGTGCCTCCTGCAATCAATCCACTACCAGTGCACCCACAAGTAAGATTGCGGCCAAACACGTTGCCTTCCTCTGCTCTTACCAGAAAAGGTGCAACAAAAATGGTTGCAACAACTGAAATTTCATATCAGATGAGAGATGTTAGGTTTAGTGCTTTTGACGAGTACCCTCCCGGTTCTAATCAAAGAGGTGGAAATCCGCCATACAAGAAATGGCTGAAGCCACCACCACTTCTTTCATATCTTCAGGTGCATTCTAAGTCTTCATCGGTTAAAGAGAATGATGACGAAAACTACAAAATCTTTGGTGTACCCCTTACTGTTATTATAAATGCATCGGATGTACATCAAGGATTGCAATCAGGAAAATACCTCTTGTTGGATTCTGGTCCAAGGCCTGAACAATCAAAGTGCATGAAAGTTGTCGATAAGTTCACTACACCTAAAGAACAAGATAAAGAATACAAAAAATTACAGCCGTTAGTGAGGTATGGTCAAGCGAAAGTCCAAGGTGTTTCTACGAGGAGTTGTACAAAGGTAATTGGATGGTCTCTTACGGTGTCAAAGTTGATTCACAAAGAGGCTATGGTTGATCTCAAGCAGCAGGGTGACAGTCCATTTAAAATTGTGAAATGCATAGGAAGTGATGCTTATGACGTAGTGCTGTCAGGACGCTTTGGAGTTTCAGCTACCTTTAAAGTTAAGGACTCATCTCCATATCTTGGTGAAAATGAGTTGAACTCGAGGTCGAGTTCTTTCCAACCCGGGGAGAATGACACAGGGCAGTCAGGTTCATTAAGTGTTTGAAGGAAGTTATAAGCTCGACAAACAACCTGACTTTTGGGTTGTATAAGTATAACACCTCATGAGTCTATTCTTAAATAATTTGAATGTTTTGAATAATTAGGAAGGTGAAATGGTCATATTATTAAATATCAGTATGCCTATGTATTGGGCCAAAAAGTCTTTGTAAAAAAATAGTTTTTTTAATGATATGAAAAGTCTTTTCTTTCCTCACTATACATAAGTGTGTGTTAGTGTGGGTGAAATTGCCTAATTATCGGTATTCTTTTGAATCAACGATTATTAGATGTTTCTTATTGTATTTTTTTTCTTCTTTTGATGGAGTTTCTTATTGTATAGTTTGAAGGTTTTCAGTTTTTTGATTTTTTTTTTTTTTTTTTTTTTTTTTTTTTTTTTTTTTTTTTTTTTTTTTTTTTTTTTTTTTTTTTTCTTTTTTTTTTTTTTTTTTTTTTTTTTTTTTTTTTTTTTTTTTTTTTTTTTTTTTTTTTTTTTTTTTTTTTTTTTTTTTTTTTTTTTTTTTTTTTTTTTTTTTTTTTTTTTTTTTTTTTTTTTTTTTTTTTTTTTTTTTTTTTTTTTTTTTTTTTTTTTTTTTTTTTTTTTTTTTTTTTTTTTTTTTTTTTTTTTTTTTTTTTTTTTTTTTTTTTTTTTTTTTTTTTTTTTTTTTTTTTTTTTTTTTTTTTTTTTTTTTTTTTTTTTTTTTTTTTTTTTTTTTTTTTTTTTTTTTTTTTTTTTTTTTTTTTTTTTTTTTTTTTTTTTTTTTTTTTTTTTTTTTTTTTTTTTTTTTTTTTTTTTTTTTTTTTTTTTTTTTTTTTTTTTTTTTTTTTTTTTTTTTTTTTTTTTTTTTTTTTTTTTTTTTTTTTTTTTTTTTTTTTTTTTTTTTTTTTTTTTTTTTTTTTTTTTTTTTTTTTTTTTTTTTTTTTTTTTTTTTTTTTTTTTTTTTTTTTTTTTTTTTTTTTTTTTTTTTTTTTTTTTTTTTTTTTTTTTTTTTTTTTTTTTTTTTTTTTTTTTTTTTTTTTTTTTTTTTTTTTTTTTTTTTTTTTTTTTTTTTTTTTTTTTTTTTTTTTTTTTTTTTTTTTTTTTTTTTTTTTTTTTTTTTTTTTTTTTTTTTTTTTTTTTTTTTTTTTTTTTTTTTTTTTTTTTTTTTTTTTTTTTTTTTTTTTTTTTTTTTTTTTTTTTTTTTTTTTTTTTTTTTTTTTTTTTTTTTTTTTTTTTTTTTTTTTTTTTTTTTTTTTTTTTTTTTTTTTTTTTTTTTTTTTTTTTTTTTTTTTTTTTTTTTTTTTTTTTTTTTTTTTTTTTTTTTTTTTTTTTTTTTTTTTTTTTTTTTTTTTAATGATATGAAAAGTCTTTTCTTTCCTCACTATACATAAGTGTGTGTTAGTGTGGGTGAAATTGCCTAATTATCGGTATTCTTTTGAATCAACGATTATTAGATGAGTTGTTCCTGACATTCGCGTGAATCAACAGGTTCAATTGTTTATCCTTTTTTCTCTCTACATCATATCTTTAGCAAATTACAAGTTTAACCTTCATCATTTCCATTATCTAACTATTTTTTTAAATTTATTTAAAGATCGAGTATTTATGTTTAACATTTATTAATTTTAGGGTTTCTTTCTATATAACTAAGAGATGATATGTTAGGGCTAAGGTGACAATCTTGTGTAATTGACAAATAGCATTTAGTCTGACGTGGCATTTTGTAAATTTTTTGATAATTCCTTTTCATTTTTTAATTGTTGCCGACTTATTTATTCTCATCTAATCTAAATTCAAATTTAATGTTTCCAATAAGATATTGATCATTATTCATTGGGTTTTCCAAATAATAAATAATAGACTAAAGGTCTGTCGTATTCTACTTCTTTGTTTGTTTAGTCTGTGTATTCTCAAATTGGGTTACATTTTTTCTTGAATATTATTATATTTATTTTTATTAAGTTTTCTTTTTTTAGTTAAATGCATCATATTTATGTTTCTTTTTGAATTGGATGTATGGTTTCTTTTGAAAGTTTCTTATTGTATTTTTTTTCTTTTGATGGAGTTTCTTATTGTATTGTTTGAAGGTTATTTATAAAGTATATTTTATATACTTTATTCATTGATTTTATTTGTTGTTACATGCATGGTTGCATGATTTATACTTTATTAAAAAAATAAGTTCATTGATTAGTATTATGAATACATTGTTGCTACAATATTTTAGTCTTATACTTCAAATTGAGAAATGCATCATTTATTTTTAACAATTTTTTACGACAATAATTATTCACCATGCAACGCATGAGTTTAATCTAGTTACTAAATATAACCCACTTATTGCATAAGATAGTTGTGCACTTATCATAAAATTTAAGAGATTGGCTTTTAATATGAAAGTTTACACGTTATTTCTAATCTTAAAGGTTGTATTTAACATTTTCTTATTTATTATCAAGTAGTTTAAGCAACTAAAAAAATCATAGAACGACTTTAATTTATTCAATTATCATATTAATCTCAACAGGGGCATAGGTATAATCGACTAAATCTGTCGGTTCCTTACATCGGTTACAATTGACACTTTTTTGGATTTGTGGTTCCATTACCCCAGTTATGGCAAATATAATCGGCACTACGGGGCCGATGGAAATGAATGTTGGTTGAGTGATTAAAAAGTGTGGGGCCAGCTTTTTTTATCTAGTATTTGGGACTTTGGCACTTTTGATACTTTTTAACATATTTTAGTACTACACCCCACTATTTGGCACATTTTCTTATATTTTGGCAAATATATAGACAAACACATGGTGACTCCTCATTGGTTTAGAAAATAGCTAGAAATTGCCAAATCTTAACAAATTGGTACTACACCCTTTCCCCTTAGGGAAAATGATTCTCTAAAGTTACTAATAACTTGATAGGTCAAGTTAGAGTAATCTTGACCCTTGATTTAAAATCAAGGGTTAAGATTAAATAATCATCTTTTAATCTTAACCCTTGATTTTAAATCAAAGGTCAAGATTTACCCAACTTGACTAGTCAAGTTAGGTTACTTTAGGGAATCCTTTCCCTTCTCGTTACTATATCCATTTCATTCTAATGTCATTTCATTGAATCATTAATAGCAACCGCCAACCAGACATTCTTAGTAATAAATTACTTAATATAGAACCGACTCTACGGCCTCGTTTACTTTTTACTTAATAAACTTAATAATTAAGAACTTAATAATTAAGTCAAATTTCATATTTCTTTTTTGACTTAATAAACAAAAATAACCGTCAATTACATATTTTTTACTTAATACATACAGATATTACTTATACATTCAACCACTTAATACACTCAGCACTTAATAATTAAAAAAAGAAACGGGCCCTACCTTTCAATAACCAACTGTAAAATGTAAACTGCATTTGGGAAAGAGGGGTAAATTCATTGTAATCACGACCATTGGGTCGATTCAATGATCTGACCGTCAACGAACTTTCAATAAGACAATATATTACTTAATGGCACAGGGTAACACCACCAGGCAAAAGTCAACCCGACCAGGGCATTAGCGGCGACGTCGCCGCTAATACTCTGACACTGACAGGGGCCCGCTAATTTCTCTGCCAGATTTACCATTACAGACAGGGGGCCCGCAGTATTAGCGGCGACGTCGCCGCTAATACTGCACCAGAGAGAGTATTAGCGGCGACGTCGCCGCTAATAATCTCTCTGGTGGGATTACACTTTTTTGCCTGGTGGGGTTACACTCCTCGTACTTAATATATACACACACTTCAATATATCATGGTTTTTATGTGTTACAATAAGTATTGTGCCATATTAATATATATAACAATTCACAAAATGGCGGCTGTGAGGAGGTTCACTGTAGCTAAGCACTGTCGCAACTTTTTATTTCTTTATTTTTTTTTCCTTTTTTTTCGTCTTTTTTAAAATGCTTTTTTGACTCTTCTCCTGCAAAAAACCTCCACCACTTCTACTTTTTCCCCTTCTTCTTTTTCGTCTCTTCCTGCTCGATCCCCACTAGAAATCCATTAAAGAAATCAGAAGCCGCACAACCATAACTACATTCACAATACATACATACTAAAAAGCAAAGTCGGTCATACTCTCAGATTTTACTGTAGCAAATCGTATAAATAATCATGCTTATAGTACAACTTCCAAAGCATGAATATATACAGCCAAAATACATACATATGATACACATTAAACATTTATGCATATACTTCAACTTCTAAAGCATGAACAAAATACATACGCATATAGCCTCTTCTTTAACCATCTCCGTAACAAACTCCGGGGCAACTGTCGTTCTCCTTGCCTCCATTCTTCGACTGTGTAGACCGCCTACCGGTTGAATCGAAAACGGAAAACCATTGATTTAAGAGTTGGACCGCTGGAGCTATTTTACCTTCTTTTTTAAATAGAATGATAGTCTTCGATTAAGCCATTGAGATGTTGGCCGGAGGTAATGGTGGGGATGGGAATTCGGGGAAGAATGGGTGTAGGTCACCACCAAGGTTGGTTGAGGTTGTATCTGCTGACGGAGTGACGGTGGTCGGCGATTTATGTAAAGCTAACGAATGAAAAAAAAACCGAAAACAAAATCGACTTTTGCTCTTAAAAATGAGGCCTAGATTAAAATGTTCTTCATTTGCTCATAAAAATGAAGCCTAGATTGAAGATGTGAGGTACAGAGCGGAAAAGAAAGTAGAAAACTAGAGATATGGGAAAAGTAGTAAATGAAAAGTAGTAAATGAATGAATCTGTGAGCATGTGGATTTCAAGTGACTACCCACTAAAGTTTTTAAAAATGCAAAATAAAATACTTGCCCACCGTTTTATCACTCTTCTGACTTTTGATTTAGTAGTTTTATAAATGTGTCTCTACAAGAGGGATACATGTGTCTTTCAAAAAGGTGTGATAATCTACATAACTTATTCCCCTTTTGTTAAAAACGGATTTTAGTGAACTGGGATAAAAGTTTGGAAAATATGCTTTTATTTTCTAAACCCAAATCAAAATAATGGTTTTTGATTTGGCATTTGGTTGTACTCACTTTGTCCCGCCGCGAAGCGCGGGTTACATATACTAGTTTTCTTCTATGTAAACAATTGGGCATTGGCATATATACAATACACACAACACAAAGGCTCAAATCAGTCAAAGTTCTCTCCTATGGAAAATTCGTCATTTGACGACTCTTTGTTTACAAGGTTAAATGTATATAGTCCATATATATGTGAAAAGGACTGTGGGAGTGTTTTTTTCCCTAGTCAACAGTCAAAACTTGAAAGAGCTCAAGAAAACTAGAAAAGCCAAGATACCATGCCATGCTAATATACAATTAGTTTCTTTCTTTACTGCATGAAAGCTCTGGCTTCATCAATTGTGGTTGTATCATTACCATTCAATGACATTAGCTCTTCTATTTTTTTTATTTTATTATTATTTTACAATATCTCAATGACATAAACTCTTTCTTTTTTCTAATCCATATTTATGTATGTCATTAGGAACTACCCTTCGTCTCATTAAAATGTCATGTTTTGAATTTTCAAAGTCTAACATTTTTTAACTTTGACCGTAAATAATTTTGTTTGTGTTAGATAATATTTGATGAAACTTATATGAATTGATTGTGTTTTTAGAAGTGTTTTCTTTGGTAAATTTCATCAAAGTTTATATAACAAAAAAAATAAAAAAATATATTTAAGGTCAAATTTAAAAATAAAGACTTTGAATATTCAAAATATTACACTTTTCATGAGACGGATAGAATAGAAGCATCAGGTGAACATATTATCATTCAAATACAGTAAGACCCTTCTCAAGGGGGCTCACCGTCAATTCCTCATCGACTAATGTTATGTCAGCTTTTCTTTATTGACACACACAGCTGACACATTCTTGTCAATAGGGTCTCGCCATTCCCTCGTCACTTTTTTTTTAAATCTTTTTCTTTATTATTATTATAAAGTAACTAAACACTATAATATATAAAACGTATATCTATATAAATAAAAACATTAACCATAATTATAAGAAAATATGTAACTCGGATATATTTGATCACATAAGAAAAAGGAGAGGGAAAATTTAATTGATCAAATAAGAAAAAGGAGAGGAAAAACTTATTTAATCTGTTTGTACTTAATAAAAATATTATATATAACATTTAAAGACATGCTAACTATAGTATATTTTTAAGATTTTTAATTTTTACCACTAATTTTTGGGTTATTTAACTTTGGTCACATGCTTAACTATAGTATACTTTTAAAGTTTTAATTTTTACCACCAATCTTTTGGGTTTTTCAATTTTGGCCACCAAATCTTTTTTTTTTGTACCCCTTACATAAACTTTTATAGTTTTTAACTTTTGCCATCAAACTTTTAGATTTTTCAACTTTGGGCAACTTTTTTTTTTTTTTACTTTTTACCCCTTGTAGTAAACTTTAGGTATTTCTAACTTTTACCACCCAACTTTTGGGTAATGCTAGATGTATGTTTGCACGAAGAGACGATGATAGGGATAGTGGTGTGGTGATGGCGGCGACAGCGACGGCGAGTGGTGTAGGTTATTAATATAAAGTTAATTGATGTAAAGAATGATGGTATGTAATTATTAAGAATTTATTTATACCTTTTAAATAGAATTTTACACTACTTTTTTTGTGTTGTACTTTTTTAGATTTATGATATGATTTTGTAATATACGTTTATCGTTTATATGTATCAACTACCTTATACACGTTACAGTTTTATGTATCGTTAAGTTTTACCGGGGCAACGCCCGGGTAAACATATAGTTAAAATTAAAGTCAGACAAAAAAATAAGGATTGAATCCTTTAATTTAATGAAACATATGCTAAGGAGATGCATCTAAAGACCATTTAGTGTTTTAAATCGAGGCATCGTATAAATGAGTCATCAAAGTCGCCACATGAAATTTGCATGTATGGGAAGGGTAATTTGGCCATGAATGCATAAAATAGTACAATCACAAGATGAATACATTTAAATCAACTGTTTGAGTACATTAAAAAATGAATAAAAATTCGATGTATTTTCAATCAGTTACTTTTAATTAATTTTTAGTTTTACCATAAATAATTTTGTTTGTGTTAGATAATACTTGATGGAAATTTTTATGAATTGATTATGTTTTTAGA